>JAHLGP010020636.1:4801155-5068248 GCA_020141445.1 Bruguiera sexangula
ACCATAATTTTACCTCCAAAACTTTTAAAATCGCTGAAATTTTCAACTTTAGACACCCCAAGTACTTCTTTCTAAATAACAAATTACCATACAAGTATTTCTTATCTTATTAAAACAAACCCTTAAGAACAACTACCTCCAACTTCACCAACTTTATCTATAATCATAAAAAATATCCAAAATGAATTGTATATTTTAGAAAAACATTATGAGCATGGTTTGCGAAAGGATTTTGAACTTGACAAAAAGTTTTTACATGATAGTTTCTATACTTTGCATAACATAGAAAAACAAAATTATTTTCATACATTTTCTTCAAAAAAGACAAAAAAATCCAAAATAACTTGAACTAAACACTAGAATTTCCAAAATAAACCAATTCTAAGATGAAAAGTAATCCTAATTTTCAACAAAAGATCAATAAGTTTTAGATTTATTGATGAAACTTTTATTTCTTCAATAATAGACCTAGGACATTTTTTGAACATCATTTTTACCACAATTCTACCTCCAAAACTTTTAAAATCGCCAAGATTTTCAACCTTACACACCCTAAGTACTTCTTTCCAAATAATAGATTATCATATAAGCATTGCTCATCTTATTAATACAAAACCTAAAAAATAACCACCTCTAATTTCACCAATTTCATCTACAATCACAAAAAAACATCCAAAATGAATTGTATAAATTAGAAAAACATTATGAGTATGGTTTACAAAAGGATTTTGAGCTTGACAAAAAGTTTTTACATGATAATTTCTATGCTATGCATAACATGAATAAAAGAAATTATTTTTCCAACATTTTCTTAAAAAAAGATAAAAAATCCAAAACAACTTGAACCAAACACTAAAATTTCCAAAATAGACCAATTCTAAGACGGAAAAGTAGTCTTAATTTTCAACAGAAAATCAATAAGTTTTAGATTTACTGATGAAACTTCGATTTCTTCAACCATAAACCTAAGACATTTTTCAATATCCTTTTTACCACAATTCTACCTTCAAAACTTTTAAAGTCACCAAGATTATCAACCTTAGACACCCTAACTACTTCTTTCCAAATAGTAGATTACCATACAATCATTCCTCATCTTATTAATACAAACCCTTAAGAACAATAGAATTTTGAACCTGACAAAATGTTTTTACATAATAGTTCCTATGCTCTGGGTATAACATGAAAAAAAGAAATGATTTTTTCAAACATTTTCTTCAAAAAAGACATAAAATTCAAAATAACTTGAACCAAATACTGAAATTTCCAAAATAGACCAATTTTAAGATAAAAAAGTAGTCCTAATTTTTAGTAGAACATTAACAAGTTTTAGATCTACTGATGAAGCTTTCATTTCTTCTACCATAGACTTTGAACATTTTTTCAACATACCTTTTTTCCAAAATTCTTCCTTTAAAGCTTTTAAAATCGCCAAGATTTTCAACTTTAGACACCTAAGTACTTCTTTCTAGATAGTAGGTTACCATACAATTATTTCTCGTCTTATTAATACAAACCTTTAAGAACAACCACTTCCAACTTTATCAACTCTATTTACAATCACAAAAAAAACATCCAAAATGAATTTCACATTTGAGCAAAACATTATGAGCCTGGTTTACAAAAGGATTTTGAACTCAACAAAAAGTCTTCATGTGATAGTTTTTATACTGCACATAATAGGGAAAAAAGAAATTATTTTTTCAAATATTTTCTTCAAAAAAGACAAAAATCCAAAATAGGTTGAACCAAACATTGAAATTTCCAAAATAGACCAATTCTAAGATGAAAAAGTAATCCTAATTTTCAACAGAAGATCAACAAGTTTTAGATCTATTGATGAAACTTCAATTTCTTCAACCATAGACCTATGACATTTTTTTAACATACTTTTTACCACAATTTAACCTTCAAAACCTTTCAAATTGCCAAGATTTTCAACCTTAGACACCCCATGTGCGTCTTTCAAAATAGAAGATTACCATAGAATCATTCGTTATCTTATTAATACAAACCCTTATGAACAATCACCTCTAACTTCACTAACTCCATCTATAATCATAAAAATATCCAAAAAGAATTATATATTTTAGAAAAAATTTTGAGCATGGTTTCCAAAAAGATTTTGAACTTGACAAAATCCTTTTACATGATGGTTCCTATGCTATGCATAACAAGGAAAAAAGAAATTATTTTTTCAAACATTTTCCTCAAAAAAGATAGAAAATTCAAAATTGCTTGAACCAAATGTTGAAATTTACAAAATAGACCAATTCTAAGATGAAAAGGTAGTTTTAATTTTGAATAGAACATAAACAAGTTTTAGATCTATTGATCAGGCTTTCATTTCTTCAACCATAAACCTAGGACATATTTTCAACATACTCTTTACCAAAATTCTACCTTTAAAACTTTTAAAATTGCCAAGATTTTCAACTTTAAAGACACTAAGTACCTCTTTCCAAATAATAGATTACTATACGAATATTTCTTATCTTATTAATGCAAACCCTTAACAACAACCACCTCTAACTTTACCAACTCCATCTAAAATCATAAAAAACATCCAAAATGAATTGAATATTTTAGAAAAACATTATAAGAATGGTTTACAAAAGGATTTTGAACCTGACAAAAAGTTTTTACACGATAGTTTATGTGCTCCAAAAAACAAGGAAAAAAGAAATTATTTTTTCAAACATTTTCTTCCAAAGGACAAAAAAATGCAAAATAGCTTGAACCAAATACTAAAATTTCCAAAATTGACCAGTTTTAAGATGAAAAATTAGTCTTAATTTTCAACATAAGATCAATAAGTTTTAGATCTTCTGATGAAACTTTCATTTCTTCAACCATAGAACTAGGACATTTTTTTAACATTTTTTACCACAATTCTACCTTCAAAATTTTTAAATTCGCCAAGATTTTCAACCTTAGACATGCTAAGTATTTATTTCCAAATAGTAGATTACCATACAAGCATTCCTTATGTTATAAATACAAACCCTTATGAATAACCACCTTTAACTTCACCAACTTTATATAAAATGAAAAAAAAAACATCCAAAATGAATTGTATATTTTAAAAAAAAACGTTATAAGCATGGTTTACAAAAGGATTTTAAACCTAACAAAAAGTTTTTACACGATACTTTCTATACTCCACATAACATAGGAAAAGGAAATTATTTTTCAAATATTTTCTTCAAAAAAGATAGAAATTCCAAAATAGCATGAACTAAATACTAAAATTTCCAAAATAGACTAATTCTAAGAAGAAAAAGTAGTCTTAATTTTCAATAGAAGATCAGCAAGTTTTAAATCTATCGATGAACCTTACTTTTCATTTCTTCAACCATAAACCTAGGACGTTATTTCAAATTCCTTTTTATCATAATTCTACCTTCAAAACTTTTAAAATTGCAAAGATTTTCATCCTTAGACACCCTAAGTACTTCATTCCAAATCGCAAATTAGCATACAAGCATTCTTTTTCATATTAATACAAACCCTCAAGAACAACCACCTCTAACTTCACCAACTTTATCTACAATCACAAAAAAATCCAAAATGAATAGTATATTTTAAAAAAACAATTTGAGCATGGTTTCCAAAAGGATTTTTAATCTGGCAAAAAGTTCTACACAATAGTTCCTATATTGCGCATAACATAGAAAAGAGAAATGATTTTTTTAAACATTTTCTTGAAAAAGGACAAAAAATATAAAATAGCTTAAAACAAATACTAGAATTTCCAAAATAGACCAATTTTAAAATGAAAAAGTAATCCTAATTTTCAAGAGAAGATCAACAAGTTTTTGATCAACTGGTGAAGTTTTCATTTCTTTAACCATAGCCCTAGGACATATTTTCAACATACTTTTTACCACCATTCTACCTTTAAAACTTTTAAAATTGCCAAGATTTTCAACCTTAAACACCATAAGTACTTCTTTCCAAATCATAGATTACCATACAAGTATTTCTCATCTTATTAATACAAACCCTTAAGAACAACCACCTCTAACTTCACCAACTCCATCTGTAATCACAAAAATATCCAAAATGAATTGTATTTTTTAGAAAATCGTTATGGTATGGTTTAGAAAAGGATTTTGAACCTGATAGAATGTGTTTATACAATAGTTTCTATACTTCGCATAAGATAGAAAGAAGAAATTATTTTTTCAAACATTTCCTTAAAAAAACATAGAAAATCCAAAATAGTTTGAACCAAATACTGAAATTTCCAAAATAGATCAGTTCTAAGATGAAAAGGCAGTTCTAATTTTCAACAAAAGATCAACAAGTTTTAGATCTATTGATGAACCTTTCATTTCTTCAACCATAAACCTAGGACATTTTTTCAACATCATTTTTATCATAATTCTACCTTTAAAACTTTTAAAATTATCAAGATTTCATCCTTAGATACCTCAAGTACATCTTTCAAAATAGCAAATTACCATACAAGCATTCCTCGCCTTATCACTACAAACCCTTAAGAACAACCACCTTCAACTTCACCAACTTCAATTACAATCACAAAAAATGTCCAAAATGTATTGTATATTTTAGAAAAATATTATGGCATGATTTACAAAAGGATTTTGAACTTGACAAATATGTTTCTATGCTCCACATAACATGGAAAAAAAATATTTTGTTAAACATTTTCTTCAAAAAAGATAGAAAATCCGAAATAGTTTGAACCAAATATTGAAATTTCCAAAATAGACCAATTCTAAGATGAAAAAGTAGTTTTAATTTTCAACAGGTGATTAACAAGTTTTTGATCTACTAATGAAGCTTTCATTTCTTTAACCATCACCTTAGGACATGTTTTCAACATACTTTTTTACCATAATTCTACCTTCAAAACTTTTAAAATTGTCAAGATTTTCAACCTTAGACACCCTAAGTACTTCTTTCCAAATAAAAGATTACCATACAAGCATTCCTTGCCTTATTACTACAAACCCTCATGAACAACCATCTTTAACTTCACCAACTCCATCTATAATCATAAAAAATGTCCATAATGAATTGTATATTTAAGAAAAACATTATGGCATGTTTTACAAAAGGATTTTGAACCTGACAAAAAGCTTTTACACGATAGTTCCTATGCTTTGCATAACATGGAAAACATAAATGATTTTTTCAAACATTTTTCTTGAAAAAGGACAAAAAATTCAAAATAGCTTGAACCAAAACTAAATTTCCAAAATAGAAGAATTTTAAGATGAAAAACAAGTCATAATTTTTCAATAGAAGATCAACAAATTTTAGATTTACTAATGAAGATTTCATTTATTCAACCATAGACTTAGGACATATTTTCAACATCATTTTTTTAACATAATTCGACCTTTAAAACTTTTAAAATTGCCAAGATTTTCAACCTTAGGCACCCCAAGAACTTCTTTCCAAATAGCAAATTACCATATAAGCATTCCTTGTCTTATTAATGCAAACCCTTAAGAACAACCACCTATAACTTCACTAACTCCATCTACAATCACAAAAACCCTCCAAAATGAATTGTATATTTTAGAAAAACATTATAAGCATGGTTTATAAAAAGATTTTGAATTTGACAAAAAGCTTTTACACTATAGTGTCTATGCTTCGCATATCATGGAAAAAGGAAATTATTTTTTCAATCATTTTCTTCCAAAATGATAGAAATTCCAAAATAGCTTGAACCAAGTACTGAAATTTCCAAAATAGACCAATTCTAAGATGAAAAAGTAGTCCTAATTTTCAACAGAAGATCAACAAATTTTAGGTCTATTGATGAACCTTTCATTCCTTCAACCATACACCTACATCATTCTTTAAACATCCTTTTTATCATAATTCTACCATCAAAACTTTTGAAATTGCCAAGATTTTCATCTTTATACACCCTAAGTACTTCTTTCCAAGTAACAAATTACTATATAAGCATTCCTTGTCTATTTAAAACAAACCTTCAAGAATAACCACCTCTAATTTCATCAACTCCATTTTAAACTTAACAAAAAGTTTTTACATGATAGTTTTAATGCTTTGCATAATATGAAAAAAACAAATTATTTTTTCAAATATTTTCTCCAAAAATGACAAAAAATCCAAAATGACTTGTACTAAACACTAAAATTTCCAAAAAAGACCAATTTTAAGATGAAAAAGTATACCTAATTTTCAACAGAAGATCAACAAGTTTTAGATCTATTGATGAAGCTTCCATTTCTTCGACCATAGACATAGGACATTTTTTAACATTATTTTTACCACAATTATACCTTCAAAACTTTTAAATTTGCCAAGATTTTCAACCTTAAACACGTTAAGTATTTCTTTCCAAATAGTAGATTACCATACAAGCATTCCTAGTGTTATTAATACAAACCCTCTAACTTCGCCAACTTGATCTACAATGACAACAAATATCCAAAATGAATTATATATTTTAGAAAAATATTATAAACATGGTTTACAAAAGGATTTTGAACTTGATATAAAGTTTTTACACGATACTTTTTATGCTCTGCTTAACATAAAAAGAAGAAATTATTTTTCAAACATTTTCTTCAAAAACAACAAAAATTCCAAAATAGCATGAACCAAATACTGAAATTTCCAAAATAGACCAATTCTAAGATGAAAAAAGTAGTCCTAATTTTTAACAGAAGATCAATAGTTTTAAAGCTGTTGATGAACCTTTCATTTCTTCAACCATAGACTTAGGACATTATTTCAACTTCCCTTTTTTCATAATTCTACCTTCAAAACTTTTAAAATTGCCAAGGTTTTCATCCTTAGACACCCCAAGTACTTCATTCTAAATTGCAAATTACCATACAAGCATTCTTTGTCATATTAATACAAAGCCTTAAGAACAACCACCTATAACTTTACCAACTCTATCTACAATAATAAAAAAAGTTTTTGGAAAATTAGAGAAAGGTATATTTTAGAAAAATGATCAGACAATGGTTTCCAAAAGGATTTTGAACTTGACAAAAATTTTTTACAAGATAGTTCCTGTTCTCCACATAACACGAAAAAAAGAAATGATTTTTTCAAATATTTTCTTAAAAAAAGACAAAAAATTAACAATAGCTTGAGCCGAACATTGAAATTTCCATATTGGACCAATTTTAAGATGAAAAAATAGTGCTAATCTTCAATAGAAGATTAACAAGTTTTAGATCTATTGATGAACCTTTCATTTCTTTAGCCATAAACCTAGGACATATTTTCAACCTCCTTTTTACCATAATTCCTAATTTTTCAACAGAAGATCAACAAATTGTAGATCTACTGATGAAGATTTCATTTATTCAACCATAGACTTAGGTTACATTTTCAACATCCTTTTTTTTTTAACACAATTCAACCTTCAAAACTTTTAAATTGCCAAGGTTTTCAACCTTGGACACCCCAAGTACTTGTTTCCAAATAGCAAATTACCATACAAGCATTCCTTGTCCTATTAACCCAAATCCTCAAGAACAACTGACTTCAACTTCAACGACCACATCTACAATCACAAAAAACCTCCAAAATGAATTGTATAGTTTAGAAAAACATTATGAGCATGGTTTTCGAAAGGATTTTGAACCTGACAAAAAGTTTTTACATTATGGTTCCTATGCTCTGCATAACATGGAAAAAATAAATGAATTTTTCAAACATTTTCTTAAAGAAAGACAAAAAATTCAAAATAACTTGAGCCAAACACTGAAATTTCCAAAATAGGCCAATTCTAAAATGAAAAAGTAGTCCTAATTTTCAACAAAAGATTAACAAGTTTTAGATCTTTTGATGAACCTTTCATTTCCTCAACCATAGACGTAGGACATATTTTCAACATCCTTTTTACCATAATTATACCTTCAAAACTTTTAAAACCCTAAAGATTTTCAACCTTAGACACCCCAAGCACTTTTTTCCAAATAGCAGATTATTGAACAAGCATTCTTTGTAATACAAACTCTTAAGAACAACTGCCTCCAACTTCAACAACTGCATCTATAATCATATAAAACCTCCAAAATAAATTGTATATTTTAGAAAAACAATCTAAGCATGCTTTCCAAAAGAATTTTGAGCGTGACAAAAAGTTTTTACACGAAAGTGTCTATGCTCCGCATAACACGGGGTGGAGAAATTATATTTTTTAGATGTTTTTGGGAAGAAAGAAAGAAAATTCAAAATAGCTTGAGTCAAATACTGAAATTTCCAAAATAGACCAATTTTAAGATGAAAAAGTAGAACTAATTTTTAACAAAAGTTCAATAAGTTTTAAATTCACTGATGAAGATTTCATTTATTTAACCATAGACTTAGAACATACTTTTAACCTCCTTTTTACCACAAATTTACCATTAAAACTTTTAAAATCGTCAACATTTTCAACTTGAGACACCACAAGTACTTCTTTCGAAATAGCAGATTACCATATAAGCATTCCTTATCTTATAAATTCAAACCCTCAACAATAACCACCTCTAACTTCAACAACTTCATCTACAATCACAAAAAACCTCTAAAATGAATAACATATTTTAGAAAAACAATCTAAGCATGGTTTCTGAAAGGATTTTGAGTGTGATAAAAAGTTTTTACATAATAGTTCCAATGCTCCGCATAACATGGAAATAAGAAATGATTTTTTCAAATATTCTTTTGAAAAAAAGATGGAAAATTCAAAATAGCTTAAGTCGAACACTAAAATTTCCAAAATAGACCAATTTTAAGATGAAAAACTTGTCCTAATTTTCAATAGAAGATCAACAAGTTGTAGATCTACTGATGAAGCTTTCATTTATTCAACTATAAACCTAGGATATAGTTTTAACATCCTTTTTTTAACATAATTCTACCTTTAAAACTTTTTAAATTGTCAAGATTTTCAACCTTAGACACCTTAAGTACATCTTTCCAAATAGTAGGTAACGATACAAGCATTCCTCGTCATATAAATACAAACCCTCAAGAACCACCACCTCCAACTTCACTAACTCTATCTACAATCAAAAAAAATATATTGAAAATGAAATGTATATTTTACAAAAACAATTTGAACATGGTTTCTAAAAGGATTTTGGACATGACAAAAAAGTTTTTACATGATAGTTCCCATGTTTTGCATAACATGAAAAAAGGGGCAAAAAATTCAAAATAACTTGAACTAAACACCAAAATTTCCAGAATTGACTAATTCTTAGATGAAAAAGTAGTCCTAATTTTCAACAGAAGATCAATAAGCTATAGATTTACTGATGAAGCTTTCATTTATTTAACCATAGACCTAGAATATATTTTCAACATCCGTTTTTTAACACAATTGTACCTTCAAAACTTTTAAAATTGCCAAGATTTTCAACCTTCCCAAGTACTTCTTTCCAAATAGCTAATTCTCATACAAGCAATCCCTGTCTTATTAATTCAAAACCTTAAGAACAACTACCTCCAACTTCAACAACTGCATCTACAACACAAAAAACTTCCAAAATGAATTATATATTTTAGAAAAACATTCTGAGCATGGTTTCCAAAAGGATTTTGAACCTCACAAAATGTTTTAACATGCTAGTGTCTATGCTTCACATAACAAAGAAAAGAAATGATTTTTTCAAATATTTTCTAAATAAAAGACAAAAAATTCAAAATAGCTTGAGCCAAACACTAAAATTTCCAAAATAGACCAATTTTTAGATGAAAATCTGGTACTAATTTTGAACAGAAGATCAATAAGTTTTAGATCTACTGATGAAGCTTTCATTTATTCAACTATAGACCTAGGATATACTTTTGACCTCCTTTTGACCCCTGTTTTACTTCAAAACTTTTAAAATTGCCAAGATTTTCGACCTTAGACAGCCCAAGTACTTCCTTCCAAATAATAGATTACTATACATGCATTCCCTGTCTTATTAATACAAACTCTCAAGAACATCCACCTCAAACTTCTTCAATTGCATCTACAATCACAAAAAAACCTCCAAAATGAATTGTATATTTTAGAAAAATAGCTTGAGTAAGGTTTCCAAAAGGGTTTTGAACCTAACAAAAAGTTTTTACGTGATAGTTCTTATGCTCTGCATAACATGGATAAAGAAATGATTTTTTCAAACATTTTCTAGAAAAAAGACAAAAAATTCAAAATAGCCTGAGTCAAACACTAAAATTTCCACAATAAACCCATTCTAAGGTGAAAAAGTAGTCCTAATTTTCAACAAAAGATCAACAAGTTTTAGATCTACTAATAAAGCTTTCATTTATTCAACCATAGACCTAGAACATATTTTCAACATCCTTTTTAACACAATTTTACCTTCAAAACTTTTAAAATTGCTACGATTTTCGAACTTAGACACCCCGAGTATTTCTTTCCAAATAATAGATTACCATACAAGCATTCCTTGTCATATTAATACAAACCCTTTAGAACAACCACCTCCAACTTCAATTATTGCATTTACGATCACAAAAGACCTCCAAAATGAATTTTATATTTTAGACAAACATTTTAAGCATGGTTTCGAAAAGGATTTTGAATTTTACAAAATGTTTTTACACGGAAGTTCTTATGTTCTATATAACACAAAAAAGTAAATGATTTTTTCAAACATTTTCTTGAAAAAGGATAGAAAATTCAAAATAGCTTGAGCAAAACACTAAAATTTCCAAAATAGGCCAATTTTTAGGTGAAAAGGTAGTTGTAATTTTCAACCATAGACATCCCAAGTATTTCTTTTCAAATAATAGATTACCATACAAGCATTCCTGGTTTTATTAATACAAACACTTAAGAACAACCACCTTTAACTTCACCAAATCCATCTATAATCACAAAAAATATCCAAAATGAATTGTATATTTTGGAAAAGCATTTTGAGCATGGTCTCCAAAAGGATTTTAAGCCTAACAAAAACTTTTTACATGATAGTGTCTATGCTTTGCATAACATGGAGAAAAGAAATGATTTTTTTAGACATTTTCTAGAAAAAAGACAAAAAATTCAAAATAGTTTGAGCCAAACACTAAAATTTCCAAAATAGACCAATTTTTAGATGAAAAACTGGTACTAATTTTCAAAAAAAGATCAATAAGTTTTAGATCTATTGATGAAGCTTTCATTTATTCAACTATAGACCTAGGAGATACTTTTGACCTCCTTTTTACCCCTATTTTACCTTCAAAACTTTTAAAATTGCCAAGATTTTCAACCTTAGACAACCTAAGTACTTCCTTCCAAATAACAAATTACTATAGAAGCATTCCTTGTCTTATTAATACAAACCATCAAGAACAACCACCTCAAATTTCCACAACTACATCTACGATCACAAAAAGCCTATAAAATGAATTGTATATTTTAGAAAAATAGTTTAAGCATGGTTTCCAAAGGGATTTTGAACCTGGCAAAAAAGTTTTTACATGATAGTTCCTATGCTCCTCATTACATGGAAAAAGAAATGATTTTTTCAGACATTTTCTAGAAAAAAGACAGAAAATTCAAAATAGCTTGAGCCAAACACTAAAATTTCCACAATAGACCAATTCTAAGATAAAAAAGAAGTCTTAATTTTTAATAGAAGATCAATAAGTTTTAGATCTATTGATGAAGCTTTTATTTATTCAACCATAGACCTAGGACATATTTTCAACATCCTTTTTAACATAGTTCTACCTTCAAAACTTCTAAAATTGCCAAGATTTTCAAACTTAGATACCCCAAGTACTTCTTTCCAAATATCATATTACCATACAAGCATTCCTTGTCATATTGATACAAACTCTTAAGAACAACCACCTCCAACTTCAACTATGGCATCTATGATCACAAAAAACCTCTAAAATGAATTGTATAATTTAGAAAACCATTTTGAACATGGTTTCCAAAATGATTTTGAACCTGACAAAAAGTTTTTACATGGTAGTTCTTATGCTTTGCATAACATGGAAAAAAGAAATGATTTTTCTAGATATTTTTCTAGGAAAATACAAAAAATTCAAAATAGCTTGAGCCAAATATTAAAATTTCTAAAATAGACCAAATCTAATATGTAAAACTTGTCTTGATTTTCAATAGAAGGTTAACAAGTTTTTGATCTTTTGATGAAGCTTTCATTTATTCAACTATAAACCTAGGACATATTTTCAACCTCCTTTTTACCATAATTTTACCTTCAAATCTTTGAAAATCGTGAAGATTTTCAATGTTAGACACTCTAAGTTCTTCTTTCCAAATAGCAGATTACCAAACAAGCATTCCTTGTCTTATTAATACAAACCTTTAAGAACAACCACCTTTAACTTCACCAACTCCATCTATAATCATAAAAAAATCCAAAATGAATTGTATATTTTGGGAAAACATTTTGAGCATGGTTTCCAAAAGGATTTTGAGAAAAGAAATGATTTTTTCAAACATTTTATAGAAAAAAGACAAAAAATTTAAAATAGCTTGAGCCAAACGTTGAAATTTCCAAAATAGACCAATTTTAAGATGAAAAAGTTGTACTAATTTTGAATAAAAGATCAACAAGTTTTAGATCTATTGATCAAGCTTTCATTTATTCAACCATAGACCTAAGACATCTTTTCAACATCCTTTCATCATAATTCTACTTTCAAAACTTTTAAAATTGCCAAGATTTTCATCCTTAGACACCCCAAGTACTTCTTTTCAAATCACAAATTACCATACAAGCATTTTTCATCTTATTAATACAAACCTTTAAGAACAACCACCTCCAACTTCACCAATTCTATCTAGAGTCACAAAAATCATCCAAAATGAATTGTATATTTTAAAAAAAATAATCTGAGCATGGTTTCCAAAAGGATTTTGAACTTGACAAAAAGTTTTTACATGATCATGAAAAGAAATGATTTTTTCAAACATTTTCTTGAAAAAGGATAGAAAATTCAAAATAGCTTGAACCAAACACTGAGATTTTTAGAATTTACCAATTCTTAGATGAAAAAGTAGTCCAAATTTTCAATAGAAGATCAACAGGTTGTAAATTTACTGATGAAGCTTTCATTTATTCAACCATAGACCTAGGATATATTTTCAAAATCCTTTTTAAACACAATTTTACCTCTAAAACTTTCAAAATTGCCAAAATTTTTAACCATAAACACCCCAAGTACTTCTTTCCAAATAGTTGATTACCATACAAGCATTCCTTCTCTTATTAATACAAACCCTCAAGAACAACCACTTCCAACTTCAATAACTACATTTACAATCACAAAAAAACCTCTAAAATGAATTGTATATTTTAGAAAAACATTTCAAGCATGGTTTCCAAAAGGATTTTGATTATGATAAAAAGTTTTTACACAATAGTTCCTACGCTCCACATAACACGGAAAAAAGAAATGATTTTTTCAAACATTTTCTTGAAAAAAGATAGAAAATTCAAAATAGCTCGAGCAAAACATTGAAATTTCCAAAATAGGCCAATTCTAAGGTGAAAAGGTAGTTCCAATTTTCAACGAAAGATCAACAATTTTAAGATCTAATAATGAAGCTTT
This sequence comes from Bruguiera sexangula, assembly GCA_020141445.1. Taxonomy (NCBI): domain Eukaryota; kingdom Viridiplantae; phylum Streptophyta; class Magnoliopsida; order Malpighiales; family Rhizophoraceae; genus Bruguiera; species Bruguiera sexangula. Next base: position 4,814,701 of record JAHLGP010020636.1, read on the forward strand.
CATTTCTTCAACCATAGACTTAAGACATTTTTTCAACATCATTTTTACCATAATTCTACCCTCAAAACTTTTAAAATCTCCAAGATTTTCAAGTTTAGACACCCCAAGTACTTCTTTCCAAATAGAAGATTACTATACAAGCATTCCTTGACTTATTAATACAAACCCTCAAGAACAACCACCTCTAACTTCACCAACTCCATTTATAATCACAAAAAATATTAAATTGAATTGTATATTTGGAAAAACATTTTTAGCACAGTTTCAAAAAGGATTTTAAGTCGAACAAAAACTTTTTATACGATAGTCTTTATGCTTCACATAACACGGAGAAAATAAATGATATTTTCAGACATTTTTTTAGAAAAAAGACAGAGAATTCAAAATAGCTTGAGCCAAACATTGAAATTTCCAAAATAAATCAATTCTAAGATGAAATAGTAGTATTGATTTTGAACAGAAGATCAACAAATTTTAGATCTACTAATCAAGTTTTCATTTATTCAACCATAGACCTAGGACATCTTTTCAACATCTTTTATATCATAATTCTACCTTCAAAACTTTTAAAAGTGCCAAGATTTTCACCCTTAGACTCCCCAAGTATTTCTTTCCAAATTACAGATTACCATACAAGCATTCCTTATCTTATTAATACAAATCCTTAAGAGCAACCACCTTTAACTTCACCAACTTTATTTGTAATCACAAAAATCATCCAAAATGAATTATGACTTTTAGAAAAACAATTTGAACATGGTTTCCAAAAGGATTTTAAACCTTATAATTTTTTTTTTACATGATAGTTCCTATGTCTGCATAACATGAAAAAAAAATAAATGATTTTTTCAAATATTTTCTTGAAGAAAGATAGAAAATTCAAAATAGTTTGAGCAAAACACTAAAATTTCCAAAATAGGCCTATTCTAAGATGAGAAAGTAGTCCTAATTTTCAATAGAAGATCAAGAAGTTGCATATCTACTGATAAAGCTTTCATTTATTCAACCATAGACCTAGGACATATTTTCAACATCTTTTCTAACATAATTTTGCCTTCAAAACTTTTAAACCTGCCAAGATTTTCAACCTTAGACACCCCAAGTACTTCTTTCCAAATAGCATATTACCATATAAGCATTCCTTCTCTTATTATTACAAACCCTCAAGAATAACCACCTTTAACTTCACCAACTCTATCTATAATCACAAAAAATATCCAAAATGAATTGTATATTTTGGAAAAACACTTTGAGCATGGTTTTCGAAAGGATTTTGAGCCTAACAAAAAGTTCTTAGATGATAGTGCCTATGTATTGCATAAAATGGAGAAAAGAAATGATTTTTTTAGACATTTTCTAGGAAAAAGACAGAAAATTCAAAATAGCTTGAGCCAAACACTCAAATTTCTATAATAGTAAAATTCTAAGATGAAAAAGTAGTCCAAATTATGAACAAAAGGTCAATAAGTTTTAGATTTATTGATAGAGCTTTCATTTATTCAACCATAGACTTAGGACATATTTTCAACATCTTTTTTCACATAATTCTACCTTTAAAACTTTTAAAATTGCCAAGATTTTCAAAGTTAGACTCCACAAGTACTTCTTTCTAAATAACAGATTACTATAAAAAAATTTCTTGTCTTATTAATACAAACCCTTAAGAAAAACCACCTCTAACTTCAACAACTATATCAATGATCACATAAAACCTCTAAAATGAATTGTATATTTTAAAAAACCATTCTAAGCATGGTTTCCAAAAGGATTTTGAACTTGTCAAAAAGTTTTTACACGATAGTTCCTATGCTTTGCATAACATGGAAAAAAGAAATGATTTTGTCAAACATTTTCTTGAAAAGGGTCAAAAAATTCAAAATAGCTTGAGCCAAATACTAAAATTTCCATAATAGACCAATTCTAAGATGGAAAAGTTGTCCGAATTTTCAACAAATGATTAACAAGTGTTTGATCAATTGATGAAGCTTTCATTTATTTAACCATAAACCTAAGACATATTTTCAACCTCCTTTTTACCACATTTTTACCTTTAAAACTTTTAAAATTGCTAAGATTTTCAACCTTAGACACCCTAAGTACTTCTTTTAAAATAACAGATTACCATACAAGCATTCCTTATCTTATTAATACAAACCCTCAAGAAGAACCCCCTCTAACTTCAACAACTCTATCTACAATCATGAAAAAACTCCAAAATGAATTGTATATTTTATAAAAACAATATGAACATGGTTTTCAAAAGGATTTTGAACTTAACAAAAAGTTTTTACATGATAGTTCCTATACTCTGCATAACCCAAAAAAAAAAAAAGATTTTTTCAAACATTTTCTTAAAAAGACAAAAAATTCAAAATAGCTTGAGCCAAACATTGAAATTTCCTAAATAGACCAATTCTAAGAGGAAAATGTAGTCCTAATTTTTAACAAAAGATCAATAAGTTTTAGATCTATTGATGAAACTTTCATTTTTTCAACCATAAACTTAGGACATTTTTCAACATCTTTTTTACCCAAATTCTACCTTCAAAACTTTTAAAACCACCAGGATTTTGAACCTTACACACCCCAAGTACTTATTTTTAAATAGTAGATTACCATACAAGCATTTCTCATCTTATTAATACAAACTCTTAAAACCAACCACCTCTAACTTCACTAACTCTATCTACAATCACAAAAAGCATCCAAAATTAATTGTATCTTTTAAAAAAACAATATGAGTATAGTTTCTAAAAGGATTTTGAACCTCACAAAAATTTTTTACATGATAGTTCCTATGCTCCGCGTAACACAGATTAAAGAGATGATTTTTTCAAATATTTTCTTTAAAAGAGATAGAAAATTCAAAATAGCTTGAGCCAGACACTGAAATTTCCAAAATAAACCAATTCTAAGATGAGAAAGTAGTCCTAATTTTCAACAGAAGATTAAGAAGTTTGTATATCTACTGATGAAGCTTTCATTTATTTAACCATAAACCTATGACATATTTTGAACATCCTTTTTAACATAATTCTACCTTTAAAACTTTTAAAATTGCCAAGATTTTCAATCTTAGACACCTTAAGTACTTCTTTCCAAATAGCAGATTACCATACAAGCATTCCTTCTTTTATTATTACAAATCCTCAAGAATAACCACCTCTAACTTCACCAACTCCATCTATAATCACAAAAAATATCCAAAATGAATTGTATATTTTGAAAAAACATTCTAAGCATTGTTTCCAAAAAGATTTTGAGCCTAATAAAAAGTTTTTACACGATAGTGTCTATGCTTCATATAACACGAGGAAAAAAATGATTCTTTTATACATTTTCTTGGAAAAAGGAAAAAAATTCAAAATAGCTTAAGCCAAACACTCAAATTTCCACAACAGACCAATTCAAAGAAAAAAAATTAAACCTAATTTTGAACAGAAGATTAACAAGTTTTAGATCTACTGATGAACCTTTCATTTATTCAACCATAGACTTAGGACATATTTTCAACATCCTTTTTAACACAATTATACTTTTACAACTTTTAAAATTGCTAAGATTTTTAAACTTAGACACTTTAAGTACTTCTTTCCAGATAGCAAATTACCATACAAACATTCCTTGTCTTATTAATACAAACCCTCAAGAACAACCACCTGTAACTTTAACAACTACAACTATGATCACAAAAAACCTCCAAAATGAATTGTATATTTTAGAAAAACAATATGGGCATGGTTTTTAATAGGATTTAGAACTTGACAAAATGTTTTTTGTACGATAGATCCTATGGTCCCTATAACACAAAAAAAAAAAATGATTTTTTCAAACATTTTCTTGCAAAAGGACACAAAATTCAAAATACCTTGAACCAAACATTGAAATTTCTAGAATTGACCAATTCTAAGAAGAAAAAGTAGTCCTAATTTTCAACAGAAGATTAACAAATTGAAGATTTACTAATGAAGCTTTCATTTATTCAACCATAGACTTAGGACATACCTTCAACCTTCTTTTTACCATAATTCTACCTTTAAAACCTTTAAAATTGCTAGGATTTTCAACCTTAGACACCCTAAGTACTTCTTTCCAAATAGTAGATTGCCATACAAGCATTTCTCATCTTATTAATACAAACCCTCAAACACAACCACCTTTAATTTCAATAACTCCATTTACAATCACAAAAAACCTCCAAAATGAATTGTATATTTTAGAAATACAATTTGAGCATTGTTTCCAAAAGGATTTTGAACCTATGAAAAAGTTTTAATATGATAGTTCCTATACTTTGCATAACATGGGAAAAAGAAATGATTTTTTCAAATATTTTCTTGAAAAGGGATAAAAAATTCAAAATTACTTGAAGCAAACATTGAAATTTTCAAAATATACCAATTCTAAGATGAGAAACTAGTCCTAATTTTTTAACAGTAGATCAACAAATTTTAGATCTACTGATAAAGCTTTCATTTAATTAACCATAAACCTAGACCATATTTTCAACATCCTTTTTACCATAATTCTACCTCTAAAACTTTTAAAATGACAAATATTTTCAACCTTAGACTACCCAAGTATTTCTTTCCAAATAGCATATAACCATACAAGCATTCCTTGTCTTATTAATACAAACCCTTAAGAATAACCACCTCCAATTTCAACAACTATTTATAGGACTCCAAAATGAATTGAATATTTTAGAAAAACATTCTGAGCATGGTTTCCAAAAGGATTTTGAACCTGACAAAAAGTATTTACACTATAGTGCCTATGCTTCGTATAACATGGAGAAAAGAAATGACTTTTTCAAACATTTTCTTGCAAAAGGACAAAATATTCAAAATAGCTTGAGGCAAACACTAAAATTTCTAGAATTGAACAATTCTAAGATGAAAAGTAGTCCTAATTTTCAATAGAAAATTAACAAGTTGAAGATTTACTGATGAAGCTTTCATTTATTCAACCATAGACCTAAGACATATTTTCAACCTCCTTTTTACACTAATTTAACCTTAAAAACCTTTAAAATCGCCAAGATTTTCAATCTTAGACACCTTAAGTACTTCTTTCCAAATAACAGGTAATCATAAAAGCATTCCTCGTCATATAAATACAAACCCTCAAGAATAACGACCTCTAATTTCAACAACTACATCTACAATCATAGAAAACCTCCAAAATGAATTGTATATTTTAGAAAAATAGTCTAAGCATGGTTTCCAAAAGGATTTTAAACCTATCAAAAAATTTTTTACATGATAGTTCTTATGCTCTGCATAACATAAAAAAGGAAATGATTTTTTCAAATATTTTCTTGAAAAAGGATAGAAAATTAAAAATTGCTTGAACCAAACACTAGAATTTCTAGACTAGACTAATTCTATGATGAAAAGCTAGTTCTAATTTTCAACAAAAGATCAACAAGTTGTAAATTTATTGATGAAGCTTTCATTTATTCAACCATAGACCTAAAACATATTTTCAATCTCCTTTTTACCATAATTCTACATTCAAAACTTTTAAAATCATTAAGATTTTGAACCTTAGACACCCCAAGTACTTCTTTCCAAATAACAAGTAACCATATAAGCATTTCTCATCATATAAATATAAACCCTTAAGAATAACCACCTCTAACTTCACTAACTCCATCTATAATCACAAAAGATATCCAAAATGAATTGTTATTTTGGAAAAACATTTTAAACATGGTTTCTAAAAGGATTTTGAGCTTGACAAAAGGTTTTTACACAATGGTTCCTATGTTCCGTATAACAAGAAAAAAAGAAATGATTTTTTCAAACATTTTCTTGAAAAAAGATAGAAAATTCAAAATAACTTAAGCCAAACACTCAAATTTCCAAAATAAACCAATTCTAAGATGAAAAAGTAGTTTTAGTTTTCAACAAAAGATCAACAAGTTTTAGATTTACTGATGGACCTTTTATTTCTTCAACCATAGACATAGGACATATTTTCAACATCCTTTTTACCACAATTTTACCTTTAAAACTTTTAAATCGCCAAGATTTTCAACCTTAGACACTTGAAGTACTTCTTTCTAAATAGCAAATTACCATATATGCCTTCCTCATCTTATTAATACAAACCTTAAAGAACAACTACCTCCGACTTCGACTTCACCAACTCCATCTACAATCACAAAAAACCTCTAAAATGAATTGTATATTTTAGAAAAACATTACAAGCATGGTTTACAAAAGGATTTTAAATTTGACAAAAAGTTTTTACACGATAGTGTCTATAATCCACATAACACGAAAAAAGGAAATTATTTTTTCAAACATTTTCTTCAAAAAGAGAGAAATTCTGAAATAGCTTGAACCAAATATTGAAATTTCCAAAATAGACCAATTCTAAGATGAAAAGGTAATCCTAATTTTCAACAAAAGATCAACAAGTCTCAGATCTACTGATCAACCTCTCATTTTTTCAACCATAGACCTACGATGTTTTTCAACATCCTTTTTATCATAATTCTACCTTTAAAACTTTTAAAATTGCCAAGATTTTCATCTTTAGAGACCCCAAGTACTTCTTTCTAAGTAGTAGATTACCTTACAAGCATTCCTCATCTTATTAATACAAACCCTTAAGAACAAGCACCTCCAACTTCACTAACTCCATCTACAATCACAAACAACATCCAAAATGAATTGTATTTTTAAGAAAATCGTTATGGCATGTTTACAAAAGGATTTTGAACTTCACAAAAAGTTTTTACATGATAGTTTCTATACTCTGTATAACATAGAAAAAAGAAATTACTTTTTCAAGCATTTTCTTCAAAAAAGACCAAAAATCCAAAATAACATGAACCAAATACTGAAATTTCCAAAATATACCAATTCTAAAATGAAAAAGTAGTCCCAATTTTCAACATAAGATCAACAAGTTTTAGATCTACTAATAAACCTTTCATTTTTTCAACCATAGACCTAAGACATTTTTTCAACATCCATTTTATCATAATTCTACTTCCAAAACTTTTAAAATCACCAAGATTTTCATCCTTGGACACCCTAAGTACTTCTTTCTAAATAGTATATTGGTATATAAGCAACCTCATCTTATTAATAAAAACTCTCAAGAACAACCACCTCTAACTTCACCAACTCCATCTACAATCACAAAAAACCTCTGAAATGAATTGTATATTTTAGAAAAACATTATGAGCATGGTTTACAAAAGGATTTTGAACTTGATAAAAAGTTTTTACATGATAGTTTATATACTCCGTATAACATGAAAAAAAGAAATTAGTTTTTTAAACATTTTCTTCAAAAGAGATAGAAAATCCAAAATAGCTCGAACCAAACAATAAAATTTCCAAAATAGACCAATTCTAAGATGAAAACATAGTCCTAATTTTCAACAAAAGATCAACAAGTTTTAGATCTACTAATAAAACTTTGATTTCTTTAACCATAGGCCTAGGACATTTTTTCAACCTCCTTTTTACCATAATTATACCTTTAAAACTTTTAAAATCGCTAAGATTTTCAACCTTAGGCACCCCAAGTACTTCTTTCCAAATAACAAATTGCCATACAAGCATTCATCATCTTATTAATACAAACGCTTAAGAACAACCTCCTCCAACTTCATCAACTCCATGTACAATCACAAAACAATCCAAAATGAATTATATATTTTAGAAAAACATTCTAAGCATGATTTACAAAAGGATTTTGAACTTGACAAAAAGTTTTTACATGATAGTTTCTATGCTTCACATAACATGGCAAAAAAAATTATTTTTTCAAATATTTTCTTCAAAAAAGATAGAAAATCCAAGACCAATTCTTAAATGAAAAAGTAGTACTAATTTTCAACAAAAGATCAACAAGTTTTAGATCTACTAATGAATCTTTCATTTCTTTAACCATAGACCTAAGACATTTTTTCAACATCCTTTTTGCCACAATTCTACCTTCAAAACTTTTAAATTTGCCAAAATTTTGAACCTTAGACACGTCAAGTACTTCTTTCCAAATAGCAGATTGCCATACAAGCATTCATTGTCTTATTAAGACAAACCTTCAAGAACAACCACCTTCAACTTCACCAACTCCATCTATAATCACAGAAAACATCCCAAATGAATTGTATATTTTAGAAAAACATTATGAGCATGGTTTACAAAAGGATTTTGAACCTAATAAAAAGTTTTTACTTGATAGTTTCTATGCTTCATATAACACGGAAAAAAGAAATTATTTTTTCAAACATTTTCTTCAAAAAAAATAGAAAATCCAAAATAGCTTGAACCAAACACTGAAATTTTCAAAATAAACCAATTCTAAGATGAAAAAGTAGTCCTAATTTTCAACAAAAGATTAACAAGTTTAGATATATTAATAAAGCTTCCAATTCTTCAACCATAAACCTAAGACATTTTTTTAACATCATTTTTACCATAATTCTACCTTTAAAACTTTTAAAATTGCTAAGATTTTCAACCTTAGGCACCCTAAGCACTTCTTTCCAAATAGCATATTACCATTCAATCATTCCTCATCTTATTACTACTAACCCTTAAGAAAACCACCTCTAACTTCACCAACTCCATTTATAATCACAAAAAACATCTAAAATGATTGTATATTTTAGAAAAACATTATGAGCATGGTTTCTAAAAGGATTTTGAATCTAACAAAAAGTTTTTACATGATAGTTTCTATACTCTGCAAAACATGGAAGAAAGGAATTATTTTTTCAAACATTTTCTTCAAAAAAGTAAGAAAATCCAAGAGGATTGTTATACATTTTTTTCATTCCACAAAAAGCATATGTTATATGTTATTTTTTGATTGGTTTGCAAAGTATGCACCTTAACTATGTTACTACTAGCCTTCAAAAAATCTTCTTCCAAAAAGTCTACAAATCCTACTACTTCTTATAGTAAAGCCAAATAGTGGATTACTTTAGATGACCATGTCATAGAGGTAGAACATCTACCTTTTAGATAAATCAAGATAGTTCATCAACAAAACCTTATTGAACTAACACTTTGAAAAATTCCCTAAGAATCTAATACTCCTAAAAAACTTTCCAAAATGATTATTCGACAAAACATTAGAACCTAGCTAAACTACATAAAAAACTAGATTTAACAATTTACCATCCAAAAGACTATTACCAATAAAATCAAACATCCTGTTTTCAAACCATATCAACATTCCAAACTCAAAAATTCTTAGAAAACAAAAGACCATTTTGTCCAAGAAATCAAATCAAAACTAACTTTAATAAAACCATCTCTATCCTTTTTTACAACAAAAGAAGTCAATAACTTGGGAAATAAATCCTAGGAAGAACCTTTAGACCTTATACCTTAACCTTTCAAATTAATATTACTAGTTTTCAAATCTCAGATCAACCATCTTTTTTGGCCAAAACTTATATTTAGACTCATAGTTTTAGATCTTGATCTAGAAAACAAACCAAACACATCAAACCAGTACAAGTTTAATGCCTCTTCCATTTATGAATGGAACATTGATGCTATGTTAAAATGCAACATCCTTAATTTTTTACAACAGATGACTATAACAACAAATGTTTACAAAACTCATAATAACACCTTAGACAAAATTGTTCTTGATAGCAAGATTTTTAAGACAACTCAAAGGATGGTGTACCAGTGATCAATAAAATCAAATTCTTAAAGCCATCCAAACCACAAAAAATGATTTACCATCCTCTATAGTGTAGGTAACACTATAGAAGATGTAGTTTGTCTTATCCTAACCATTTCCCTACATTTCATAGGAGACCTTTCTCATCTTAGAGACAAAAATGTTAAGTTGCTTACAAACCTTAGGTGTAAGAAATTTAGTAAGTTCCAAAATTACAACACTTTCCTTACAAGAGTCATGCTTAGAGAAGACTGTAACCAACCTTTTGGAAAGAAAAATTCCTTACAAGATTCCCAATCTTGTTAAGAGAAAAAACTAAACAAACCATTAAAACTACCTATGGAGACCTCATTCCTTATGATTAGTTAACCTACAGAGAACTGATTAGTTTCATTTAGTAAGAAAGATTCAAAATCTGCCAAGACCTCAAACTCCAAAAACACCTTAAACGGGAGATGAAACAATCCCATTTTGAAATTGGAAGCTTTTGCTAGCAATTCAATCGAGGATTTCCAAAACTTTCAAAGCCAAGTAGGAAAATGGATACCAAACCTTATACATAATCTTATTGTACTTTCAAAAAAATCTCAGAAAGAAACCAACAAATAAACCTATTACAATAGACCTAGAAAAACCAAAACATCCAAGTCAAAGCCAGAACTAACACTTTCTACTTTAAACCCTCTTACAAAGATCTTACTTATTTCAAATGTCAAAAGGAAGAATACATATCCAAATACTACAAACTCAACAGAAAGATCTAAGAATTACATTTAGAATTACAAACCATTTCCAAACTAGAAGCTATACTCTAAAACAATTATAGTTTTGATTTTAACCCTTTTATTTACACAAATGAAGAACTTCTCTAAACAAATGAATTTTAAACCTTATCTTAAAAAATTGAACCTAAATTCAAACAAGTCAACATCCTTATAAAAGATAGGTACAAAACTGCCTTTACTGTCTCATTTTGATAGTATGAATGAAAGGTGATGTCATTTGGTTTGAAAAATATCCTTTTAGAATTCTAAAGAATTATGAATGATATTTTTCAACCATATTCAAAATTTTCTATTGTTTACATTGATAATGTTTTAATCTTTTCAAAATTTGTTGAACAATATTTTAAACATTTATAAACATTTTTCTATATTGTTAATTAAAATGGACTTATGATATCTTGGTCTAAAATATCTTTATTCCAAACCAAAATGAGGTTCCTTGGACATTACATTTCCCAAGGAACTATTACTTCCATCGAGAGAGCTTTAACTTTTGTGGATAAGTTTTTGAAAATAAATCACAGAAAAATCCCAACTTCAAAAATTTTTGGGAAGTCTTAATTATATTTTGGATTTCATTCCAAATATAAATCTTATTAAAAAACTCCTTCACGATCATCTTAAGAAAAACCTTATCCTATGGACTTCTCAGCATACTACGCTTGTCTAACAAATCAAAAACATGGTTAAATAAATCCCTTGCATTCATCTTCCTAACCCTTCACTTCCAAAATTAGTTGAAGTTGATACCTCTGATTTAGGATATGGAGGTACTCTTAAATAGGTCAAAGAAGGCAAGGAATAAATCATACAATTTGCATATGCACATTGGAATGATTGTCAAACCAATTATTCCATCATCAAAAAAGGAATTTTATCCATTATCATGTGCATTACAAAATTTCAAAGTGATTTACTCAATAAAAAATTTATTTTATGCATTGACTTCAAGTTTGCAAAAGAAATTTTATAAAAAGATGTTTAAAATATTGCATTAAAACAAAATTTTACTCGATAGCAAGCCATCCTCCTTAAATTTGATTTTCAAATTGAGTACATAAATGGAGATAAAAACTTTATTTTTAATTTCCTAACTCAAGAATTCCTTCAAAATATAACCAAAGATGCCAAGAAAATCAAAGCATAAGGACAAAGTTCTTATTCAAAACCTAGAAGAGAGTTTAACCTCTACTCTATAACCTATCCAAACTGAAACATATACCTCTAAAAAACCCACTTTAGGTTTACCCATAAGAACCTAGATTAAACAATTGACTAACTAAGAAGGTTAATCTTTAGAACTAAATTAGGAAGCCTAATCTTCCAAAACTTCTAAAAAACAACTCAAAATCCAAAAATGGATAAAGAATATCTACAAATTTTGAGATGTTCTTTCAACATTACAGGGTTTATCTACCCTGCAAGAACTTTACAAAAAGGGCATAGGTAAAGTATTAGCTTATACCTTAAAAAGAGTTTCAAAATCTTCTTAAAAATATTTTGACAAAAATTATTTTCAAAATATATTTGTCATAAAAACAGGATATTATGAGAAAAATCCTTTTCATGCCATCTAAAATATTTTTCCATCAGGATGGTACTTCCAGCCTATTATATGACTATACTTGAAACAAGAGTGTTAGTACGATTTAAATACTTTTACCTTGATAAAACCCATACTAACCTTACTTATTCAACCTATTATATATTATAAATCATCCCTTCTTAAGAATGGGGAATTGACCTATCAAAACTGAGGACCTTTCTTGTTTCATTCAAAACCAAAGGAAACCATTCCCAAGCCTTTTCATACTAAGGTTATCACCAAATCTGGTATAATACCTTTTTCATTCAAAATCAAAAGAGTAGTCATTCATGGTTATTTTATTTTGACACAAAAATTAGTCTTACTAAGATTCCCAATTGGTTTAAACAATGGTGGAACTATTTTGATTGTACTCTAAATATTCTTGTTCCAAAAGTCTAGGAAAGTTATGATCTATTAAAAACCAAATATGAACCCTCTACAAATGAGAAAAGACTTTCTCCACTTTTCCTTTTCTCTACAAAATCCCTTCTTCCATGGGCATTAGCCTGGTATTTTTATTATCACAACTAAGATGATACTTTTGCCCCCATCAAAAAATTCAAAATTAAATAGTGAGACTCATTAAAAATCCTTGAAAAATTCCTTAAACTCATTGTAATAGTTGGTTGGATCATATTAATTAGACCATAATGACCCAACCATTACAAACCAATGCTTTAAATACTACATTCTTGGCACAAAAATCCCATATGGTTACCCTTTAATTGTAGCCTAAACTAAGGAAGAATACTTTGCAATAATGCAATAGTTATTATAGTCCCAAACATCTTTAGACTAGGATTTAACCCACTTAGAAAATAGTGAGCTTTTGTCCCAACAAATTCTACAAAGTCTTGAAGATGACTAGTATAACATACTACCAAAACTACTATAACATACTACCAAAAATAAAGTATGCCAAGGACAACTAGTCGTAAAACCTTTCAAAACATTTTGGTAGCTAAATAGATATTCAAGAGACTACCAAAGTAACTTTACAAAAGCATCTGTTGGCAATTTTAAGAAAGAAGACTTGTGACCACTAGCTCTACAAAACAACAAAACAACTTTCAATAGAAAAAGAGACAATGCTTGTGATTGTTGGCTTTTCAAAAGGAAGCATCTTTACCAAAAGTAAAGGAAACTTTTGAAAAAGAAGATTCTAGCTTTACAAAAGAAAAATGATAGCTTTACAAAATTCCAAAATTGCTTTTAGAAAAAGGATTCCATTTGCTTGCCTCAACCTTTCAGCTCCTCAATTATAAAAGGAAGCCCATAAGTCAATTTAAAGCAAGCTTTTTGGACTCCATTTTTTTTAATTCTCTCTCTCTCTCTCTCTCTTTCTTCTTTTTCCATTTTGAATCTAGTCTTTTTCTTTTCCCACTCTATAAATATCCCTTTTGTACTACTTAAGTTTTTGATAAAACTTTGGTTTATGTTGTTGTCTTTTCAATACCACCAATATGATTGAAATTGATTTAGAATAGTGAGGGTTAATCCCATTTTAAAGTTAGAACTTTTTGCCTGCAATTTAATTTAAGAATTCTAAAACTTTCAAAACTAGGTAGGAAAATGTATACCAAACCTTATACATAATCTTACTATACTTTTAAAAAATTCTAGAAACAAACCAACGAATAAATCTATTATAACAAACCTAGGAAAATTAAAACATCCAAGACAAAACTATAACCAATACCTTCTACTTTAAAACCCTCTTACATAAATCTAGAATTTAAAATAAAAATATTAACATAAAATTTTTATAGTAATAATGATTTATTAATTAATACTTAAAATGTTTTATAACTTCTAAAATACGTTTTCTCATAATAACATTATTAATAATACTTATTATTATTATTAATATATAATTCATTTTAACTTTTTTTAAAAAATATATGTATATATATGTCATATTATAAAAAGAAAGAAGACAAGAAGATTATGAGAGTGAAATTACCTAACAAAAGAAAGAAAAATGATGATTTTCATTTATTGGAGAATTCTATTGTTACAAGTAATGAGAATGATGAACCAAATGCATCTTAATGCTTTCTTATAAATTTATGATATTATTTTGTAGTAAAATACTTAGGCATGGCAATGGTTTTTGTCCCTATGGGGACCTATCCTTCTTTACCTTGACAAAAGTAAGTTTAAAGAAAATTGATAAGAATCAAGAATCCTTATCATGTTCACCAAATTTTTAATTAAGGATAGAGACGGGTTGGTATTTATATTTTTCACCCCAAGTTTGACTTTGACATTAATCCCAAATTATTAGATTACAATTTTGCCTTATATAATAGTTATACAACATTTTTTATAAAGTGGAAAATAATTAAATTAGCATACTAATTATAACTTTACCTATATGCTCACTTCAAACTTTCATGTTTCTTTCCATATTCTCTATAGGGAATGTTTCATCCCAAAAGAAAAATAGTTTCTATTACTTCTAACCTTTATGTCCACCTTTTGCTTTATCATCAACATGTTAGCCTCCATCAGTATGATCCCAGTTTGATTCAAGTGCATAGGTTCCACAAACATATAGATCAATGAGAGATGTTTCTAGGAATGTGGCTTATTTGAGGTGACAATGATAGTGGCTGGTGAAAGGAACTGTGTATCAATGATAATGATAGAGAAACAACGATTTGGTGGGAGCATTCTACTCCTCTACTAATTTGGTCTCTACTCTTTCTTTCTCTAATAGCTTGAATTGATCATATCGGATGATCTTTTGTCTTTTGTTGTAATTGATTATTATAGTAACTTAATGTAGAAACTCTCACACACTATCATATTCAGTGGCAAGGCTTTTATGAAAAGATTATGAGATCATAGGAATCATCAAGCAAATTGTTTGTGCAAGCAAAAGAATCAAGACCATTGGATGTGAGCTTAACACAACATCATCACCTTGTGTTGTTCATGATTTATTTATGGATGTAGAAGGGGATTGACACCTTTGAAGTACTTTTAGGTAATAGATATCCTTAATGATGCTTTTTTTAAGATCAAATCTTTTTTCTATTAAAATCATCCATGAAGTCTTATAAAAACTCAAGTAACTTGTTGAGATCTTAATATCTTTGGTTACAATTGATGTGGGTAAAGTGATATTTAGACATGCAATAGGTCTTATGTTACTCATCACGTAACAAGGATCAAGCTCAAAAGTATTTAAGTCCTATTACTTGTTCAAAATTTAAGATGAAACCACCAAGTCATGCATTATATCTAGAAGAAATCATGAACTAGCTAAAGTGAAGAATTATTGGAATTAGTAGTCTAATTAAGTGGATTCTTAATTATTCACTTTTGTTAAACAAATAAATGAAACATGTAGAGATTGAAAGGTGATTAAAAACTAGTAATAATTATTATCACATATTTCTAATGTTTCTTAATTGTTTTCAGTGTTTTTACTAAATGCTTTTGCTTATTTTTAAAGTGACATTAATTATATGTTATTGGAAACTTGTAATATTTTCTTGTAAAAAGAACCACTTATATCAATCAAAAACATCTATCTATGATTATTGATATATGGATTTAAGTTTAATCTCCTTGTATAATTCTTATTACTTATGTTCTTTAAGTGTGGTAAATTCCTATTGTACCCTATTTCATCTACCCTAATTGATGAAGACCTCATTCTTATTCACTCTTGTATTTGAATGCATGTAAGATTAATTTGCAAGTTAAGTATGATTGTAATTAGATCACAATTTATTTAATTAGATGTGAAAAAAAGATGAAAAAATAAAAAAATGAAAAAAATGAAAAAAACAGAGAAAATAAAAATTCAATTGTTGTAAATTAATTTACAATGTCTAATGCGCAACTAAAATCCAATATACAAGGCACATTCCGCCCAACAAAGGAAGAACTAACAACTTTCTCAATCCTCAAATTAAACCCAAAGTTAAAAAAAATTACTTTTTGGTATAAGTTGCATCATCAAACTATAAGGAGGGGGCTTTCCTTTCCTAAGGACCCAAACTAAGTATTTAAGTGTAGTAGTTTGTCAACCCTTTCTTTAATGCCTAATGGCTTGATCTAAGTGCAAATCTTGTAAGTCAATAGCTTATAAAATATTGATTACTTACAAAAAGGCAAATCAATTTGAATTGTCCAACAAAAAGTAAGATTAATGGTCAAGATCAAGCATTTGTCTTTTTTTAAAAAGGGGGTCCCTTAGCATTTGTGAGGACGAGAAAGGAACCAAAAAGCCATCAACAAAGATACAAGAGAGCAAAAAAACATAAGTACATTAATGTTAAGAGAGAGACAAAAGGGGTGAGGAACATTTAGAGGTAAATAGCAGCAAGAGGGATAATCAAGAGAGCATTTAAGGTAATAAAAGGGAGGTTACCAAAAGAATAAAGAGACAACAACACTAAAACACCTAAAGAATGTTTAGGCAACAACCTAAGAGGAGAGAAACAGCTTCATTAAACTAACAATGGTGGGAATAAAGGTATCCACAATAGGATTATGAGACCCTTTTCATGCTTTCTTCCAATTTTATCAAACTTTGCCTTTAATACTCTTAATTAAAGTAAAAAATGAACTAATCTGACTCAAGTTTAAGCTCTTAGGAACCAATATAGAGAATGCTGTTTTAGTAAGCTAGTATCTTATCATAGTAAATGAAGCTAAGCTATAAACTTAAGGATATAATCACACATAAACCATCCATGATAAGCTTAAAACCATAATCATATTAAGGAATAAAATTAAATTCAAATAGTAATGGCCAATTATCCAATCATAAGCATTATTTTACCAACCAATATTGTCCTCAGTGACAATTAAACATTATTTGCCATAATTTATTTGGCACAAAACAATCATATGCACAAACATCTCCATTAATAAAGTAACAACAAACTATCAAGTGCCCAAAAGCTCAAACAAGCACATATTCAACCATACACCCAAATTAGCCAAAAAGAAATTTATCTTGAGCATTGCAATCATTATCTACCAAAAAGCTTATTAGAGTCCCCTTGCAACAAAAAGTATCATAAATTTAGCACATTGTTATTGTTCTTTTCTTTTCCTTTTTTTTTTTTTTTTGTTCTTGAATAACACATGCTAATAAGTTGAAAAATAAGAAATCAACCAAAAAAAAAAAAGTGACTAGAGAAGCAAAAAAAAAAAAGAACCTTGAGGCAAGAATTTTGCTCCTAAAAGGCAATACCATTAAAGTCATCCAACCTCGATCTACACATTTTTGAAGGTAGTGCATTAAGGAGAGGCCAAAAAATGCATAGATTGACAAAAACCTGAAGCTAGCCATTGCATTGCCACTAGTCACCATTTTCACATAAGACTAGCACTGGTCAACTTGCTAGACATTAATCTATTTAATAGAGTCCTTCAAGCACCAATTAGAGCATCAAAGAGGCATCAACTATAGGTTGGATTTTTGTTGCCACCACTTATTCTTTCCCTCATATGCACCATTTTTGTTTATTGTCAACACAAGAAACAGGTTACAAAGTTTTTGGCATTAGTAACATTTAAGACAAAATGGAAACAAAAGTGAAAACAAAAAAGCAAAATGAAAAATGAAAGAAAAAATAATAAAGAAAGGAAAAAAAAAACAAAGAAAATGAAAAAATGGACACAAAGTTCCCAACAACGATACCATTTCAAACACCTTGGGTGAACTCACAAACACAAAATGACATCAGCACTCTTTTCAAAGTTTTCAATAAAAAATTACCTTTTATTTTTTCCTGATAAGTTAAATTATTGTAAAAAACATCCTAATTTTTGCCAAAAATTTCCTTTCACCATCTAGTACATTGGATCGCTATAAAAAATATTCTAATTTTCTCCAAAATTTTCTTTTCACTATCCAATGCATAGAATCACTGTAAAAAAAAAAATCCAAACCCTTACAAAAATTTACAAAAAAATCTTTTTTTTAATTTTTTTTTGGTTAAGCAGGATCATTGAAATAGTTTAAAAAGTTCAAAAAAATTTAGCCATTTTACTATCCACTTTAAATTCCTTAAAATCCTAATGTGTGCATACTTTTGTGACAAATCATAAAAAGAGAGAGAAGAATAAATAAAGTATCAATAGAAAAGACATAGAAATATAAAACAAATGAGCAATAATACTATTGCATGTGACATGCATTTAGGTTGTTTATAACTTTTGTCAAATGTAATTGTACTCCTAAATCTTGATGAATTTTGTTAAAGTAAACCAAGTCATCTACTATAAGCCAATCACACCTAAAATAATTGTTGGCAACTCTTATATCCTAAAGATGATTTAAGGTGGCAAAATTTCAAATTGATCCAAACTTAACATAAGCTAAACAAGTGGTGAGGGCAAATTGGGTAGAATACCCCACAAGTATGGTTTGCCTCTATCATCGATAATTCATTATGGCAATGTTGCAACAATTACTAATGGTTTATCACCCACAATTTATCAGTAGAGCCCCACATCAGACACACCATAATTGCCCCTAGCTTCTAATACCTAAAAGGCATTGAATTACACACCCTTCTCTGCACCTTTCAAGCTCTCCTTCTTAAGAATCCATCATGATAACTTGGTGACTACATTACAAACCTTTTTCAAAGATGGGTTGCTTTAACATGTTTTTATTTTTGTGCTTTCATTTATTTTTTATTTGATATTTAATTTATTTATCTCTTTCATTTTAATATTTTTTATTGTTATTTGCATCATAACCTTGATTGAACACACTCACAAAGGCCTTGGAACCCAACCTATACCTTATCTAGTTTAGACAAGAGAAACTACGAGTCCTTTATACAACTTATGGCTTTTGTATAGGATAACCTTGAAATCTTTCACCTATACTAGTAATTCCTATTTGAGCCTCCAATGATGAAGGAGAGAACATTCTAAAAACCTTTGACTTGGTTTAGATCTATTAAACCACATGTCTTAGTATTATACTAGTAGAGTCATCCATTTATTAGACCCATCCCTTATAAGATTGGAAACCTCAAATATCCCTACCCTACGCATAACATCATGCATTATTCTATTCCATTTTCAATATTTACTGTGTTACTTTACAAGTTATGTTTTATCCTTCTTATCCTTATACTACCATATTTTCTTTTTTTTTTTTTTTGCTACTTTTCTTATATCATCCCATGGCATCCATTTGGACATACCTTATTTTGTCCATCCTAATCAAAGGTATAATGCAATAAACTATAAGGAGTTCAAACCTTATTTTGTTTAGTTCAAGATGTAATCCTTCCGCCTAAATTCAAGGTTGCAAATTTTGAAAAGCATGATGGCATAAGACCATTTAACCGTATACATTCAAAAAATGGCAACATATGCTCATAATGGAAAACTCCTAATGCATTGCTTCCAAGATAGCTTGATGGGTGTGGCCTTTCATTGGTACATCAAATAAGACTTAAGAAATGTCAAAACCTAAAAAGAGGTAGCAATTGCCTTTAAGGCTTGGTTTAAGTACATCACTAAGTTAAAAACTACCAAAATGGATCTTTAAGCCATGGAAAAATAACTTGAAGAGACCTTTAAATAATATGCACAATGACGACAATACATGGCTATCTAGGTCTAACCTCTACTGTTAAAAAAGAAATTGGTCTCCACTTTAATGAAAGCCTATTACTATGATAAGATGGTAAGAAATGCATTAAGAAACTTTGTTGATCTAGTGATTACAAGAGAAAGAATTGATAAGGGTATCTAAACTGGTAAAATTATTGGTATTGTTGTTGACTCTATGACATTCAAGAAAACTAGCATGACATAAAAGAAAAAAGGTGAGGTCCAAATGACTAAATATGATAATTGATTAAAACCATGCCCAATTTACTAACCATTCAACAACCTGTAGGGATAGTTTAACACTTAACATTTGTATCAGCTCCACAACATCTTAACCCCATTTACATACTAAAACCCTCAACCATGACCTTCTTACCCAAATGACTGCGTGCCTGTATCTCTAAGTAATTAAATTGACCCTAGAAAGTAAGAAAGAAGGAAAATTGACCTTATACTAGTGCCTTATTTAGGGCTACTACCTTGACTCATTCAAAATGAATTTGTTACCATTATAGTTAAAGAACAATTGAAACCACCCTATCTTAACTAATATGATGTCAATCCTAAGTACGAGTACCATGGCAAACAAATTGGACATTCAATTGACAATTTTTGGACCTTTAAATATAAAGTCCAAGAGTTGGGGGATTGATGATAGATTGACTTTTCAAAAGCTGAGAGGAAGTCTAATGTCAATACTAATCCCTTTCTTGATCACAAGGCCATGAATCAAATTAAGGAGTGCCTAAATGATGATGGTTGAGGATCAAATTATAGTTCCCTCAAAATTGGCATGGTAAAGGTTGGGGCACTAGCCTATAGGTGCCCACCTACTCAACATCAAAAACACTCAGCACCATCAAAATATTTTACTTAACCATTAAGGACCCACCTTCTTCTCCAACACTTTATTACCATTGTCAAAATGGAAAGTTAATCCAATGGGACTATTATTGTTGAGTAGACTTTATCGATTAAGCCTTAGCACCTGAGTTAGTGTTTGCAGTAACATTTGGCATCATGGGAGCTAGGGGCATTACTAGAAGTAGGAGATGTTACACACTAAAATATACAAAGAAGCTTAAGCAAAGGAAAGAGAAAGTCATCATGATCTCAAATGATGTTAAAGAAATTTCTCTTCAAAATGTTGAGGAGTTAAAGTTATCTAATAAACAAAACCTTGAGGGCAACGAAACCATTATTGAAAAAGACAATGGATTGTTCCTTATACACATCAAGCATAATAAGTACAATATAGTTGAGTAACTCAATCGAAGTCTAGCTAAAATGTCAATCCTCTCTCTACTAATGAACTCCAAGTTTCATCAAAGATCCATGCTGTATATTCTCAATCAAGCATATATTTTTTTAGACATTTCTTTGGCCAACTTTGACCATATTATCAATAATATCATGACAAGCAACTACATTTCGTTCTTGGACAAAGAAATTCTAATTGAGTTGCTTAACCATGCCAAGGCATTACACATTTCAATCCTTTATCATAGCTACAACATGTCCTGCATCCTCTTTGATAATGGATCATTCTTGAATGTCATGCCTAAAGATACTTTGAAAAAATTACCAATTGACATTGCTAGCATGACACCAAGTTATATGATTGTCTAAACACTTGATGGTATAAGGTATGAGGTCATAAAGACCATTAAGCTCCTAATATAAGTAGGACTATGTACTTTTAATGTACCCTTTTAGGTCATGGACATTAAGACTAACTACAATTACTTGTTAGGTTACCCATGGATCCATACAATAGGGGCTATTCCTTCCACCTTGCATCAAAAGGTGAAGTTCATTATGGGTGACCAATTAATTAAAGTTTGAGCAAAATATAATCTACTTATCTCTAGACTTTCGAGAATGCCTTATGTCAAGGCAACTAAAGAAGCATTGGAATGCATTTTTCAATCTTTAAAGTTGCAAATGCAACTTTTTAGTTAGAGGAGTTGTTCCTCAAGACTAAAGTGCAAACCTATATGATAGAAACTCAAAAGAATAAAACTTGAAATCTTGCTAAAAATAAAAAAAGAAATTAAAAAGCAATTGGATGTAGACTTTCCTTAAGTAGCAAACTATTCAAAATAAGTAGTTAATATAATGCTAGTACTAAAAAAGGATGGCAAGGTCCATATATGCATGAATTATAAAGACTTGAATAAAGCAAGCTTTAAAGATAATTTCCCCTTGTTACACATTAACATTTTAATGGAAAATGTTGTTGGCCATTCAATGTTTTCATTCATGGATAGGTTCTTAATCTATAATCAAATCAATATGGTGCCTGAAGACATAGAAAAAACAACATTTGTTATAATGGAGGGTAACTTCTACTATAAGGTCATGCCATTTGGCCTTAAGAATGTAAGTGGCACCTATCTATAGGTAACAGTCACCTTGTTCTATGATACAATGCATAAAGAGATTAAAGTCTATATTGATGATATGATTGCCAAATCCTGAGTAGGTGGAGATCACTTCTTGGTCCTCACAAAGTTGTTTAATTGGCTAAGGAAGTTTCAACTTAAGCTTAATCTAGCCAGATGCAATCTTGAAGTAACTTTGGGCAAGTTGTTCGTTTTTATAATAAATCAAAGAGGCATCAAAATTGACCCTAATAAAATTAAAGCCATACAAGAAATGTTTATTCCTTATACACTAAAAGAGGTATGAGGATTTCTAGGAAGGATAAATTATATTACCAAATTTATATCCCAACTCACTACAACATGTAAACCTATATTTAAGATGCTTTAAAAAAGTGATCTAATGATATGGGATAATAAATGTCAACAAGCATTTGAAAAGATTAAGTATTACCTATCTAACCCTCTAATTTTAATGTCATTAGTACTGTACAAACCACTTATATTATGTCTCATTGTGCGGGAACAATGCATGGGTTGTGTTTTGGGACAAGATGATGAAATAAGCAAAAGAAAAGGGCAATCTACTACCCCAACAAAAGATTCACCAATCATGAGACTTGATATTCATATATAAAGAGAATCTATCATGCTTCTACATGAGCAACACATTAATTTTAGCAATATATATTATATCATACAACCTAGCTTATTACTAAAGATGAACTCCTTAATTACATCTTTAAAAGCCAATATTATTTAGATGAGTTGCTTACTAATAGGTTTTATTAATAAAGTATGACATTCAATACGTTAATCGCAATACCATTAAAGGTAATATGATAATAGATTTCTTAGCAGATCAGGCCATTCCTAAGTATGAGCTAATGCAATTTGATTTTTTAGATGAAAACATCCTAACCATAGATTAAACTTAAGAAAATGACAAAAAGGCAACAAGTGAGTGGCAAATACAATTTGATTGGTTGTCTAATACATCGGGGCATGAAATTAAAGCGACCCTTATTTCTCTTAAGGGTTAACATTATCTGATTGTGGCCAAGTTGTAATTCAAATGTACCAATAACATAGCAGAACATGAAGTTTGTGCAATGGGTTTATTGTATGCCATAAAGATGAAAGCTACAAATCTCAAGGTATATGCCTCAAGAAAATAATTAGATTTCTGATACTTTAAAAACTTTTATAGTAATGTACAAGATAGATTCTTGAGCCAATGCTCAAGTGATCCATGTCAATGTCCATCACACTCCAACATATTATATGCACATCAAAGGGGAGTTAAATGGTAAGCCATGGTATTATGACATAAAGGACTACCTTAAAGTTTAGGAATATGAAGGTGTAGATGAAAATGATAAAAGAATTTTGCTAAGGATGCCAATGAATTTCTTTGTCAATGAAGACATCCTCTATAATTATAACTATAATTCAGTCTTGTTGTGGTGTGAAGATGCAAATAAAGCAAAAATAATCATGAAAGAAGTGCATGAGGGTTTATATGGGTCATATATTGGTGGCCTTTCCATGGTTAGAAAGATTCTCAGAGTAGGATGCAATTGGTTGACTATGGAATTAGATTGCTCTTGGCACACCTAAAAATACCATAAATGTCAAATACATACAACACTTAGTCCATTGCATGTAATGACATCACTATGACCATTCTCTATATGGAAAATGGATATGATTGGTCTTATTACACTAAAAACATCTAATAGACATCAATTCATTCTAGTGGCAATTAACTACTTCACAAAATGGGTTGAAGCAGCATTTTATGCTATCATCACCCTTAAAGTGATTATTAAGTTCATTAAGAAAGACATCATATGCTAATATAGTGCACTAGAGTGGTTAATCACAAATAATGCTACTAACCTAAACAATAAAATGATGACTAGCCCCTATAGTTAGTTTAAAATTAAGCATGACTACTCTATCCAGTATTAATTAAAAATGAATAAGGTAGTTAAAGTGACAAATAAAAATCTCAAACAAATCTTTGAAAAAATGATAGTTATATGCAAAGACTGGAATGAGATATTACTATTTTCATGCATTCATACCATACTATGATATATACTTCCACAGAAGCAACCCCATTTGCATTGGTTCATGTGACTGAGGTAATCTTACTTATCAAAGTTGAAATTTCTTTTGTAAGGATTTTAATCAAAGCAAAATTAGAAAAGGTAGAATAGGTTAGAATCAAATATAAACAATTGAATCTCATTGAGGAAAATAAGTTGAGTTAAATCTGCTACAAAAAATTATACTAAAGTCAAATAAGATAAGCACATCAAAGGAAAAATGTGCTTTAGATAGTTCAAAAAAGGAGACTTAGTCTTGAAAAGTGTCTCGCCAAATCAAAGTGATCCGTAGGGTAAGTGGGTGGCAAACTATGAAGGTTTATATGCTATGAAAAAGGTATTCTTAAACGAGCACTGATTTTGACAAATATGGATGAAAAGGACATGCCAAATCCTATTAATTTAGATACGATCAAAAAGTATTTCACCTAAGCATTAGCCAAGATTAAAATTAATTGATCATCAGCTATTAGTTGAGGATGAGAGCACAGTAAATAAGATCATAAAGGATGTAAGACATAATTAGACAAATAAGGTTTGCACATGAGGGATGTTCAAACCAAGCTTAGGCTAAATTGTTGGTTATGCTATCAATCTTTGTTAATCCCTAACACTAGTCTAACTAACATTTTTCCATTTCATATCCAAATATCTCACTCTTTTTATTCAAACCACAAAGAATTATTGTTTATAAATTAATCATCCCATGAATAACAACTTTCTTTTAAACCCTGATACAAATGAAATTGGTATAACCATATTTATTTGGTAACCATCTAAAGCAAGTATAGGCAATACATTAGTCTACTTCTAAAATTTCAACTTTAAATGATAGTTAGGGGCAATTCTGTATAAGTTTGAGAATACATTCTATATTTGTAACCTAAGTAATAGGGTAATGCAATCATCTTGAGTAAATATAAGCAATATGTCAATTTACTTCTAAAATTTCAACTATAAATGGTAGTTAAAGGTAATTCTATATGAGTTTAAGAATGTATCTTACATTTGCAACCCGAGCAATAAGGTAATGTAGTCATCTTGAGCAAGTTTAAGCGACATGTTAGTTTACCTTACAAATTTCAACTATAAATGGTAGTTGGGAATCATTTGGTACAAGTTTAAGAATGAATTTTGCATTTACAACCTAACTAATAAGGTAATGCAATTATGTTGAGCAAGATTTTGCAATTTGTCAACTTACTTTTGAAATTTCAATTATAAATAGTAGCTAAAAGCAAATCTACATAAGCTTGAGAATACGTCTTGCATTTACAACTTAAGTGATAAGGTAATGCAATCATTTTGAGTAAGCTTAGATGACATACTAACTTATTTCTAAGATTTCAATCAAGAACAATGGTTGAAAATTTTGTTTGTGTAAACCTAAGTATGCCTTGAAATCCTCACATATCATGATAGTCGTATTCTTTATAGATTAACACCCCAATAAGGCTATTAATTGGGTACCAGTTGGTTCCATAAAGTTTAAATTACCAACAAGAAAAATCTCTAGTGAAGAACATTTTAATTTCTAGTAAGATCATAAGACCCTTGATAAGGCTTTCACTTGACCATCATTGACATGGTCATTCTTAACATACAAACAACAATTAGCTACTTTGTGCCAACTAGGCATACATCATATACCAATAATCTTGAGTACACTCTTAAATAGGCTCACTCAAAATAAAGGCATTGTTGTATAAACACTTAGGATGTGGACAAAATAAGACTCCAAGAAAGTCTTTGTTTGTTCTTTTGTATCAAAATAACTCACAAAAAGGGATAACTATTATACCCCTATTTTGTTTGCCTTGATTGAAAAGGACCTCACTCTCACTTATTCTTATGTATGGACACATACAAGATTAATTTGCAAGTTAAGTACAAATGTAATTGGATCATAGTTTGTTCATTTGGAAGTGAAAAAGAGGACAAAAAAAAAAGAATAAATAAAAATTTATTTGCCATAAATTAATTTACAAAGTCCAATATATAGCTATAATCCAATATACAAGGTACATGGCACCTAAGAAAGGAAGAACCAACAACCCTCTTAATCCTTAGACTAAATCCTAAACTAAAAGAAAAAAATGTTTTTAAGTGTAAGTCACATCATTAGATCACAAGGGGAGCCTTCCTTATCTCAAAGACCTTGATCAAGTATCCAAATGCAATATTATGAATTTGTTGGCCCTTTTTTCGAGACCTAATGGCTTGATTTAAGTGTAAATTTTACAAGTCAATAGCCCATAAAATACTAATCATTTGCAAAAAGGCAAGTCAATATAAATCATTTAAAAAAAGCAAGATCAATCGTCAAGTATCAAACACCCCTCTTGCATGAAAAAGGGGGTCCTTTTGCATTTATAAGGAAGGAAAAGGAACCAAAAAGCCATTAACAGAGATACAAGAGAGCAACAAAAAAAAATGAAGTGCATTAATGTTAAGAGAGACAAAAGTGGTGAGGAACATTTAGAGGCAAAGAGCAATAAAAGAGGATGATCAAGAGAGTATTTAAGGCCATAAATGGGAGAATATGAAAAGGATAAAATGACAACAACATCAAAACACCCAAAGAATGTTTGAGCAATAACTCAAGAGGAGAAACATCCCCTTCAAACCAATAATAATGGAAATAAAGGTAACCAAAATAGGATTATGAGACTCTTTTGATGTTTTCTTCCATTTTTATTAAACTTTGCATTTAAACTCTCTCTCTCTCTCTCTCTCTCTCTCTCTTTCCCATAATGAGCTCCAAAACCTAGTAAAAATCACCATTTTCAGGGCCAAATCTTGGCTCGCACACTAGAAATCATACATAAAACTCATGTTTAGAGAGTCTTCAAACATAAAAAGTGAGAAAATGGCCCAAAAATGGTGGTGGGCATAAAGAGAGAAAAAGCAATGTTGGACCAAATTAAGAGCAAATGACAAAAGAAAAAGGCATCTACTAAGAAGATGACCAAAGGAAGAAAGAAAGGAAAAATGAAAAGGAAAAAAAAAAGAAAAAAAAGGGAAATGTAAAGAAGGGAAGAAAGAAAGGGGAAAAATGAAATAAAAAAGAATAGAAAAGGAAAAAAAGAAGAAGAAAAGGAATAAAGGGACGTAAAGTTCCCAATAACACTACCATTTTGAATATCCTAGGCATGACCACAAACATAAAATGATGTCAACACACTTTTCAAAGTTTCCAAAAAAATTCCCTTTTATTTTTTTTTGGATGCATTGGATCACCATAAAAAGTATCATAACTTACCTAAAAAATTTTGTTTCACCATCCAATGTGCTAGATCACCGTAAAAAACATCCTAATTTTCTTTAAAAATTTCCTTTCACTATCCAATGTATAAGATCACCATAAAAAGTATTTAAATCCTTTCAAAAATTTCTAAAATAAATTCCTTTTTTTTTCACACACAAGATCATTGAAACAACTCATATATTGCAAAAAAAAATTATCCTTTCTATAGTCCCCCAAAATTCTTGACATCTTTATGTATGCATACCTTTATGACAAATCATAAAAAGAGAAAGAGAGAGAGAGAGAGAATAAATAAAGTCTTGATGGGAAAGGTATAGAAATATAAAATAATTGAATAATAGTATTGTCACATGCAATGAGCATTTGAGATGGTTATAGCCTTCACCAAACATAACAACGCTTCCGAACCCCAACGAATTTTAGTAAAGCATACCAAATGACCCACAGTATTCTAATCACACTTAAAATAATTGGTGGTGACTCTTATATCTTGAAGATGATTCAGGGTGGTGAAACCTTGAATTAATCCAAACCCAACACAAGTCAAATGAGTCGTAAAGGAAAATTGAGTAAAGCAACCTGCAAGCATGGTTCACCTCCATCATCAGTAATTCATTATGGCAATGTTACATCAATTATTGATGGCCTATCACTTACCATTCATCAGTAGGGCCCCACATCAAATACACCCCGACTGCCCTCAACTTCCAGTATCTAAAGGCACTGAATGTTGCACCCTCCTTCATGTTTTCTAAGCTCTCCATACCAAGAACCCATCATGACAATTCCCAAAGTTCTTATTTCAAGTGTGGTTGTTTATTGTTATAACCTTAATGGCAGACTTATCTATCTCATTTCCTTTTCTTTATCAACTCAATTTCTTTGTTTAGGAGTAATTGCTCTTCTCCTTAATAGGTATTCCATCATTTGGTATTAGAGTTTTTGGTTATAAGAGTGAGATTAAATGTAGGGCAACCTATGAGAGAGTGATTAAACACCACAAACACTTTAAAATTAACCTCCAAAATACCTTTTAACTTTGCAATGGAAGATGAATGTGTTCCAAGGTGACTTACTTTTAAACAAGCTCAGATTCAAGGTTTTTAATATGTCTTAAGGAACAAAAACAACAAATGGCACAAATGAAGACAAACTTGCAGCAAATGGCACAATGAAGCCAAATTTGAAGAATGAGGCGATGAACTATCTAATACTTTTGATCCTAAAGAAGAACAAGTCCTTAGGCCAAGAAGAACTCAAAGGCAGTAAAAAGGTGACCTTAAAATGGAAATTCTAGAACTTAAAGGTAGATCATCCCCTTATAAGTACTTTAATTAGATCCAAAATGTGGATAAAATCTTTTATTAAAAGGGCTATATTAAAGAAAAGGGATGCAAAGTAATTGCTTTGAGTTTGAAGGAATATGCTAGTTTTTAGTGTGATGAGTGAGAATTTATTTTTTATTCCTATTTACATTTAATTATTTTCAATGAATTTTATACCTATTTGGACTAATTAGAATATGTTTGTAACTTATGTATGTTTTGAGGAAGTTTTGAGAATATATTCTTTTACTAGAAAAATTTTCACCATTTTCTTGTTTTGACTTTTATTACTTGTTTTGGATTTTTTACTACCTCAGAGGTCAAAATTGGAAAGGTGGTCTTCAGTGAAATTATAATAGTCAGCTCAAAGTTTTGAGATTGGGGTCATGAGTCAAAATTTGAGTTTGTTTGGACCTTGAGAAGTTGCTCCAAAGATAGAGTAAAAAAATAAAATCCAATCATAATTAGGGTAGAATTCCTATTCGACCACTTAGTACTTAAATGAGTATAACTTAAATTGTAGACATCTAAATTTGGTGATTCAAAATTTTAAATTAAATTACACATTTAGGCCTACAAATTTTATGGAGAGACCAAAGCCCAAATCGATTGTTTAATGGTTCAAAAATATTGTAGAATTTGCTATAGAATTTGGCAACAACTAGACTGAGTCAATCTTTATTTTTAGCTCATAATTTGGAATCTAGACCTTTGTTTTAAACAAGACTTAATGCATTGAAAAGTTAAAAGAGGAGGAATGCAACTTTCATGAAGAAGTTAAACCTTAATTCTAATTGTATCTATTCTACAATTAGCTTAAACACCAATAAAAGAATTTTGAAAGATTAAGAAAATTGTAATTCTTTAGGGTTTGTTGGTAGCTACTATGTACATTTTTTTTTAGGATATAAAGAACCATCTTTTGAGAGTTAAAAAAAGAGACAACCAAAAAATCAAACAATCATTTTAAATGGACTTCTTTTTTTTTTTTTTTAACATGTATAGTTAGGTTGTTCTACAATTTTAGAGGATTTCAAAACTTTTAATATTTCAATGGTATAGATTGTCCTTGTATGTTGTTTTTTTTTATGGAATTTTTTAGGTAGTTCTAATTTAATAATTGAATGATTATTTATTCAATTAATTTGGTTTGACCTACCAAATTGATTAAACAAATATTAATTACTAAAATTAGGAATTATGATTCATTTTTATCTTTTTCCTAATCACCAAGTAGCAAATAACAATAAGGAATTATAGACACATTTTCATCTTATTATTATAAATAACTCAATGCAAGTTAAAAGATTCAAGTTTGCATAATTGTTGTTTATATTAACATATTTTCCTAATTCTAAAGGTTGTCAATATATTAATCCGAAGAGTTTATTCTAAGGACATAATGGTTATAGTATAAGTAAAGAGCTTGTTTTATTTGGTGATTATTTAAGGAAAAATTCAGATAACAAAACTTGTTATCTAAGGTTGATAGTTCCATTAGAATCAAGACAACATTGTAAGTGATCGAAACCATTGAATATCATAATTGCGAATGAACCTAGAACTAGACTTCTAGTATTTGATCTTTCTACAATTTATTTTGTTTAATTGGTTTATTTATTTTATTTGTTATAAAATGAGAATTCAATTGTTTTCCCTAATTACATTAATGTCTTTAATTTTTAGTTAATTAATAGTAAATTAATTACACTCTTTATGAGATCGACCCTTACTTATGCTATCTATTATTAAATAATCAAGAGAAGCTATTAAATTTTTGGTACCTTAACAACAATTACCATAAAGGGAAAACATTAAAGCTCAAAGGAGACATGATAATAAAGGTGATATTAGGAGTTGGAAAAAAAAAAATGAAACACCTAATGTAAAAGCATTTTGTTTTAAAGCACTATAAATAATACCTCTATTTAAAGTTACAAGGGTTAAAGCAAGGGAGACTAAGCATATAGAATATACAAGGGAATTTAAGACTCTAATTCTAAGATGCAATCTTAAAAAGGCTTAAGATAAAACTATTGCCTAATTTCTTGAAGGACCAAATAAAGAAATAGCTCAAGTTGTGGAACTACAACACTTCTTCACTCTTGAAAATGTCATTAGTTGGCAACAAAAGTAAAGAAGCAACTCAAGGTTCCCAAGACATCACCTTTCATAACTAATGACATTAAAAAATAGAAAAAAAAAATAAAATGCCTAATGTATAAGTGTTTTATTCCAAAGAGATACAAATAATACCTCTATTTAAAGTTGTAAGGACTAAAGCAATGTAACCTCAGAGAAAAAGAAATATGTGAGGCAAGTTAAGACTCTAATGTTGAGATGTATTCTAAATCAGCCCCAAAATAAAATTGTTACTTAATTACTTAAAGGACTAAGCAAAAAAAATAACTCATATTATGAAACTATAACACTTCTTTGCTCTTGAAGGTGTCATTAAGTTGGCAATGGAGGAAGAGAAGCAGCTCAAAGGTCCCAAGAAATCATTTTTCAAAATTGGTGATAATGGGATTGTTTTAAACAAGGGGAGTTCTTCAAAGGGTGAGTCCTCCAAAACTGAATTTAATATGAATTCTAAATAGGAAAAAAAAAAAGCAAAAGAAAACTTCTAAGCCTTACAAAAAGAATTATAACAACATCAAGTACTTTAAATGCCTTGGTCATGGTCATATTACCTTAAAATGTCCTAATTGAAAGATGATAACTATTCAAGAAAATTTGGATGGTGATGATTCTACCCTTGAGGAAGAAAATGTTGTTGAGTGCAAGGATGACACCACCATTAAGTATGTTGACAAAGGTGAAATACTTGTGGTAAGGAGAATTTTGAATATGCAAATTCACTCTAATGAAGAGTAGAAGAGTGGTATATTTTACATTAATTGTACCATTTAGGAGAAAGTAAGTGAACCAATTATTGATGGAGGTAGTTGCTCCAATGTAGTCTTAACTCTTATTGAAAAGTTGAGGTTTGCTTATAACTCACCACCCTCATCCTTATAATTTACATTGGCTAAACAAAAAGAGTGAGATAAAAATCTTTCAACAAGCTCAAGATTCATTTTTTATTGGCAAATCTTCTCAAGATAAGGTGCTTTATAACATAATCCTAATGAGTGTTGGCCATCTCCTTCTCAATTGACCATAATAGTTTGATAAGAGATCTTTGCATGATTCTGCAAGAACATTTTTTTTTTTTTCAAAAGATGGTAAGAACATTATTTTGGCTCCTTTTAGCTCTCATTAGCATTACAAAGATTCATTCAAAAGAAAAAAAAGATATGAAGAGCCTTTTCTTAAGAAAGGAAAGGGTTGAAAAAGTCATTTACAAGCACAATCAAATATATGACTTGTTGATAGTTGAAAGAGACTTCAATGATTTCTCAGTTTCTCTCTAAGTCAAATTTATCCTAAATGTATTTAAGGACGTTTTCCCTAAAGAGTTGCCACTCAAACTTTCTTTTATAAGAGAAATTGAGCACAAAATTGATCTTGTTCCAAAAGCTACCCTCCCAAATAAGCCAACATATAAGTGCAATCCAAAAAAGGAAAAGGAGCTCCAAAGGCAAGTGCATGAGCTTATTTCAAATTGGTAAGTTCAAGAATCCATCAATTTATGTTTTGTGCCTACCTTTCTTATTCCAAAGAAGGATTAAACTATATGTGTGTGTTCAATCATGTTATCAACAAGATCATCATGAAATACTATTACCCTATTTCAAGGTTAGAAGATTTTTTTAATGAATTAAATGGTGCCAAAATTTTCTCAAAGATAGATTTAAAGAGTAGTTATCATTAAATCCACATGAATGAATGTGATGAGTGAAAAATAGAATTCAAATCAAAGTATAACCTTTATGAATCAATGCCTTTTGGTTTTTTTAATGTCCTTGGTACTTTTATAAGACTAATAAATCATGTGTTGAGAAAGTTCCTTAGTTGATTTGTTGTTGCTTACTTTGATGATATTATAGTCTATAGTTGGAGTCAAGATAAGCATATGAAACACTTTTAGCAAGTATTTGAAGTGATAAGAAAGGAAAATCTTTATGACAACCTCAAAAGTTGTGAATTCTTTCAAAATCAAGTCACATTCCTTGGATATGTGATCTCCAATGAAAGAATAAATGTAGATGAAGAGAAGGTACAAGCTATTGAATAGTGGCTTGTTCCAACCTCCATCCACAAAGTTAGAAGCTTCTACAATCTTGCATCATTTTATTAGAGATTTGTGAAAGAGTTTAGCAGTCTCTTGGCACCATTGATAGAATGCATAATACATAAAGATTTCAAGTGGACAAACACTGCTTAAAAGAGTTTTGAACTTGTCAAATAGAAGATTTGTTTAGCTCTTATTTTAGAACATCCAAATTTTTGGAAACTTTTGAGAATGATTGCAATGTTTCTAGAATTTGTATTGGCACTATGTTCATGCGAGAAGTTTGCCTCATTGCTTACTTTAATAAGAAATCCTTTAGTTCTTTATTGAACTATGTTACTTTTGATAAAGAATTTTATACTTTCATTTGTGAACTTTAATCATGGTAGTATTAATTACTAACAAAAGAGTTTATTATTCACACTAATCATAAATCACTAAAACATTTGAATGGATAAGAAAAACTCAATAAGAGACATGCTTGTTGGGTGGAGTTTTTAGAACCATTTTCTTATGTCATCAAGCACAAATCTGGTTGTTAAAATATAGTGGCAGTTGCATTATCAAGGAGACATGCATTGCTCTCCATACTCAATGCCAAGCTTCTTGGATTTAAGCTCATTAAGGAGTTATACATTGAAAACCAATATTTCTCTTTTATCTATATGTCTTATGATGAGAAGTTAGTAGACAAGTTTTATAAGCTACCATGAGATTACAATGTTTCCGCCTCTTTCAATGTTCGAGACTTTTCTTTACATTGAAAAGGTGATTACCAACCAGATTTGAGGGCAAATATTTTCCAATAAGGGAAGGTTGATGCATCACCTGACAAGGATGAAGTCCAAGGGTATTCAAGTCCCATTACTAATTCAAAATCTAAAATGAGCCCTACAAGTTGTGAATTTCATCAAGTAGAAACAATGGACCAGCTAAAGTAAATAATTATTGGAATCGACAATTTAATTAGTAGTCTTAAATAGTCACCTTTGTTGATCAAATAAACAAAGCATTTAGAGAATAAAATGTTCCTTTATTGTTTCCAATGTTCTTATAAAATGCTTTTGTTTATTTTCAAAGTGTCATTAATTACAAGTTGTTGGAAACTTGTAATCTTTTCCTATAAAAGCAATTTTATGTATCAATCAAAAACATCCGTCTATGAACATTGATATATGATTGTGAGTTCACTCTTATTGTATCATTCTTATTACTTGTGTTCAAGTGCAGCAAATTTCCAAAATTCTTATCTTAAGTGTGGTTATTTTGCATTATCACCTTAGTGGTGGAAATATATTTCTTTTTTCCTTTTCTTTAATATCTTAATCTCTTCATTTGAAAGTATTTGCCCTTCTCCTTAGCAAGTAATCCATCATTTGGTATCAGAACTAATACTTAATCCATCATCATGTTATTGTAACAATGAATTTTATACTTTTGCTTAGTTTGCTTTGATTTAAATAATGGTATACACTACTTGTATGATTTATTCTTTGTATTTGCAGAATCCTTTGCTTTCTCAAAAAAAAAAAAGTCATAGATTGTGCAGGGTCAACTAATGAATATTTGTAATCTTGACTGTTTGGACTTATAGAATCACCCACTGTATTGTAAAATTAGAATTAGAGATTGCCCTCCACTTGACCACAAGAAAAAAAAAGTAAAATAAAAAGGAATCATAGAAAAAGGAGAAGTTTGATTGTAAGGATATTTTAGTTTGTTTTTGTCATTTATAATGGCAGTTTGATATTAAAACAAATTTTTATTAACAACAACTTGATGAAGTATACTTTTAATTACTGAATTAAAATATCACTTTGTCTTTTGTAATTTTTATAAAATTTGTATGTAAAATACAAATATATCCTAAATGTTGGATATCCAATGTACATTTTTCAAAAAACAAAAAAAACAAAGAGAGAGAAAAAACTTATCCAAGTTTATTAATATGATTTGTTTTGCCTGGTGTAATCATGCTAATGATCATGACTGCCCAACTAGCAGTTTGGAAAATGCAAATTGCAAGGGAAAATTACATTCAACACCTTGTAAATAATGTATATTTACAAATAGCAACTCACAGTTTTAGAATTTACATAAAACATCCTCAAGTAGATATACAGTAACAAAAATATCCTCTATTAGACTATTGTTAGTTAAAATTAATTTTAATAACAAAAATGTCATGAAAATCGGAACTAATGGACTAAATTACCCTTCTCTTATATTTACATTTTGAGGAAGGATTTGGCAGATTGTCTGATATTCTGCCTTTACAATATCAAGAAGTAAATAAGTTCCAAAAATAGAGAAAAGAAAAGAGTTAAAATTTTTTAAAAAACAAAATCATATAAGTTCCATGTGAGCCAGTAAGCTTTACCCAAATAATATCCCTAAGAACAAAAGAAAAGAGTGGTATTTAAACATTCTAATTGTTAGAATCATTCACAAAAAAAATTGAATAAAAAAAATGACGAGCTAAGAAAATTTGTGTTGGGTGTAATAAAGAAGGAATTTAAGGAAGAAAGAATTGAATATAAGACCAAAAAATAAAGAACATGATGAGAAGGAAAGGATAAAAGAGCCCCACACTGAAAAACACATATTTACTTGAACAAAAAATGAAAATCAATAAATATAAAAAAGAAAAGGAAATTATAACAAAGCAAAATGACTTTTTTTTTTTGTTGGAAACAAATAATTATTGAAATAAAAAATTGAAAACAAGAAAATTAAAAAAAAAAACTAAGAAACTAGAAAATATCAAGAGAAAGTGGAAAAACAAACGAAACAAAGAAGAAAGCACAAATATTAAAAAGCAAATTAAATAGAAGGGTAGAAAGCCTTGGCTGAAGACTACGAAGAAATCCACAAGGTCCTCCTTTGAGTCTTTTTAGTTTGAAATCCCAATATAACTTTGAAACTTGAATGCCAACAAAATCAAAGTCCGAACTTAAAATTACAATTTTTCATTTTCTCTTGAAGCTCCTAGAAGAAGGAAAATAAAGGTTTTCCCTTTTTTCTTAAAGTTAGGAGAAGAAGAAGAAGAACACCAAGAAGAAAAAGATGAAAGAATACCAAGAAGAAGAAAATGAAGAAGAAGAACACTGATAAGAAACAAGAGAAAAAGAAGGAAACTAAGGTTGTTTCAGAAGGATAAAGATTTATATACAAGGGTAGTAACAACTTTTTTATAAATGTTTTCCTTTTGAATTGACAGTCGTTAGTCTTGATATATTTTATATAATTTTTAAAAATACAGTATGAAAAGTATAAATACCTTTTAGTTTATGGTGCCAGAAGTAATCTACCCTAAATTACTATACTATCTTTAGTAAAATTTATAAAATCGGTCGAAACTCAGACAAGTACTATACATCACTAGGTTTTTGGTTTAATCAATGAATAATCCATACATCCATGATGCCCAGGAAATCAAAAAATGAAGGCAAAACTTCTATTCAAAACCCAAAGGAGAGGTCAATCTCTTCCCCAAAACAACTCAGTCCAAAACCCAATTTTTTTTATTTTTCACATCTAATATGATTTATAAACTTTAAGTGAATATAAAAATTTTTCTTATAATTATGAAAAATAAATTTATATTTATTCATTTGATATTTTATGATGAATTAATTATTATAATGTAAAATATAAATATATATTGGGAGATATTAAAAGTAAAATAGTTTTTTATTTGAATTAAAATTTTAATCTAATATTTTAACTTTAGATTTAAGTTTTTTTAGTGATAAAATATTTTGATAGAAAATTTCAAAATAAACTGTAAATTGAAAAACCAGGCTTGGGGTTAATATTAGGCTAACGAGTCAACGGCTTTTACTACCAAGTCAATTGGGTCAATCTAAGTCAAAGGTCTATTTGAGCTTTTAAAGAACTGGCTTGAGCCGGGTCCAATTCGCTGGTTTACTAATCCAACCAAGAGGACCTGACATGTTTAGGGACGTTGTTGAGGATACCAGCGAAAAGACAAAGGGGCCACAGTATTAACATGTCTTCGGTACAGTGCCACATATTGACACTAATTGCGAAGTCCATTCCTGAGTGTAGAGATTGGTGATAGAACTATTGGGAATTTAGTTGTACTTATAGGATTCAAGTTTAGTCCCGATTAGTCAAAAAAAAAAAAAAAAAAAAAAAGGAAATGAGTTTTTATCATTTATGTCATGAACGAGGCTCGGGGTATGCTTAATTGACTTTAGTTCTTATGTTTATAAAACTATTGAGTTAAAATTAATAAGAGAAATATTAGGTAAATGTAAATTTTTGATGTGAGAGTAACGTAAATTTTTAAAAAATATATAATTATAATCATTGAATTATATATTTGTAGTTTTATTTTTGTACAATTAACGAATCTAATTACATGTTTTGTGACCTCTTGTTACCATTGCATTAAAAACTTACATGGTAGGGCTTGGCAAATAATGCAAAATAATGCTAAAATGTTTTTTGTTCCTTATTTTCGGATTTATTGGCATGATGTTGTACCAGGCCGGAATCTGGACGTGTCGTGTTATAAATGTCTATGCTCGAAATAGAAGTTGAAAGAAGAATTATACGTATCCCCGTCCTCCCTTTGTTTCAACATTTATAAACAAAGCTTCCTTTGGTGCAATCTCCATTAGTGAAATGGATAGTCTAATGGAAAACAATTTTTTGTGTCATTTATGGGTTGTGAGGGCATTTTGGTTCCTTTCAATCATAATAATGATATTTTTGTTATTAAATTATAATTTAACTAACGAATACTTAATGAAATATGTTTTTTGATATTATATTAATATTATATTTTTTTTGTCATTTTTGATAACTTAATGTATTTATAATAAATTTTTAATTTAATATGCCAAATATAAATTTCCCTTTTTATGGTTTTATTTCCAAAATTAGCAATCATGGACAAAATCTTGTAGATATGTTTAATTGTCAAAATGAATTTAAAAAGGCAAAGCATGTCGGGGGTGGAGACCCTGCAATCGCATGCAGCTTTGAGTCCCAAACTTTCAAGAAAAAAATGAAAATGTTAATCAATGTCCAATTTGTCCAATTGTATGAATTTCCATCTCTTCCAACTCCCCCAAAAAAAAAAAAAAAAAAACTTTTTTGATGATATTTTAAAAAGTCATGGTCTCTCAACAAAAAGGAGATAAAAAGGGACGTTGGCAGTTCTCTTGTTTTTATTAAAGCCTTATTTACACGCCTCAAAACAAAGGAATTCAAATAAGACGCTTGTTTCTCCCCAAAAAAAACAAAAAAAACGAAAAAAAAAAATAGCAAACGTTGGAATACTTTTTTAAGAAAAAAAATTATAGCGAGGAAAATGCGAGTAACACAAAGGCCAAGA
The DNA here is from genome assembly GCA_020141445.1 of Bruguiera sexangula. Lineage (NCBI taxonomy): Eukaryota > Viridiplantae > Streptophyta > Magnoliopsida > Malpighiales > Rhizophoraceae > Bruguiera > Bruguiera sexangula. The sequence continues at coordinate 4,852,984 of JAHLGP010020636.1, forward strand.
GGACTCCATATCTCTTTTTTCTATTCATCTCTGACAGAGTTAGGGTTTTGCTAAACACTTATGCTCGGTTAAGAAATAATTGCAAAACAAAGACTGTTAAAAAAAAGAATTAAAATGAGAAGTGTAGACTAGTACTAGTGTTTTCATCCTTAATGTTTTAAAATAAATTTGGTCGGCTAGTCCATAAAATTTATTAAGCATAGATGGAAAATGAAATGTGTTTGTTTATAATTTTTTTTCTAATTAAAAATTATTATAAATATATAATTATTCCATGAGATCTAAATTTTTTAAACTGAATGTGAGTGAAAGGACTAAAATTTAAATCAACAAAAAAAAAAATGGAAATCAAATTACTACGTCAAGTTCGAATATTAAAACATCAGCGGCATCCAATTGGGAGCCACTGACGGTATAGTTTAGTGTCTACGACGAACAAGTCGCCAAGAAAACCTAACCCTAACGTTCACTCCCAAACCGTCAAAAGCCACCCGAGAGGCCACCCTCTCTTGTCCAATTCAGACAAAATCCTCTCCGGAAAAAGAAGAACAGAAGATACTGTTCTAGTGGGCTGGCTAGGAACAAATGGCTGGTAGCCATCCACGAGACTCCTCCTCAAAATTCTTAATTGTAATTCCAAATTTGTTTTTTAAGCAAGAACTCCAAATTTATTTTTGACTTTTCCTTTTTTAATATAGCTACTAGCTAGCATTTAGCTCGATTTCTGCTCTCTGGTTGCTTCGGACCAATCAAAATCCGACGCGTTCACACTTATTGTGGATGTGTAAAGGTTTAGTTGGGTGCTGTTTTACTGTTAGCGTCGTGCATCCAGTTCGTCGAAGACTATGTGGTCGCTATTGGGTCTGCGTCTCCCCAATTTGGTCCTCTCTGTCTCTGGTGCATTCCGCTACTTTTCACTGCCTCGCTTTTTTGGCATATGGTGGTCCAGCTTCTGGGAACCCAGTGATATACAGCCAGTAGTAATTATAGGATGTACTTATTATTCATAAAAGTCTCTAAATAATATGCAAAATGGGATGCCATATATTGATTGCAAAAATTCTGGGAAGTGAAATTTTGCATGAACAACTATCCACGCACCCGAACTCCTCTCCAAAAACAAAATCTCTCTACAAAGTTGCGGGATTATATTAAGGGTCTTAATGGCCTCATTAACCAGCTGGAATCATTCAAAAAACAACAAAAAATCCCATAAATTTGGGTGAAACACGAGAGTACAAAAGATTAAAAGGTGAGTTGGCTTCGGAATATTCAAAACTCATGAGTGTATCTAAGTGAAACCCAATATTTATCTCCCACTGAGACAAATGAAATAAATGAAAGCCAATTTTTCCTTCTTTTCTGATACTTTCTACCATAATTTTCAAAACTATGATAATATAACTTTTCTCGTCAATCAAAAAATATAAGAATGTCTTAAAAAAATCTTCACTACAGGCATCTACTCTTGAACCTTTTCAAGGCATCACTATATGATGTGAAACCAGCTATTTTCCCTCAAGAGAAGAACCAAATTGTTAGCAACAACTTCCAAAATGTAGAGAAGTTTCAATCTACAGAACATCATGTACTTGTCAATTGGATTTCTCAATTTACAAAACCAACATGCCTCCAAAGTTAGAGAGGAGATTTTTGCAAAGTGGAAGGGGAAAGGGGAAGAGAGGAAGAATACAAGGGGGAGAGAGAGAAGGAATTCGGAAAATGGAGTCCAAAAGGCTTGCTTTCAACTAACTTCGGGGCTTCCTTTTATAGCTGAAGAGCCGAGAGATTGAGGCACACAAATGGGATTCATCACCAAAAGTGGTTTTCTTTCTTTTGTAAAGGTAGCATCTTCTTTTCCAAAAGTTGCTTTTACTTTTTGAAGAGATGGTAGTCACGAACACTCTCTCATTTTCCACTCAAAGTTGCTTCGTCATTTTGTAGAGCTAGTAATCATGAGGCTTCTTTCTTAAAACCGCCAACAGATGCTTTTGTAAAGTCACTTTGGTAGTCTTACCAAAATGCAGTGGATGGCATCCTTCCATTGCATTTGCAATGTTGACTAGACCTTCCTCTTCGACTAGATTTTCTAAATCATCAATATTAATAAGGTCATTTGGTTCATCCAGATCGCCAAAAAAATCTAACAAATCATCATCAAGATTTGGATTTTGATCCATGTAGTGTTGGACCAATTCATTATACTGAGTGGTTATTTTAAAATTAACTTGATATAAGCTTGATATAAAGAATATCTTTCCATGAAAATCTTTTGAATGGAATCTTTCGTAGTCAAAGTATATACCTTTCGAAGGTTGTCAATTGACTAATTTCTGGCAAATACTTTGGATCTCCATTTTTGTATTTGTTGGATTAATGGAATTGAACAATCCCAAGTGTTTTGTCTTGAAAAATTGAGTTTGCAGCAGCTCTGACCATGCATTACAATAGAATGCTTTGCTGGTTCAATCCCATTGATGAATTTTGGTGGTGAAGATTTTATATTCAGATGGACATAGTGTTCTCCATCAGCCCTTAATTGTAATTCAAGTGTTGTTATTACAATCGACTGTCATTTATTTCATTTACCTCAATAAGAGGTAAATGTTGGGTTTCACACTAGACATTCACTCATGAGCTTTGAATATTCCAAAGCCGACTCACCTTTTGATCTTTTATACTTTTGTGTTACACTTAAACTTACAGGATTTTTTGTTGTTTTCTTAAGTGATTCCAACTAGTTAATGAAGCCATTAAGACCATTAATATAATCCTACAACTTTGTAAAGAGATTTTGTTTTTGGGGAAAATTTTGGGATATATTTTCTTCTTGTTCTGGATTTGATCTAGAAGATGATATAGATAAAATTTTGGAAGCTTCTCTAGTAGTTATAGGGTTTTTTCATGGGATTTTATCTACAACTATTGGGTTTTGTGCAATAGTCATTCTAGCTAGTTATAGAGAAACTAGAGTGTCTATAAAAAATATGGGTCCTATGTATTTCCTACATGCCCTCAAAGCTTTTTACACAGCATGCAACAACACTAGCAAGTTTTATTAATAAAACTTTAAGTACAAAGAGGAGATTTTTAGAGGGCAGAAGGGGAAAGGGGAAGAGAGAAAGAATACAAGGGAGAGAGAGGGAATTTGGAAAATGAAGTCCAAAATGGTTGCTTCTAATTGACTTTTGGGCTTCTTTTTATAGTTGAGGAGTTGAGAGATTGAGGCAGACAAATGGGATCTGTCAGCCCAAGTGATTTTCTTTTTCTTTTTTGTAAAACTAACATCTTCTTTTCTAAAAGTTGCCTTTACTTTTTGAAAACATGGAAATCACGAGCACTTTCTCTGCTTTCCCATCAAAAGTTGTTTTATCATTTTGTAGAACTAGTAATCACGAACCTTCTCTCTTGAAACCACCAAAAGATGCTTTTGTAAAGTTACTTTGGTAGTCCACGGAAAATGTTTTGAGTGGTTTTACAACTAGCTATCCTTGGCATGCTTTATTGTTGGTAGTATGCCAAAATAATCATCTTTATTGCTTTGTAGACTTTGTAAAGAAAAGGGTTCACTACTTTCTAAATAGGCCAAATCCTATTATAAAGAGTTTTTGGATTGCAATAACTGTTGCATTATTGCAAAATATTCTTCTTCAATTTGGGTCATAGTTAAAAGGGTTGTTGTTGGGATTTTTGTACCCAGAATGTAGTGTTTGGAACCTTAGTTTGTAACTGCTAGACCAATATTAGCTTAGTTATATTATCCAATCAAGTTTATATGACAAGTTTAAGTGATTTTTCAAGGATTTTAAATGAGTCCCACCATTTAATTTTGAATTTTCTAATGGGGACAAGAGTATCATTTTGGATATGATAATCAAAGTATCGGGTTAACACCCATAGAAGAAAGAATTTTGTAAAGAAATGGAAAAGTGGAGAGAGTCCTTTTTCATTTGCAAAAGGTTCATATTTAGTTTTGAACAGGTCAAAACTTTCCTGGATTTTTTGAACAATTAAATCTTCCATCATTGTTTGAACTAGTTGAAAATTTTGGTAAGGTTAATTTTAGTATTAAAATAGAATAACTATGAATGGCTACACTTCTAGTTTTGAATGAAAAAGGTATTATGTCAGACTTATTGGTAATCCTAGTTTGAAATGATTTGGGAATGTTTTACTTTGGTTTTGAAGGAAACAAGAAAAATTTTAAGTTTTGAAAGGTCTAATCCCTATTCTTAAGGAGGGATGATTTGTATTATATGACAAGTTGAATAAGTAGGGTCAGTATGAGTTTTATCTAGATAAAAGTGTTTGAATTTGATTAACTTTGTTATATCAAGAATGGTTATATAATAGGCTTAAGGTTTAGAAAAATCTTGAGGTTTAAAGTACCATATAAAGGCAAAAAAAACAAAAAGAAAATTGAGATAGTAATAAAACAATTTTATCATTGAATCTAGGTTCCATGACAAATGTATTTTGAAAATGATTTTTGTTAAAATATTTCGAAGAAAGTTTTGAAACTCCTTTTAAGTTAGAGGCTAATACTTAAACCTTGTAATGTTGTAAGGACATCTGAAGTTTTATAAATATTTTTCATCCATTTATGGATTTAGAGTTGCTTTTTAAGAGTTTTGGAAGATTAGGTTTCTTGGTTGGGTTTTAAGGATTCACCTGCTTGGTTGGTCAATTGTTTAATCCAAGTTTTTATGGGTAAACCTAATATAGGTTATGGACTAGTTTCTTTTGGAGTGAAAGTTATACTTTCCTTTAGGTTTTGTTTTTGCCCTTAGTTTTTGATTTCTTTGGCATCTTTCATTTTGTTTTGAAGGAATTATTAGGTTAGGAAATCAGGAATAGATTTTCTTTCTCCTTTTATATACTTAATTTCAAAATCAAATGCAAAGAGGATGGCTTACCATTGAACAAAAATCTATTTTGATACAATGTTTTATACATTCTTTCGTAAAAAAGTTTTTACAGACTTATAGTCAATGCGCAAAAGAAATTTTTGTTTAAGTAAATTACTTTGAAATTTTGTAATGCATATGACAATGGATTAAATTTCTTTTTTGATTGTGGAATAATTGGTTTGACAATTAGTCCAATGTGTAAATGCAAATTGTATGATTTTTTCCTTACTTGCTTTGATCTATTTAAGAATACCTTTATATCCTATATTAGAGGCATTGGTTTCAACTATTTTTGGAAGTAAAGGGTTAGCAAGATGAATACAAGGGATTTCTTTGACCATGATTTTGATTTATTGGACGAGAGTAGTATGCTGAGGTTGGATTTCTTTGGGATAAAATCCATAACATAATTGAGACTTTTTAAAAATCTCTAGAGTTGGGATTTTTCTGTGATTTTATTAGGAAACTTATTTGCAAAAGAAAAGGCTCTTTTAATAAGGGTAATAGTTCCCTGAGAAACATAATGTCTAAGGAATCTCACTTTGTTTTAGAATAGAGATATTTTAAATTGAGATATCACAAGTCCATTTTGTTTAACAACGTAGAAAAATGTTTGTAAATATTTAAAATGATATTCAACAGAGTTTGAAATGATTAAATCATCATTAATATAAATAAGACAAAATTTTGAATATGATTGAAAAATGTCATTCATAATTCTTAGATATTCAAAAGGGGTATTTTTCAAACCAAATGACATCACATTTCATTCATATTGTCCAAATGGAATAATGAAGGCAGTTTTATACCTATCTTTTGGATCAATCTAAATTTGTCAAAATTAAGACTTCATATCAAATTTGGAAAAGATATGAGGAGAATGAAGTTTTTGTAACAAATCCTTTTTGTTGAAAATAGGGTACCTAATCCATTTAAGGGGTTTGTTATTGATAACTAACCTTAGAGTATCTCTTTCTAGCTCTGCTGATTTGTTAACATAGAAAGAAGCACATGACCAGGGTGATTTAGATTTGAAAATGAGTTTCTTGGATTTTAAATCTTGAATTTCTTTTTTACAGAAACTTTCTACTTATGCATTCATTTAAATAGGTTAAACTTTTGTAGGAATTTATTTTTCATTGAAATATGGTTCATAAAGTAAATTAACAACGTGTTATTTCCTATTCCAAAAAAAACATTTGGAAGATCAAACAAAGTTCATTTTGATGAGTTTGTTTGAAACAATAGATTTGTTCTAAAACTACAAAATCTTGTAATTGGTTTTAAATTCTTTATAAAGAAAGATCTTTTTGTGAATAGAAAAAGTTTTGTTTTTTGGCTTGAATGAGGGTATGAATTTTTTTTTCATAAATAGAATAAGTTTTAATAAGTTTTAAACTCCTAGTCTTTGGAGTTTCAAGAAAAGGAAGGTTAAGTCATAATTAACAGTATAAGGATAAATGAGATTTATGAATGACATTCCTAAGAATGCATCATACCATCATAATTAACAATATAAGGAGTAATGAGATTTCTGAATGCATATTTTTAACAAGAACAAAAGAAGTTTTTATTTGAAAATGTTGATTTTGGATAAAAACAATAGTTTTGTTTGTAATAATCATTTTGGAATTTTTTTACAATTGAAAATTTTTCATCAATTCTTTCTTAAAAATAGTTTCAAAAAATTCCTTATTTTATGCAATTTAGATCTACACCTGTATCAAATAAGGCTATTGTGTCTAGTTTGAAATCATTTGAAAAAACTAAGGTGATTTTGACAAAATATTTTCTAGAAGTAACTTATTCTAGAGCAAAAAAAAAAAAAAAAATCATTTGGATTTTTTTCAAGATTTTGAAGTTCTTGATCTGGTTTGGATTCAAGATCACAATCTTAAGTTTCTTCTATATGTTTTGTAAGAAGGAATTGTAAAGTTTCATTGTCTTTTTTTTGGTTTTGTTTGAGTTCTTTAAGTTTTGTTTTTATGGTTTTGATTTCTATTTAAAGTTCTTGTGTGGTAGAGGTCATTTTTTTGGAATTCTTTTTGGTCAAGATTGTAGTAAGGCCATATATTGGTGTTTAAAAGGTTTTGTTTCTTACTTTTGGAAGGTTTTAAGAAATTTTTTAGGTATTCTTTTTGAAGGTTGAGTTTTAGGGTGTATTTAATAAGTTCTATCAGGGTTTGTTGGTCTTTTGTAAAAGTATTGACCTTTTTGGTTTTTGGTTCAAATTCTAAAAAGGTAGTGGTTTAGAATTCATCTGATTAAAGAGGTTCTTCATCTAAGTAATCATAAGAAGGTCAAAATCTAAAGTGGAGCTAGAAATGCTTTGGAGTATAGCTTTTAGTTTAGAAATAGTTTCTAGTTCTAAATGTAGTTCTTGAATTTTTCTATTAAGTTTGCGATATTTGGATATGCGTCTTTTCTTTTGATATTTGAAATAAGTAAGGTCTTTGAGTGGGGTTTTAGAGGTAAAGAGTTTTGGTTTTGGTTTAGACCTAAAAGTTTTGGGTTTTCTAGGTTTGTTATAATAAGTTTGTTTGTTGGTTTGTTTCTAGAATTTTTCTTTTTTTAAAATATGGTAGGATTTAGTGTATGGTTTATTACACTTCTTGCCATGTTCTAAGAGTTTTGAAATTTCTAAGTTGAATTGCTAACAGAAGGTTCCAGTTTCAAAATAGGATTGTTTTATTTCCCATTTAAGGTATTTTTGGAGTTTGAAGTTTTGGCAAATTTTAAATCCTTTTTGCTAGGTAAAGCTGATTAATTCTTCATAGGTCAACCAATTTTTGGGGAATGGGGTTTTAATAGGTGGTTTTGATGGTTTGTTTGACTTTTTCTCCTAATAGGATTAGAAGTCCTACAAGGATTTTTTTTTTTCCCAAAAGGGTTGATTTGAGTCTCTCTCTAAGTATGACTCTTGTAAGGAAAGTGTTTTTGTAGTTTTGGAATTCACTAAGTTTCTTACATCTAAGATTTATAAGTAACTCAACATTTTTATCCAAGAGATGGGAAGGATCATTTATGAAATATAAGGAAATGGTTAAGATAAGATAGATTACAACATCTTATATAATGTTACTTGAATTATCGAGAATGAGTACACTGTCTTCTATGGTTTATATTGCTTTAAGGATTTGATGTTGTTGATCACTAGTGAGATGATAGTCCCACCATCTTTTGAGTTATTCTGAAAATCTTGCTATCAGGAGTTCAATAATAATTTTGTTTGGAGGGTTTTTGTGAGTTTTGTAAACATTTGCTGTCATAATTATCTATTGTAGAAGACTAAGGATATTGTATTCTAACATACAATTAATATTCCATTCATAAATAGAAAAGACATTGAACTTGTATTAGTTCAATGTGCTTGGTTTGTTTTTAAGGTTAGGATTTAGAGTTGTAAGTCTAAATACGGGCTTTGGTAGAGCATAACAACACTAGCAAAGTTTTACTGATAAAACATTAAGTATAGAAAGGATATTTTTACAAGGTGGAAGGGGAAAAGGGAATAAAGGAAGAATATAAAAGAGAGAGAGAGAGAGAGAGAGAGAGGGAATTTGAAAAATGGAGTCCAAAAAACTTGCTTCCAACTAACTTATGAGCTTCCTTTTATAACTGAAGAGCCAAGAGATTGAAGCAAACAAATGGGATCCATCATCGAAAGTGGTTTTCTTCTTTTTGTAAAGTTAGCATCTTCTTTTCCAAAAGTTGCCTTTACTTTTTAAAAAAATGGTAGTCACAAGCACTTTCTCTACTTTTCCACCGAAAGTTGTTTTTTTGTTTTGTAAAGTTGGCAATCACAAGCCTTCTTTCATGAAACTGCCAAAAGATGCTTTTGTAAAGTCACTTTGGTAGTTCACAAAAAATGTTTTCAATGGTTTTACAACTAATTATCCTTGACATGCTTTATTTTTGGTAATATGCCAAAATACTCATCTCTATTACTTTGTAAACTTTGTAAAGAGAAAGGTTTTATCTTTTCTGAATGGGCTAAATCTTATTTTGAAGAGTTTTTGAATCGCAATAACTATTGCATTATTGCAAAATATTTTTCTTCAATTTGGGCTGGAATTAAAAGTGTTGTCGTATGGGATTTTTGTGCCAAGAATGTAGTGTTTGGAACCTTAGTTTATGATAGTTGGACCAATATTGGTTGAGTTATATTATTCAACCAAGTTTGTATGGCAGGTTTGAGTAATTTTTCAGAAATTTTGAATGAGTCCCACCATTTAATTTTGAATTTCCTAGTAAGGGCAAGAGTATCATCCTAAGTATGATAATCAAAGTACAAGGCTAACACCCATGAAAGAAAGAATTTTGTAGAGAAAAGCATAAATGTAGAAAGCCTTTTCTTATTCATGAAAGGTTCGTATTTGGTTTTAAATATGTTATAACTTTCTCGGACTTATGGAATAAGAATATTTAGAGTATAACTAAAATAATTCCATAATTATTTGAACCCGTTAAGAATTTTTGCAGAGTTAATTTTGGTATCAAAATAAAATAACCATAAATGACTACTCTTCTAGTTTTGAATGAAAAAGGTATTATACCAGGCTTGTTGGTAATCCCAATATGAAAAGGTTTGGGATGGTTTACATTGGTTTTAAAGGAAACAAGAAAGGTTTTAAGTTTTAAAAAGGTTTGATTCTTATTCTTAAGGAGGGATGATTTGTGGTATATAATAGGTTGAATAAGTAAGGTCATTATAGGTTTTATCTAGATAAAAGTGTTTGAATTTAACTGACTTTATTATATAAAGAATGGTTATATAATAGGTTGAAGGTTTGGAAAAATCATAAGATTTTAAGTACCATCTAAAGGAAAAAAAAATTAAGATGGTAATAAAATAATTTTTATCACAAAATTCAAGTTTTATGAGAAATATATTTTGAAAATGATTTTTGTCAAAATATCTCAAAGAAGGTTTTGAAACTCCTTTTAAGGTAAAGACTAATACTTTACCTATATCTTCCTCCTTGTAGAGTTCTTGAAGGGTAGATAAATCCTACAATGTTATAAGGACATCTAAAGTTTTGTAAATATTGTCCATCCATTTTTGGATTTAGAGTTACTTTTAAGGAGTTTCGGAAAATTAGGTTTCCTAGTTAGGTTTTAAGGATTGACCTTTTTAGTTGGTCAATTGTTTAATCCAGGTTCTTATGGGTAAACCTAATATAGGTTTTGGACTAGTTTCTTTGGATTAGGTCAAGGGGTTTGGAGTACAAACTATAATTTCCTCTGGGTTTTGTATGGGGTTTTTGCCCTTATTATTTCATTTCCTTGGCATCTTTGGTTATATTTTGAAGAAATTTTTGGGTTAGAAAATTAGGAATAAAGTTTCTGTCTCTTTTTATGTACTTAATTTCAAAATCAAATGTAGAGAAGATGACTTATTGTCGACTAAAAATCTATTTTAATGTAATGTTTTGAATTTTTTGTAAAATTTCTTTGCAAATTTGTAGTCTATGTGTTTTTTCCCTTATTATTTGATTTCATTAGCATCTTTAGTTATGTTTTAAAGAAATTTTTGGGTTAGAAAATTAGGAATAAAGTTTCTTTCTCTTCTTATGTACTCAATTTCAAAATCAAATGTAGAGAAGATGACTTGTTGTCAAGTAAAACTCTATTTTGATGTAATGTTTTAAATATCTTTTTGTAAAAGTTCTTTTGTAAACTTGTAGTCAATGAGTAAAAAAAAATTACTTTGAAATTTTATAATGCACATGACAATGGATAAAATTTCTTTTTTGATTATGTAATAATTAATTTGACAAACATTCCAATGTGCAGATGCAAATTATGTGATTTGTTCCTTACCTATTTTAACCTGTTTGGGAATACCTCTACGTCCTAAATCAAAGGTATCAGTATCAACTATTTTTGGAAGTGAAGGGTCAAGAAGATAAATGCAAGGGATTTCTTTAACCATGGTTTTAATTTGTTAAACAAAAGTAATATGTTGAGGTATCCAAAGGATAGGAATTTTCTTTAAATTATCATAAATGGGTTTTACAATAGGATTTATATTTGAGATAAAATCCAAAACATAATTAAAACTTCTTAAAATCTCTAAAATTAGGATAATTGTATAACCATAAATGCTCATAATTAATCATAAGTAAGATAAAACAATTATAATATATTATAGTTCTTTTTTAAGAAATCCTACAATATACTATCATAAATAATATCATTAATTTTAATAGGTAATTAAATATTTCGAATCTAATATATTTGATATCTTTGAATAAATAAATATATTTTACCAAAAAGATTAATATACCTTAATTATATTATTAATAACGAAATAATAATTTACTTTTAAGTAAATCATGAAGTTCTAATGACTTATTTATACATGCCATTAAATATATTAGTTTGGCCACTTTGATAATTGACAAATTATAATCATAATATATGCATGACATTAAACGCACTAGTTTAGTCATTTTGATGACTAACAAACTATAATAATAATTATACATATAAAAATTATTCATTATTTATTGATATAAAAAATCATAACATACAGATTCTTAAGTCATTATTATCTTAAATTAACATAATGGGATTCAACCTAATGATTTTGCATTATCATTTCTAATAAAAGGCCTAAACTTAATGCCCATTAAATACAACTTTTTTTTTTTTTGGCTCCTACTATTATAACAATACTTATAATTCCTAAAGGGCTAAGGGCTCCATAAAGAGCAATAAAGAATTGAAAATTCCTTTTCTTTATATGTAACCTCTTTTTTTTTTTTTTTTTGAATGTATTAAAACCATAATGGTTGCAACTTAAATCAAAATAATTAGTTTGTTACAATAATAACTTTTAGTGTCAAAAGGGAATTTAAATTCCATAAAGTCATATTGCCTGCCACTTCACAATAAAGCTTTTTATGACAACCTTTATCAAAACATTATTTCTTCTTTTAAGAACTTCATTAAGCATGTTGTTGTATTTGGTACATAAATTATTATAAATTAAAATTCATGAATAGTGTAATAATCATTATCTATACCAATTATTAACAAGATTTTGGTAACATGACAAAACATAAGGTCCTCGACATTCATTTAATGATCATAAACTAGGTAAATGTATATTTTTCATACATGGAAAATATTAAGTTTCAAAGCACATGCTTTAATACCACTTGTTAGATTTCTTAATAATCTATCATCATAAACATTAATTTTTTAGATTTTAAAACTAAATATATTTATATAAATAATATCATAAATGACATACTTGGACTCATAAAAATTAAAACCATTCATACATATAGAAATTTTGCCTTAATCTAATAACTAATTTCTATCTGCTAACTTTTATTATAATTAAATACCATTAGATGAAATTTTTGTATGTTTTAAGAAAAGATAGGACTAATCACATATATATACATAATTTTGTAATTTAAATTAGGCATATTCATTAATGTTTGAATCACATTAGAGATTATTATCTTTAATAGTGCAATAATATATGGAATTATTCTTTACAAATCAAGTCATATTATAATTGAGTTTTTAATAAGAGTATTATTTAAAAATATTCTAATATTATTAAGTGAGAGATTCTAACATGACTAGCTAATAAGGAAACCAAGAGAAGTGGGAAAGGTTATTACTAATGTACTAATTAAAACAAATCATATCATTTTTGTATCAAAATGGTCATTGCTTGAAAGGGAAGAAAAAGGAAGAGGCAAAAGGAGAAATATATTAAAACACTATAAATCCTAGTCTAGTAATTATTAATTTTGAAGTAGGGTTCTATGTTATATGCTTCCATTTGGACAAGATATTAATGACCCTAAGCAACATAAAGACAATTATTTAAGGCTTTTTAAGGTTAGAGTTAGGAAGGTGGACAAACCAACTCTCAAGTTAATGTCTCATGTTATTAGATTATTAGATCAATGGAAGAAATTCAAGTTTTTATCCTAATTAGTTTTAGTGATGATACAAGGAAAATTTCCTTTCTCTTCTTTTTCACTAAGTAGTCATTAAAGGAATATATGATGAAGGACAAAAAAGAAATTTCTATTATTTTGTATTTATGATGATAATTTAAATTTTTTAGACTACATTTTTTTTAACTAAGAATATTATATTCTAATGTCTAAGAACATCATAGTATTTAATATAGATATTATCTTATTTTTTAGTTAGTTTTAATATTTCTTATTTTGTTTCTTAAGTTATCCTTATATAAAGATAGTTTAGTCTTATTTTACAAGAAGATATATTATGAATATTAAATTGATATAAGAGTATTACATTTAGTTTTTGAGTAGATGTTTGTGTTAGTTTATGTTTTTGGATGAATTTTGCATTTTTCTTTTTTTCTATCTTTTGGTTTGTTTTTGTCCTATATTAGATTGATATCAAAATAAATCTCAATTCAAAAACAATACACAAACCATTATAATCTTCTTTTTGCTACCACCTTCACTCTAATGCAAATTATAGTCACAATTTGATCCATCAATCTCACACAAAAAGCCTTTAGATTTATTTTTACTAATACTATCACTATCTTGCCGAACAATTACCTATACCACCAAATGTGTCATTGCATGTCAATGATTATCTATCTTTGTTGAATGAAATCCATAGCACTAGAGTGACCTTCCTTTAATGTGTCATCTCTAATTGCTAATGCAACTTATTGACCTTTGTTATCTCTTTCATTGAAGCAATTGTAGTTGACAACTTGTCATTTAGGCAAAAATTTGAATGAGTCCTATTTTGGTGTCTTTGCTTTTAATTTTTTTCATCCACAATTTAGTTCAAAAGAGGAAAAAAAAAAGTTTAGAAAAAAATCAAAAAATAAAAGTCAAAAATTTTGATAGTTTAATTTTAGTTTTTAAGTTTAGTTGAGTTTTGTTTCATATAAAACAAATAGGTAAAAAGTGTCAATCATGTATTATTTCTAGAGTTTTAAAGAGTGATAGAAATAAAAAGGAAACAATAAAAAAAAAAAAATTGTCATGGATGGCACTATAGACTAGGGTGTCTTATGAACCATTCAATCATGTGTCAACTCTACGAAATTAGATTTAAACTATATGAGAAATTAGGTTGCAGAGATGAATAATAAGATGGACTTAATTTTGAAACATTTAGGCATTACACCAGATGAAGATGTATATAAAGATTGTGAGTTTATGAAATCCAATGTGTCATTTTATCATACTGACGAATCAATTTCTACTCAAACTTTAGAGTTGCTGTCCAATGGTCCTTTGAGTCCTGCTAAAGGTATGCCAAACTTATCGCAGTCAAAACTATTAAATAAAGTTGCTCCATTAGAAGAAATTGATAAGATTGTTCACAAGAAAACAGACGTGCCTTTGCCTACACAAGTTGATTTGGTTGATCACAAATTTGTTAAGCCGGTTGTGAATAGTGATGTTGCATAGGTAATTGAAGCTATTGCTTTTCTTATTCTTCCATAATTTCAATTCTCGGCTTTTCTAATTGAGTTCATGAAGTTTGCTTTGTTCTCACCCAAATTGATCTTTGGCGACAAATGTTCTCCAATGCAATACCAGTTGTTTCTCATTCTCAAATAGTTCAAATTACACTTCAAAATTCAAGGTCAAATTTTTTCAACTAAGGAAGAATAATGAAGAACAAAGAAGAAATTTCTATTATTTAAAAATTTATTATTATCTTGTATTTATGATGATATTTTCAATTTTATTGAGCTAATTTTTTTTTTATCTAGGAATATTATATTATACTGTCTAAGAATATTACATCATTTAATATAGATATTATCTTATTTCTTAGATAGTTTAAATATTTCTTATTTAGTTTCTTAAGTTTTCTTTATATAAAGATAGCTTTGTGTTATTTTATAAATAGATTTGTTATGAATATTGAATTGTTATAAGAGTATTAAGTTTAGTTTTTGGGTGGATTCTTGTGTTAATTTGTATTTTCAAAGATATTTTTGGGTTTATTTTTAATTCTATCTTTTGGTTTATTTCTATCTTACAACAATATACAATTCCTATATTTCTCAACAGCACATCTTTTCTACAGTGGACTAAGGCCCTTCACCTAAAGGTATCTTAACCATTCAAAGGCGTCCCTTTTTCATCATTTTTTTTAGTTACCTAAGTGGCCTTTCTTTTTACCACTAATACAAGGGAATGCGATAAATTCCATACACAAGAGATGTCATAACATAAGGATAGGACGTTTGCAATAAGGAATTTACAATTTCTTAAAAGTTTCTTAGCTTATGATCAATTTTTTTTTAAAAAGAAAATTTCTTATACTATGACCGTGATCTCAAAATAATGTAAATCATTATATAATTTATTACTATGTTAGTCCAAAACCAAAACAATTATTCTTGACCATGACCTATAAAGGTCACATGCAATCATGATAATTGTTCAAACATGCAAAACAATTACATCCCAAAAAGCATAAATAGTGAAAGAATCTTGGAATACACAATTATATTTTACAAGTCATATGTAAACAAAAAAAAAAGATAATATTTATGTATAAATAATTGAACATAATATTTTCATATCAAGGATCTTAAATTTTATGTTTTTCACAAAATTAGAAAGAAAACATGTTTTAGTCTATTAAGAACTTGTAAAATTTTTTAAGTGAAAATGACACACCAAGTTTCACAAAGGCAAAAGCCAATTCCTTCAATGTTCCAACTATTTTTATTTCACTTTAAAATTGTTAAAATCAAAAGTTGAATTATTTGGAAATTGAAGAATTACTTCAAATCATGTAATAATGTCACTTTTCCTAAGCAAAATTTGCTCTTACTAATGTGTAATAGTTATGCAAATTTTTTCATAGAATAAAATGAAATACATTTAAAATCAATTTGCACTATCAAAATTAAGCCCTCAATAAGTGTTTATGGTTTAAATAATCAGAGGAAAGACACTTTTCAATATTATATGTGGACGATCATAACACACACATATATAGAGTAGTAATTCAATACGTATTTGGCCAAAAAAAAATGTCTCTTAAGTTCAATTAACACTACTCCTTTAGCTTATATATTTTTTTTCTTTTTTATCAAAGGACATCTATGCATAACTATTAAGTACATAAGGGACATGACTTATTTACATTTTAAAAATGTACCAACCGATATTCTAGTCTATAGTCAAATGCTTTCAAGAAGTGTTTTTCAATGGTTCATAAGCTAGGTTAGACACCTTGTTAATTATTCTTAATTATCCCACCTTCTCCCATCAAGCTAAGCAAAGGTAAATTATTATTAAAATTGAACTCCAACTAACTTTAAGGAATAAAGATAATGCGAAGTAACAATTTTATCACCTTAAAGAAAATAAATATTTAGCATTTGTCTTTTAATCATATGAGTCACATTTAAGGGTAATTTTTAACATTTTCTCACTTGGTTTATATTATACCTAAAAGATGGTACACTTGTTTGTGGACATGACTTAAACTATCCATGTAAGCTAATCTTATACTATAGTAAGCTTGAATAAAAACCTCTAGATTGATTGTGACAATTATATAACTCTTGTAAACATTTCCTTTCATATATAACAATACTAATGAAAATCTAACAAAACATTATATTTGGGTATGACTTTAATAAATGAAAAAAATTTAATCCTCAATTGATTCAAGCTTTAAATAAACTTTGTGCAAACAAAATTTATGTTAACAAAAATAAATTTTTATTTGCAAAGAACTAAAAGGTCTCCAATAATGCTAAAATATCATGGAACATAGTTAAAAATAAAACTAATTAAAACTAACAAGTCTTATATGCTTAATATAATCCTTGTAAGACTTATTTGATAATCCTTTATTCATGGATCAACAACTATAAGTTGAATATTAATATATTTTATCACAATTACTTGCTCTTTAATATAGTTTATAAGAATTGCATATTTTATATCAATATATATATTTTGAATTCCAATTGTTTTTGTTTTTTGAAAAAGTATGATAGTTAAATTATCATAACATATTTTTAGTGGCTAAGAAATAAAATCCACAATATAAAATCCTATGATAAAAAAACTCAACCATAAAGCCTATGTAGTATTCTCATAGCAAGCAATGAATTTTACTTCTATAATGGAAGAAATAATAACATTTAACTTGGTACTTCACTAGGATATAACGCTTTCAAAGAGCATTAAAATGTATTTAGTTGTAGAATTTCTAATGTCTACACAACTAACACAATTGACATTCAAATACCCATGCACCTCTAAATGATTAATGTGTCGGTATATAAATTTATAGTTCTTGGTTTTTTGTACGTACCTCATAATCTTCTTCACAACTTTCTAATGTTCTTATTTAAAATTACTTTAATATCTCTCAAATATATTTAGTACAAACCTTTACATACATAAAATTGCTAATTGTTAAGGCATATGATATGCACTTCACCTTATCTAAAACAATGATTCACTATAACAAAACTAAGACAATAAAAGTAAATTTAAAAAATGTAATTATAATTAATTATATAAAAGAAATTATAAAAATAATTGTAATTATATAAAATAATTGAGCTAAAGAGAGAGCGCGACAAGAAAAAAAGGGGATAATTAGGGGAGAGGGGTGGGAGGCATTTATAGATTAGATTTTTTTTATTTATTTATTTAAAAAGAGAGAAATAGGAGAGAGAAAGAGAGGAAGAGAATCGTTGTTGAACGGTCGCAAAAGAAATGGACAATCCGACGGCCGTCCTAGGTAGGAATGCAGTAGGACGGCCGTTTTATTTATTTATTTTGCAATTTGTTTCGTAGAATCGCAGGTTGAGTTGGGGCATTTTGAACCGGCGATTCCAAAGGGAGAGAATTGAGATCGGCTTTGCTCTCTGGCCGGTTTTGATTCAGAATTGAAACCGGCCGAACGGTTCGGACTGATTTTGATTTTCGGACAGACCAATTCTTGAATTAGCCCGGTAGTCAAAGTCTACTCTGAAAGGAAATAATTTTGTGAAATTCTCGCTGTTGTTGTTGGCAATGCCCATATCACTACCAAGGAGGAGGAAAATTAGAGGCCGAATAATAGCCCGGGTTGGCTGAGTTTTGCACATATTTTCCATCATTCTGATTATTCTCTCTCTCTCTCTCTCTCCATCTCTCTCTATCTATTTTGAGATATTATTGCAAAATCAGTTCTTTTTTTTTTTTGGTTTTTTTTTTGAATTTTTTATTATAAACGCATCAACTGCACACACTTAAAGTTGAAATCAGCATAAAATTGAGTTGATCTCAATCAGATTTTGGCGGTGTTAGTTTATATTGGATTTTTTAATTAATAAATTGACATTCCTAAAATAAAAGTTTTTGCCATGCCTTGAGAATTAAAATTGAATTTTTTATTATAAACCCGACAGCTCCACACACTTTCTTTTTTTTACCTGTTTTTATTTTATTTATTTTTCTTCTGGCTTTCTTGTGGCGGAGATGGTTACGAATTTGCCTTCACTTCGGTTTGGTGAGGTCTACTGGGAAAAATAGTAAATGGGTAAACAGAGATGAATCCGAGCCTATTCGGACGTAATTAGCCGATAATATATGTTTTCCATTCCATCGTTTATATGGCGTCGCGGATGGATTTTGGGAGAAATTAGATTATTATTATTATTTTTTTTTTCTTTGAAGGACAAGTGGAGTGACTAGTGCGTGCGTGAGAGAGACTGAAGGAGGAGATAGATATGTGGCCATTGTAGCATCTTTGAATGTTTAGTTGGATCATCCACTTTTCAAGGAGGACGCTGGAAAATGAAACCTGAAAAACAAAAAAGTCGAGATGCCAAAGATGGTGCGATTTCTGAGTCTTTTATTATTTTGTTCATGAAGAATGGAGGAGATGCTTGGCAAGATGGTTGGTAGGCTTAAAGTCTCCATAACAGATTCCACCATGATGTGGATTTTGCACTCGGCAATGAATAAAGCACACGAAAGAGTTCAATCCAAGGAAGGGGCCATCGAGCGTTTAAATGAGATAACGAAGTTCTACGAGTTGGCAATGATGCAATTAGAAGGGTGTTTGAAGGTTGTTCAAGAGGAAGCAGAAAGCGGCCTTGAAAGCAGCGACGAAGAAGTGTTAGGAGAATTAACAGAAATCAGAGACCGTCTTGAAGGACGCCTCAGGGAATCTGAGCTGGCCATCTCACAAAAGGATAGAGAGTTAAGAGAGAGGTTGGAAAATGAGTTGAAGCTTAGGCAGTCACTGAAACGCAAAGAGAGGGAATTGGATTCTTTGCGCAACATTCTCGAGCTTGAGAGAACAAAGACAGAGGGTATTGAGGAGCTCGTTGTTGGCAATCGAGTAAGCGTAGACGAGAATAGAGATGGAGAATTTTCTGATCTGAAGAGTTCAGTGGACCAGCAGGTATGGAATATCAAACAGAAACTTGAGTTTGAATGTAGATTTCCTGATGAAAAGAGAGGCCAAAGCTTTGATGAGATGAAGATTGAGCAAATGAGCTCAGACATTGACGTATTAAAGGAAACTATGGATATCACTTTTGGAAAGATACAGAGTGCTATATTCTTATCTGAGTTTGAGCCAATAGAGCAGCAATGTATGTGGACTATCGAGCGAGACGCAATCATTATCTTGATCAGAGGTTTCATGAAGGATATCCAGGAGACTTTCAACGAGAAAATTAAGACGCAAAAGAAGCAGGCTTCCATTGACTTGAGCAATCAGCTATCAGAGTTGTTGAGAGACATTGCGTGCTTGGATGAACAACTAGAGCCTCTTAGCACATCCTCCAACGATGTTGGGCGCAAGGTTACCTTGAAAACAGAAGGAAGATCATCATCGGAAGAGGACATTAATTGCAAGCATTTTGATCACAACCCAAGTGTCCAACAGCTTGGCACAGAAGACCCAGAAGAGGATGGTGGGCACTCTGTTGCTAAGATGATAAAGAATCATGAATCCATTATCCGAAAGCAAAATAAAGAGCCTAGCTGGCTGAAACGAGAAATTTTTAAGGAAAAGGGGTGTCCATCTTCCAGGACAGAAAAGGAACATAGTAACCTGAGAAGAAGGATTCAAGATTTTATTGTGACAGTGCAGACAATAATCAATTGGAATTCAAAGCTTGGGGAGTCTTCTGGTCATTATGAAGGTGATGACAGTGAGGAAACTTCTTCAACAAAAAGACTGTTCAATCCCAATGTGACAGAACAAGCCCAATCTCAAATCGAGACTTCGGAAGATGTCTGGGAAAAGCTGAATAAAGTTCCAATTTCACATACAGCATATGAAGAGCTACAAAATGAAATAAGTATGCTGAGAAAAGAAAGTGATGATGCAAATGTGTACATCATGATAATGGAGGAGACTTATATTTCTCTTTTGGGAGGTTTTTACCTTCAATCTCAAGAAGAATGGCATGATCATCACTTGGAGGGACTGATAGGGGAAAGCATCCATGAAGTTATTTTGAAGAAAATGGTAAGGGAGTGGAATGAAGAAATGGAAATTGATAAGATTGAACTTCAGATTAAGCAAGACATTTATTGTCTTGTCTTAAGCGAGTCGATGAAAGAATTTAACTCTCTTTTCGACTCAGCAATTATAGAATGCCAATTTATGGGGTCTAAAGAGAATAGTCGGAGAGATCATAATTTAGAGCGAAAATTGATGGTAGAAATATGCAACAGCTACTTGGGGGAAATGTGCAAAGAGCGGAACGTAATCTCAGAACAATATGATGCTCGAAGCCCTGCTTGGGAAGAGGTGAACCGGATTGCATCTGAAGAGATCATTAGTGATAAAGTTGGCTCAGATAATGAAATGGTAAATGAATTAAAAAAGTTGAAAATCACGGGGAATTGTATTTATGGCATCCCTCTAAGTAATGAATCATGTCAGTGCATAGAATATTCAATTATACAAGATATCCATATGGTTTTCTTGGAAGAACTGGGTAAGGACTGGAAAAAGGAGATAGATGCTTATAATTATGAGATTTTCATGAAAGAAGAAATTATCCTACTTACTGTCGTTGAGGCAATGAAAGAAGCAAGGATGGTTTATGAAGAAGCAGAATCGGGTAGTCGAACTGGAACTTCAAAATATAACAACTCAGCTGGCAGGACAAACAGAAGTCTAGAAGTTAGAGGAGAAGAAAATTTGGTTCGGAAACAAGATCCACCAGTGAATTTTAAAGTTCACAATAGTTTGGTGCAGAATGCATGGTCTGAAATCAACGAACACAACAATCAGCTTGACATTTTCGAGCTGAAACATGAAGAGTTATATAAGCTCAAAATCTCTCGGGAGTTGTTGACTGAGATAGACAGTTTTTCCTGTTCGGTTAGTAGCAATGTTGTGAAAGCATTGGAGGAAGTAGCTGTGAGTAAGACACTATTGAGTCAATTGAGATCTTGTTTAGGCATGGCAGTTGAAGACATAGCAAGTCTTAAGGTCCAAACTATTCCCACTGTAACATCTCTTGATGACACGGAACGACCCTGTTTGCAACCAAAAGAAAATGAAATTCTGAAGAGTACAGCAGTCGATTTATTATCCTCACATATTATGGAGGTTTCAGAAGCGTTCATGAAATGTAAGTACAAGGCAGAAGAAAAGCTGGACCTCAATATTTTGAGGTACTTGTACTTGGGTTTTTCACAAGCTCTTAATCCATCTAATTCACCAATCCTTCCTTTTGCGTATAAACAAAATGCATCGCCATTTGCTAGCAGTTATATATGCATTCATTCATACAATAGTTTTTTCGGTGAAGCATCCTCATCTTGTATTCTGAAATCAGGAAGAACACCTAATTCCATTGAAGCTTTTAACAGGTTGGAAGAAGCAATACGTTGTTTGAATGCACAGGCTGATCTTGTTGCCTCTGTGAAGAGAAAGGAATGGCTTTACAAGAAGGCATTTATAAGGAGATGCGAGAATCTCAGAAAGGCAGAAATTGAGGTTTGGAGCCAAAACATTGTCATTCATTTTCAAGTGGACTGTACATGTCCAAGAGCTTTTAAATTACCTTCCAGAAAATATCCATGGCCATTTTCTATGAGTTTCGAGTAATCTTCCTAATGTCTATTCAGGTTGATCTGTTGGGCGATCGAGTGGATGCACTTTCAAGCCTCCTTGAGAGCATTTACCTGGCTCTGTATCACCATTCGCCAGTGTTGCAACAATACTTTGAGGTGAGGTTATTTCATTGATCTTGCATCAGATGCAAGTTGGGGGATGTTTCTAAAGATGTTGGTTACTGCTCCACGGATCTCACTAGTAGATCATGGTCTTGATTGGGATTGGTAACTTTATTTTCTTTTCAATATTTGTGCAGGTCTCACTTATCTTGGAGATGATCGAGAAAGAACTATGTGGGAATGTTCTTTCTTCTAGCTATTGACGTGAAGGTCGACATATTTGTAAACACATCTTATCAATTTGCATCTAAGTGGGTGTGGATAAACAGGTTGATTTTGAAGAAGAATGGCACTGAAGCTGGCTGAACAGGAAGGGGAAGATCTCAGTTAGATGAGACAGAAGGCGAACGCAAGCAATCCTTGAAAAACGTAGAAATCAACAGTTAACAGCAACTTGGTGTGTCCCAACCAGAGCATGCTGTCGTACACGAGAAGCCTGGAGAACTAACTGCTCAATCGGTGCCAGTTGCAAATGTTAAAGCACATGATATTAGGACTGATGGTGGCGATGTCTCTGTTACTGAGCCATTAATTTCTGTGGAGAAGTCACCTCTGATGGCAAGGATTACAGATACAAGCATAAGGCTAAGGGATTACATGGACAATTAGAGTAAGCTTATACTTTGCACAGAGCTTTTGAGCTGAGCAAAAGAAGGAAGGATTGTAACCAGAAAAAAAAACAAAAAATAAAATAAAAACAACTTTTGATCTTGTATTTAACTTTTATATATTGTAAATATACAGAAATAGAAGTATAAGTACAATAGCACCATTCTCATAAGTTTCTATATACTTATAAAGTGGTTTTTATCTAAGATTATAAGTAACATCCACTTTTCATTGCTTACTGGACTGAATTTGTTAGACTAAAAACAACAAAATGGGGTTCCATACTTACCCCATTAGATGCATACAACAAAGAATTAAAAGTCAATTAAGAGGACTATATAACTAATTAGAAGATTTACATTGAACATCAATTTAGTCATTGGAACCATTTACTATCAAAATAGATTTTGAGCATACTTGTCCCACAAACTTCAATATTCAATACCAATTTTCATTGTTAGTATCAATCCTTCTTGGGATTGGAACATTGCATTCCAAGTTTGTTCCTTAAGATTTCAAATTTGATCTTAGGAAGGGCCTTGGTAAAAATGTCTACAATCTGGTTTGCTGATTTACAAAAGATTAATTGAACAACTCCATCTTCTTGGGCAGCTCGTATGAAATGGAGTTTGATTTTAAAGTATTTGGTTCTGTTATTGGACTTTGGTTTGGTGTGGTTCTGGTGTATGTTATTAGTTTTGTTTCTAGTATATTTCTGGTATGGCTTGCTGCATAAGTTGCATAGATAATAGGCTTAGGTCAATGTGAAAGAGTGGAGAGGAAAAGCACTGGAAAGTAGTAAGTATCTAGAGCCAAAAAGGATCCTTTTCATTCATATATACAAATTATTTATAAGGTACTTCTATTATTTTAAATTTGAATTCATAATAATTATATTAGTAAAAGTAATCATGATAAATTCAAATTACAAATTTCTAATCTTGAATTGATTTTGCTTCTTGAAAAAGCCAACCTTTAGGAGGGAGTTATTCAACAGTGTCCTCCTTACAACTAAGTTAACTAACATTCAAAAGTTATTGGAATTGTATGTCACCACTTGAACATGCTGCTTCTAGACAACAGTAGCTACAACAATGCAGACACAGCTTAACCTAGCAATCCAACAACACCAATAACACCATCACTCCTTTTTAGGGTTGATGGGTTATATTCCAAGTTTGTTTCTCAACTTTTGGAATCTGCCTTTGTGTAATGGTTTGGTCATTATATCTACCAACTGATTTTCTGAATTGTAGAATATCAGTTTTACTTCATTTTCCTCTTGTACTTCTCTGACATAATGAGTCTTGATCAGGAAATGCTTTGTTCTTCCATGTAGAACAAGATTCTTTGAGATGGCTATTATTGCTTAGTTGTCACAAAAGATTGGTGTAACTTTACATGAAATTTACTTTAAGTCTTTCAAAATATTTTTTAGCCATACAACTTGGTTTATTGTTGTTGTAACTGCTAAAAACTCAACTTCTGCAATTGATTGTGCAACCATAATATGTTTCTTTGAGTTCCAATAGAAAGCTCCTTGCCTTAAGGTGAAGACATACCTTAAGGTACTCTTCTTATCATCCTTACATCCACCCCAATCACTATCAGCGTATCCAATCAATTCAAGCTTCTCTGTTTTCTTAAATAGTATGCCATAATTTGTAGTGCCTTTGATGTATCTAAGAACTCTTTTTACAACTTTGTAATGGAGTTCACTTGGCTCATGCATGTACCTAGACACCAGGTTCATAGCTTGCATGATGTCTAGTCTTGATGTAGCTAGATAAAGTAAGCATCCAATTAAGCTTCTATATCTACTTTGATCAACTTTGGCAGCACCATTATTAGTCATTAGCTTCAATCCTACCATGACAAGTGTGCTACAACTCTTACACTCAGTCATTTGAAACTTTTGCAAAGTTTCTTCTACATATCTACTTTATGCCACAAAAATGCCTTTTGATATTTGCTGCACTTGCAGGCTTAGAAAGAAGGTCATGAGACACAAATCTATCATCTCAAACTACTTCATCACTTTAGATTTGAATTGATTCACCAACATGGAGTTGCTTCTAAGGATCAACAAGTCATCAACATAAAGAGAGACCACTAAGAGCTATTGCTTTTCTTCCTTGATGTATAAGGTAGTCTCATTTTTGCTTTTAATGAAAGATAACCCTAGTAGGTAGTCATTAATTTTTGTGTACCAAGCTCTTGGGGCTTGTTTTAAACCATAAAAAGCTTTCTTTAGTAGATAGACTTTGTCTTCTTATCCCTTATTTTGGAAGCCTTCTAGCTGCTCATTGTAGACCTCCCCCTCTAGTTCATCATTTAGGAAAGCTGATTTGATATCAAGTTGATGGATAACTCAGCCTTTTTGCATAACTATAGTTAGGAGTAGCTCAATGGTGTCCATTTTGACTACTAGAGCAAAAGTTTCAGCATAGTCAATGTCATATTGCTGTACATAACCTTTAGTTATTAGTCTTGCCTTCAATTTGTTTAAGGAGCCATCTAGATTCAATTTTGTTTTAAAAATCCATTTGACTCCTATAGCTTTCTTATCTTTTGGCCTTTTAACAAAACTCCAAGTTTTATTCTTCTCAATGACATTGATTTCTGCTTCTATTGCTTTCCTCCAATTTGGATCATTAAAAGTTTCTTCATAGTTGGTTGGTTCTAGTTTAGCAACAAGACTCTTTTCATAAACATCTGACAGAGCCCTCGTTCCTCTTGTTGGCATATGATCCACTTGATCATCATCTAAAGAGCCAGTATCCTATTGTAGTGTTTGCTGTATAAGGATGGATTAAGGTAGGATGGTTTTAGCACTAACTTCCTTCCAATTCCAGCTTTCTTCCTCTACAAACTTAACATTTATAATGATGAAGATTCTATTTGTTTGAGAATTAAAGAGCTTGTAATTATAAGGTGTGTTTATATTGCCAACAAACACATTTGCTTCTACTTTAGGATCCAACTTGTCTCTTTTGCTTCCAGGTACATGTGAATAGCATATGTTATGAAAAATTCTTAAATGATGGAGACAGGGCTTCTTCTCAAACCAAGCCTCATAGGAAGTTACATCTATTAAGGCTTTAGTTGGAAGCCTATTTGGTAAATAAACAACAGTAGTAACAACCTCTTCTTATAATCTTTTAGGCATTCCTTTGTCATGAAGTAAGCTCCTAGAGATATCCATTATGGACCTATTTTTCCTCTTACTCACCCCATTTTATTGGGGTGTGTAAGAAGCAGAAAGTTATTATTTGTATGCCTACTGCTTTGCATGTTTGGCTGAATGTAGTTGATGTATACTCTACCTTATTATCTATCTTTATAACTTTGATTTTGTTGTTTGATTGATTTTCTATCCAAACTTTGAACTCCTTGAATGTTTTTGTTGTTTATGACTTCTGTTTCAACAAGAAAATCTAGCAAAACCTTGTGAAGTGATCAATAAAGGTTATAAAGTACCTACTTCCATCCAAAGAGGTCAAATTCATTGGACCACAGATGTCACTATGAATGAGCTGCAACCTTACTACTGTTTTCTACTTCTTATTAGATTGGAAGGGCAATTTAGGTTGGCTACCCTGTTGGCATGCCTCACAAATCATCATTTTCTTATCAAAGGCAGGCGTGCCTTCTATAAGTTGTTTTTTGGACAGATTCTGCATTCTGGCATAATGCACATGCCCTAGCCTCTTATTCCATAATGTTGTCTCATCCATAAAGATTGTTACAGCCATGCAATCAGCTTGCCTTAAATCCAAATGAAAGATCTTTTCTTTTATAGGAATAAGGAATATCTTCCTGTCATTTGTATCAGAAATCACACATGTTTTATCTTTGAATTGCAGTGAGTAATTTTTTTTAAGGAGCTGCCCCACACTTAAGAGATTTTGATTAATTTCATACACATATAAGACATTTGACAAAAGCTTAATACTTGATGGTGTTTAGATAGCTGCTGCTCCTCTCCTTTTGGCATGTATAAGTTACCCATTGCCAACTCTAACTTTGGTGGTGATTGAGTGATCTAACTCCTTGAAGACTATAAGATTTGGAGTCATATGATTGTAGCATCCACTGTCTACTAGCCAAGCCTTACTGTTTCCAATGGGGCTTTTATTGGCAATAAACAACTTCTCCTTTACTTCTTCAAGACCACTATCTGCAACCCATGCCTGTATTTGGTTCTGAGGTGATCTTTTCTTCTTTGGACACACCCTCTCCCTATGTCCTTTCTCGTTGTAATGCCTACATGTTATATCAAGTCTCCACTAATAACACTTAGGCAAATGATTGGTTTTCTTGCAGTGATTACAGGGAGGAATGTTTTGTTTGCTAGTAATTATGCTTCTTGCTCCTTCCTTCCTTTGTTGCCTTTCTGTTTGCTGCTTTGTTCTGGTCTAATTTTTCTCTGAATGCTTAATAAGAAAAACACCTTCTGCTAAAGTCTCCTCCTATCTCAGCAACCTTCTTTGCTTTTGAGCCTGAAGGGCATATATCAGCTTACTCAAAGATATCCTAGATAGGTCTTTGGAATCCTCAAGTGAAGAGATTTTGGCTTTAAACCTCTCAGGTATGCTCATCAACACTTTTTTGAACAATCTTAGAGTTAAGAAGCTTTTATTCAAGGATTCTAATTTGATTCACTAGCTTTATTAATTTATTTCCATAGTCTTTTATAGTTTCTGTTTCTTCCATCTTAAGCATCTCAAATTCTCTTCTGAGGTTAAAAAGTTGCATAACTCTAGACTTGTCACTGCCTTTATATTCTTCTTTCAATCTCTCCCAAGCATCCTTAGCTATCTCACAAGCCATAATTTTATTGAAAATGGTTTTTATAATGACAGAATGAATGCAGGTGAGAGCTTTAAATTGTTTTGACACAAGCTTACTATGGTTTTTAAGCTGTGTTGTAGTGGGATTGGTTGGCAAGGGAGGAACCACAACTCCTATTTCTATTACTTCCTAAAAATCAAAGGCCCTCAAGTAGGCCTTCATTATTACAGTCCATTAAAGATAATTTTCTTTATTGAACTTTACTGGTGGAAGTGGAGAAAAGGATATGAAGGCTATCTTAGTTGCTAAACTTGGGTTTTTGGTATAGCCTTTTCAAAACCTTCCTTCCAGTTTCACTTCCTCATATGTTTCACTCTTTGTGTTTGCTCTCTACTCACTCAAACAGGTCCTTACAAGATATAAAAGCTCTGATACCACTGTTATTGGACTTTGGTTTGGTGTGGTTCTAGTGTGTGTTACTAATATTGTTTTTAGTATGTTTCTAGATTTACATTGAATGTCAATTTAGTTGTTAGAACCATTTACTATCAAAATAGATTTTGAGCATACTTGTCCCACAAACTTCAATATTCAATACCAATTTTCATTGTTTGTATCAATCCTCCTTGGGATTTGAACATTGCATTCCAAGTTTGTTCCTTAAGATTTCAAATTTGATCTTAGGAAGGGCCTTGGTAAAAATGTCTACAATCTGGTTTGCTGATTTACAAAAGATTAATTGAACAACTCCATCTTCTTGGGCATCTCATATGAAATGGAGTTTGATTTTAAAGTATTTGGTTCTGTTATTGGACTTTGGTTTGGTGTGGTTCTGGTGTATGTTATTAGTTTTGTTTCTAGTATATTTTTGGTATGGCTTGCTGCATAAGTTGCATAGATAATAGGCTTAGGTCAATGTGAAAGAATGGAGAGGAAAAACACTATAAAGCAGTAAATGTCTAGAGCCAAAAAGGATCCTTTTCATTCATACATATAGACTATTTATAAGGTACTTCTATCATTTTAAATTTGAATTCATAATGATTACATCAGCAAAAGTAATCATGATAAATTCAAATTACAAATTTCTAATTTTGAACTGATTTTGCTTGAAGAAGCCAACCTTTAGGAGGGAGTTATTTAACAACGTCCTTCTTACAACTAACTTACATTCAAAAGTTGCTGGATTTGCAAGTCACCACTTGAACATGTTACTTCTAGATAACAACAACTACAATAATGTAAAGATAGCTTAACCTAACAATCCAGTAGCATTAATAACACCGTTAGGTTCTTCCATGGTGTATTAGATTCTTGGGGATTGCAATAGTTGATTGGTTGTCATAGAAAATAAGTGTAGGTTTAGTGGAACCTTGCTACAGATTAGTTAGTAAGTTTTTTAGCCAAATGACCTGAGTTATAGCAGCTATTACAACCATATATTTAGCCTATACAATTGATTATGCTACAACAAATTGCTTCTTTGAATTCCAACTAAAGAAACCACTTCCAAGAGAGAAGTAATATCTAGGGGCACTTCTCATTTCTTCTTCTAAATCTCCTCAATCACTATTAGTGTATATAGATAATTCTGATATCTCTAATATTTGATATAAGACTTCAAGATCAATAAATCTTTTTAGATACCTTAAGATCCTCTTTACTTCTTTGTAATGCAGTTTACTGGGACTATTCATAAATTTATAAAGTAGATTAGTTACATAGACAATGTCTAGCCTAAAAGTTGCCAAGTACAACAAGCAACGCACCAGGCTTTTGTATAACCCTTCATTGACTTTGTTTGCTCCATCATCTTTGATTAACTTACTATTTACATAAAGAGAAGTGGACATGGGTTTGCGTACCTCTATTTTGAATCTCTTTAATATGTCCTTAGCATACTTGGTTTGAGAAACAAAGATGTCATATTTGGTTTGCTACACTTGAAGTCTTAAGAAGAAGGACATTTTGTCCAAATCAAACATCTCAAACACTAACTGTATTTCTCTTTTGAACTTGAAAATAGATTATATGTAGCTCTTAGTAACTAGTGGATCATTTATATAGGAGACAATGAGAACTTGATCCTTTTCAGTTTTAATAATGTTGTTTTATTGTGACTTTTAACAAAGCCAAACTAAAGTAAATGATCATTTATTTTATTAAACCAAGCTCTTGGGGTACTTGAGACCATATAGAGCTTTTTGAACTTATAAACCTCAATTTCTTCTCTTTTGACTTCAAAACTTTTAAGGTGATAAACACACCAGCCCTTTTGTGCAGCAAGAGCTGCAAAGAACTTGATAGTATTAAGTCTTACCATTAGTGTAAATGTCTTTGAGAAGTCAATACCATATTGTTATGAGTAGCCCTTAGCCACCAACCTTACTTTCAGCTTGTTGATATTTTCATCAACATGTCATTTGGCTCTAAATATCCATTTGACACCTATAACACGTTTATTTTCTAGTCTTTTAATTAAGGACCAAGTTTGATTCCTTTCAATTGTTGATATTTTTTCATGCATAGTTTTCTTCCAATCAATTAATTTAAAAGCTTCTTTTTAATTTGTAGGTTCTAAAACAACCACATGTATCTTTTCACATATCTCATAAAGAGGCCTACTCCCTCTGATAAAAACATCATCATATACTTCATCATCTTAGCTTTCAGAATCAACATCAATTTATTGTGGAAACCGATTATGTAACATTTCATATTGTTGCACCTTAAAATTATTCCAATTCCATCTTTGTTCCTCTTTGCATTTGACATCTTTAGTTATCAAGACTTTCTTAGCTTAAGGATTATAAATCCTATATGCTTTAGACATGACATTATAACCAATAAACACTATAGACTTGGCTCTTCGATCCAACTTTTGTCTCTTTTATTTTGGAATAAGAACATAGCATTAAAGATCTTTAGGTGTTGCACTATTTGCTTGCTTCCAAACCATACTTCATATGGTGTTTTTTCTTGAATAGCCCTTGTAGGTTGTCTATTAAACAAGTATACTAAGGTGTCTACAACCTTTGTCCACAGTTCTTTAGTAATTTTTTCTTAAACAAGAGACACTTAGACATCTCCATAATTGTTCTATTTCTTCTCTCACTCACCTCATTTTATTATAGGGTGTAAGGAGCTAAGAATTGATCTTTAATTCCTACAAAAGTGCAAATTTCCTAAAATACACTAAAGGTAAACTTAGTGCCATTATTTGATTTAATGGCCTTTCTCCTTTTGCTTGATTCAATTTTTACCAATGTGTCAAAAGATTTGAACACTAATGCAACCTCTAACTTCATTTTTAGGAAATAAATCTAGCAAAATCTTGAGAAATCATCAATAAATAGGATAAAATGATTGCTCCCATTTAATGATTCTGGATTTATACACATCAATGTGTCTTAATTGCAACTTTTCTTTAGCTCTTTAAGCTTGATTTGAAGGGATTGAAAGCTTAGTTTGTTTACCTTACTAACGAATATCATAAACTCTTTTAGAGTGAATGATCTTAGGTAAATAAAGAACAAGCTTTTATAGTCTTTGCAAGCCTACATAGTGATGATATGATAACTTTTTATAGTAGAGGGTTAACTCGTCATTTGTTGTAAGCATAGTAATATGATTTAATTAATTAATTTCCAAAGAAAAGCTTTTATGTTCATTAGAACCTTTATGATTTCTTCACCATTTTTGGCTATAATTGCATATGTATTATTTTTAAACTACAAAGAATAATTCTTCTCTAATAATTGATCCATAATTCACAAATTATGCTGAATCTCAAGTACAATAATACATCTAAAATAAATTTTTTACTTATTGATGTTAAAACAGTTACTATATAATATATTTGAAATGAATTTTTTACTTGTTGATGTTGGAATAGCTATTGTGCCTTTACCTTGAGCTTGAATCAAAACCTCATTCCTAATTTGACTTGTGATGTATAAGAAGTCTTTAAAAACCTTAGAGAATGGTAACATATAGTGTGCATATCCACTTTCAATAAGTTAAGACTGACCCTTTCTAACATTTATGCTGTAGGTTGTAATATATAGCTCTTTTTCTAACTATTGGTTCTCTCCATCTACAACATAAGCTTGCTACCTTTTCTACCATTGCAAATGCTTCCTTTTATCGTTACAGATTCTGTCAACATGTTATTTCTTATTATAGAAAGAATAAAGAGTATCTGGTCTTCTTTGGTAGTCCTTTGCAAGGTGAGTTATTTTATTGCAATATTGACATAGTTCATAGACTTTTCTAGTCGTTGACTTGCCACTCTTACCATCTATCTTTCCTAGTTTGACAAATTCACCCTTTTATAATCCCTTTTGCCTTATGTTTCCACAAGCAAGGCACTCTTTATTAAGGATCCAAATTTGCAGGATTTTACAACTCCTTGTTTAAAAAACTTCTTTTGCTCTTAAGCTTAGAGAGTACTAGTCAATTTAGACATAATGATTTGAGACATATAGTTAGAGCATTTTAATGATGAGATTTTAGCCTCAAATCTCTCAAGAACATTTACTAACACTTTTTTTACAATTTATTGGTCAAATAAGTCATCTCCAAGTAATTTGAACTGGTTCACAACATTTATGAGCCTATCATTACACTCTTTAATGGTTTTTGTGTCTTTCATTTTCAACAATTCAAACTCTTTCCTTAGATTCAAAGCTTACACGTTTTTGGTTTTAATTATGCCACCAAACTTATCTCTTAACTTCTCTTAAGCCTTTTTGGGAGTTTCACAAGATATTATCTTATTAAAGATCACTTCAATAACTATTGAGTGAAGACAAGTTAGAGCCTCAATATGCTTTGCAACTTGTTTACTATGATTTTCTAGTTTAGCAATTACTAGATTGGCTAGCAAAATAGGTAGGACCCTTTTATGATTTGTAACTTCTTAGAGATTATATGCCTTTAAGTAGGCCTTTATCATAACAAACAACTGCATATAATTCTCTCAGGAAAATTTATATAGAGAGATGTGAAATTGGTTATAGTCATCAAGATAGGTACCATTTTGATAGATTCTTGGTTTATTAGCTCTTAGGTGTTTTCCTCTCAAGTATCTCATGTTTCCACTCATCCTTAGGTTCTTGTAAGATCCTTGAAGTGCTCTAACACTTCTTTGATAGCAAAGATTA
The DNA here is from genome assembly GCA_020141445.1 of Bruguiera sexangula. Taxonomy (NCBI): domain Eukaryota; kingdom Viridiplantae; phylum Streptophyta; class Magnoliopsida; order Malpighiales; family Rhizophoraceae; genus Bruguiera; species Bruguiera sexangula. Next base: position 4,885,675 of record JAHLGP010020636.1, read on the forward strand.
CAAATATAAACACAAGGCTAAGGAATTACATGGATAGTTAAAGTAAGCTTTTAATTTGTAAAGAGATTTTTGAGATAAGCAGAAGGAAGAAGGATTGTAACTAGAAAAATAAACTTTTGATCTTGTATTTAGAATTTATATATTGTAATTACATAACAATAGAAGCATAAGTATAATGACATTATACTTTTGAACTTCCACATACTTATAAAATGGTTTTTTTTATCTAAGATTATAAGTAATATCCATTTTTTATTACTTGTTGGACTAAAAACAACAAAATAGGGTTTTATACTTGCCCCATTAGATACATACAATAAGGAATTAAAATTCAACTACAACAACTATCCAACTAATTAGAAGATTTGCATTAAACATTAACTTGATTGTTGGAACCATTCATTGTCAAAACTAATTTTAGCATACCTATCCCATAAGCTTTATTTTTTAATACCAATCTTTATTGTTGGTATCAACCTCAAGAAAATGGAGTACAAGCCTTGGATGGGGCCTTCTAGTATTATAAGGCTTGAAGAGGGTACTCCAAAGAGTGGGAGATTATATGAACTATATTATGATGATTTGTTTCAAGACATACTTACAAGAGTTTGTAAATTTGGTGACAATTAGGATGATGCTCAAGGATATCATAACTACCCATTTAGTGAAATATTGGATGGCCAATATGAAATAAATGGCTGGTGCTTATGGGAAAGATGTATTCTCTATAATTGTCCAAACTAAGGATCTTAAAGTGAACAGTTGCAAACTTGAAAAAGTGGCTATAAAAAGCATATGCAATAATGAAATATTGTATTAGGTTGGTGAAGTGGTATAGATATTACATACATTAGTAGGAGTAGATCTAGACAATTGGTACCATTGTGTTTGTTTTCTTTTATGTTTCATATATATAAATCATCTTTGTTTTGTTTTTGAGTCTCTTCACATGAATTTACATGAAGTCTTAAAAGGTTTGGTCATAACATCAACCTTAAACCCACTACCAACAGAGTACATGTAAAGCAACTTTTTATTGCATTAATACATTTGAAAAGTTCTAATGTTCTTTGTTGTGACATAAAGCTTAATATCATGCTAATGAAGGAGGGTAAAAAAATGAAGTGCTGAAAGTAAAGTAAGGATACTTCTAAAACTATATATGCCTCTATCAAGCATATGTATTAGATATGATATTTGTCTAATATTCTTTGGATACATATCGAACACTATAAAATGTGCCTAACCAAAAAAACACTAATAATATATGTACACATACATACATACATACATACATCTCCTATAAGCTTTATAAGTATTTCACTATTTGAATAAAATTGTTCTCTTATTCTCTTCATATTATTTATATTGATCTTGTTCTACATATTAGATCTTGTTTTATATATTGGTATCAAAGCCATTAAATCACTATGCATGATCATGTTTTGCATGTTATCTTTCATATTTTAAGGTATATTTGTTAGGAATATCATATTTTTGTGACCTTTTCTCTTGAGTTATAATGATAGTAAGTCCCTTCTGTCACGTGAGCAATAAAGTCCGAGTTAAACTATTGGATTATAAGAAATATCTTATTCTGGCCTTCTATCCTCCAAATATGAACTTGATTCTTTATAAAACTACTTCCTATTCAAGTTTTTCTACCTTTGAAAAGTTCATAAACATGAAGGATAACCAATAATGAAGAGATCACAATTGAAAACTTTACATAAGGAATCAATGACTAGGAGATTCCAAAAGTTTGAAAAGAACAAATTTATAAACTTTTCAAATACAATTTCTTCAAAATGGATTTTAGAACCAAAACTAAAGAATGAAATATTCAATTTTCAAAACCTTTAGAAACTATTCATATTCTTGTCCAAAAATCTTTATAATGCCACAAAGACAAACATTATAAATACATCTATTAAGATTGGTTCAAGTAGGTATTAAACCCCTTATAAAAGAAGGTTTAAATACCTTCATACGCGTTATTCTTAGAGATGCCAAATTTACAAATTTGTAAAACTCTTTACTTAGTTTAGTAGATCTAGCCTCTATAGTAAACTAATCTCTTTTAGTTGTTATCCAAACCTTACAATTTCTCTTAATGATAAAAATATTTTGCAAATATTGGTTTTACAAATCAAAACTCAAATTACAACATGTTAAAAGGATTTATTCCAATTGTTTTAATTTTCAAAGTCCATTACAAAACCATGATCTCTACTTCTGCCTTCAAACACATGTTTTAATTTTAAAAAAGTGAAACCCTTCTTTTATAAACTAATCTTACCCATTTTGACACTATTATTCCAAGATTTATCTAATGGAAGGATATTACTATACTAAATGAATAGATCTTAGAAGGAGTAGTAAAACCTCTACTACAAAAGCAAATAAAACCAAATACACACATCTCCAAAATTAACCAATGCAATGATAGGAAAGTTGTTTTGGCCTTCAAAAGAAAATCTACTAGTTCTTGATTTTCAAAAGGAGCCTCTACAATAACCACCGTTGGTGTTTCCCAACTCAAGTTCTCTACCTTAGATCTACTTTGTAACTTCTTACAAAATGCTGCCTATAACACAAGCATACCCTAACTAGTATATATGAATCTCATAAGCCTATCCTCTTTAGTATCTCCAACCTTTTTACCCATCACTAAAAACATAACAAATGAATTACATATTTTGGAAAAAGGTTTTCAAGTTAAAAATTATTTACATGATGATTTTTATATTGTTTACAATACTGAAAAAATAACATGGTTTGATGAGAACTGTGAAGATGATGGGTGGAAGACTTCAAAGGATGCAAAAAGTCCATCACACATTCAAGAAGGCCCAATAACACAAGCTAGAGCTTCAATTGATATAAGAGGTCCATTGCACATTCCAGAAGGCCCAATAACACGAGCTAGAGATTCAATGGATGCAAGAGGTCCATTGCACATTCCAGAAGGCCCAATAACACGAGCTAGGGCCAGAAAGATTAAAGAAGCACTAAATGGGCTGATTCTAGACATTCAGGTCAACTAAGCTTCAAATGGTGTGAATTCAAGTTTTAAAGAGAGCCCAGGCCTAATTAATATAATTGGACTACTTAATGGGCCAAACTAAGTGATAGCATTCACTCCTAAATAGGAGTTCATTGTATGTGCTGGAATTAGTCCGAAATTCCTCCAAAATAGGGATTTCTCCTAAATAGGAAATTTACCCCTTTAGAATTGCTATCTAAGCCTATAAATAGGCACCCCTTGTAAGCTTTAGAAATCAAACAACTTTGAGTGAAATAGAAAGCAAGGGTTTTTCTCCCTTGGTTCTTTTAAGAACTAAAGAACTTATCAAGAGGTACTTCTTCTTGTGGTGTTCAAATCGACTTATCACTCACAATTCCTTCCTTTTCTAGAGTATGGCATCCATATCCATCTTGAATACCCTAGGTTCGTATTCCTTCGAATATTGGGTCTAAGGTTTGTGTTATTAAATTCTGATTTAGCTTTCCTAGTTGCTCTTTGATTCATTGTATGCGTTGGGTCCCTAAGCCACGTCTTTTTGGGGTTTTCCGCATCATGGTTTTTCAAAATCTTTTTACAAAACTACTAAAAAATCCAAATGTGTTTTTACAATTTTATCTTTAAGCAAAAAACTCATATTTTATTCTTTGATTAGTTTGAGATATATGCTTCTGAAAATAATATTACATATCCATTTCAAAATTCCATAAATCATGTTTTTTCAATAAGTAAGGTGAAGGAGTGAATTACTTTTGATGACAAAGTCATAGAAGTTGAACATCCACCCCTGAGGCAACTTAAGGTTACCTACCAACAAAATATTATAGATTTAGCCCCCTATAAAATTCCTTGTAAGAATGATGATTCCAAAAAGCTTTTCAAAATGATTATCCACCAAAATAATTTTTCAAATGCTTATCTTCATCTTATAGGAATTCAACTGACCAAGATAGAGAAACATAACAAAAAGTTTGTTGTTTCCCTTTGTTCTACACAACTTGAAACTTAAAAACTAAAAAATCATGTTTTAAAACCATACCAAGTTTTTAAACCTATTCAAAACAAAACAAATAACTATCAGTTTATCCAAGCTATAAAAGCTTAGCTCAATAAGCTAAAACCATCATCTTTAAATGATGATAAAAAGAATTGCAAATACAATAGGCCAAAACTCTAATGAAGAAGCTTTCCAACCAAAAAAAACCTTGAAATAAACCTCCTTTAATGGCTTAATCCAATATCTAGACTCACGGCCCAAATTTAGATGTTGAAAGCAAACCCAACACCTTAGCCTAATATAAATTTAATGTCTCTTCCATTTATAAATAGAATATTGATGGTAAGTCCAAATATAACATCCTTACCTTACTATAACAAATAACCATGGCTACAAATGATTACAAAACATAAGGTGAAATTGCAAGATTTTTAGGATAGCTAAAAGGATAGTAGGATTACCATCTTACAAATGAACAACATCCATAAATCTTATAATCCATCCAAACTACAAAAGATGGTGTTCCCATCCTTGATCAACTAGGAAAAGCTATCTAAGATGTTGTCACCACTCTTACCCTAATAATATCACTACACTTAATAGGAGATCCCTCACACGTTAAGGACAAAAATGTTGAATTGCTCACTAGCTTTAGGTGTAAAAAATTTAGTGACTTTTATAACTACAAAACTATCTTCCTTTCCAAGTAATGCTCAAGGAAGATTTAAACAAATCATTTTAAAAAGAAAAATTTCTTACTAGCCTACCAACTCTTTTAAAAGATACAATCTAAAATTTTATAAAAACAACATATGGAAACCCTATTCCCTATAATAAGCTAACCTATAGAGAATTGATCAACTCCACCCAAAAAGGACTCAAGATCTTAAGCTCCAATGACACCTCAAAGGAAAAATGAAACAAACTCACCAAGAAGTAGGAACCTTCTGTGAACAATTTGACTTCAGCTTACCAAAACCTCAAAACTCAACCAATAAGGCCAATTATAAAAATAATTCCTACACAAAGAAACTCACAAAATATAGAAAACCCTACAAATTAAGGAAACAATCCTATTATAAAAAAACCCTTGCCTAAGAAATCCTAACCTAAGCCATCTAGACAAAAAAAACCTTCAAACCAAAAACCAATCCTAAAAGAGGACATCACTTGCTATAGACGTGGAATAAAAGGTCGCATTTCTAAATATTGTGAATTTAATCATAAAGTACATGAAGTATAACTAGAAGGAGAAATTATTACAAAAATAAAAGCTTTTTTTCTATAAACCTCTAGTTTTGAGTCTAGTTTTCCCAAACTCTCAAACAATGAACAACCCCTTCAATTAGATGAATTCCAAACCAACTCATCAAGTACTAATTTGGAAACAAAGCAAATTAATATGCTTAATAATGACCAAGAAATTCTTCTTAATATTATTAAGCCTATTACTGATCCCATTTTACAAAAGGAATATTTAGATAAACTTCTTAAAACCCTTAAGGGAAAAGTTTAAGATAACTTTGCAAGTCTACCTTCAAACAATAAAACCACTTATGACCTCACCACAATATTAACTAAAAAGACTTCCAAAAGTCTCAACCCTTCAATTCAAGATTTAAAAGCAAAAATTAAAACCATTAAAATAGAGTTTAAAGACCTTAAACAAAAACAACAAAAAGATGTAAAAGTCTTGAAACTTCTCTTTACAAAACATTTAGAAATATAAGAAGCTGATAGTGAAGATTTAGACAATAAAAGGTAGAAAACTTAGAAGAGGTCCCAACGGATTTCCTTTTCACCCTTGAACAAGTTACTTCTTGAAAATATTTAATCAAAATCACTCTCATTTTTTCAAATGATTTCAAAATTGATACTATAGCCTTGTTTGATGCTAGAGTAGATTTAAACTATACCAAACAAGGAATAGTGCTACAAAAATTTCAAGAAACAACAAATGAAAAACTTCTAGTTGCCAACAACTTAAAAATGACTACCACCAACAAAACAATTGCTTTTTGTCCAAAACTGAAATTTTAAAATAAAAACCACCTTTGTATTAGTTGAAAATATGCATCATATCATCATATTAAGGGCACCATTTATTAATTTGATTACTCTTTACACTATCAATTATGATGGCATTTTTTTCAAAAGTCGAACAGAAAAACTTGTGTTCCCTTTTTTATAGAAACCAAAAATAATAAATCTTAATCTCATAAAAGCTCACTCCATTTATGAGAATAAGATTAGCACGTTGATTCTAGCCAAACAACAATACCTTCTTTACATACAAAAAGATGTTTCCTTATAAAGAATTGAGCAATAATGACAGCACCCTTTGGTAAAAGAGAAAATTTCTCTTTCAAAAATGTCTTCAAAATTAGCCTTGCTCAAATTTATCAAGTGTCTTTTGGAATAGAAAGCAACATATGGTTGACCTACCCTATTAACCTAACTTTAATGAAAAACAAATTTCTACAAAAACTCAACCTATTTAAATGAATGTGAATCTAAAACAACATTTCAAATGCAAAATCCAAGACCTAGAATCCAAAAAACTAATTACCAAATCTAGATCCCCTTGTTCTTATGCAGTGTTCTATGTGAATAATCAATTAAAAATAGAATGAGGGATACCTAGATTAGTCATAAATTATAAACCCTTGAACAAAGCCTTAAAATGAATTAGGTATCCTATTCCCAACAAAAAAGATTTGCTACAAAAACTATATTTTGCCTTTTTTTTTTTCTAAATTTGGCATGAAATTAAGATTTTGGCAAATCCAAATTGTCTTAAAAGATCAATACAAAACTACCTTTACTATTTTATTTGGTCAATATGAATGGAATGTCATGCTTTTTGGTTTGAAAAATGCCCCTTCAGGATTCTAAAAAATTAAGAATGACATTTTTCAACTTTATTCAAATTTTTGCCTTATTTATACAAATGATGTACTTATTTTCTCTAATATCATTAAACAATATTTCAAGCATTTACAAACATCCAAAAACTCTCTCCTAGAAAAACCAACTTGTATTCCTTTTAAAACTTGTATTCTTATCTTTTAAAAGAATTGGTAGGTTAACAAAAAAATTTTTTTCTTTCCATAAGGATTGATTTGAATCTTCCTTAAGCACTACTTTAGTAAGGAAGGTAGTTTTGTAGTTTTACAAGTTACTAAGTTTTCTACACCTAAGGTTTAGCATTTTTATCCTTAAGGTGAGAGGGATCTCTAAAGAAGTGTAGTGATATTGTTAGGATAAAAGTGGTGACAACATCTTGGATAGTATTTCCTAGTTGATTGAGGATGAGTACATTGTCTTTTGTGGTTTGGATGGATTTTAGGATTTATGAATGTTGTTTATTTGTAATATGATAGTCCCACCATCCTTTTAGCTACCCTAAAAATCTTATAATTAGGAGTTAAATGATAATTTTGTCTGAGATTTCACTTTTGTATTTTGTAATCGTTTTGTAGCCATGATCATTTGTCATAGTAAGCTAAGGATGTTATATTCAAACATGCCATCAATATTCCATTCATAAATGGAAGAGACATTAAATTTGCATTAGGCTAAGGCGTTGGGTTTATTTTCAACATCAAAATCTAGGACCATAAGTCCAAATATTAGATCAGGCTAATAGAGGTGATTTATTTAAGGGCTTTTTAGTTGGAATGCTTTTCCATCAAAGTTTTGGCCTATTGTATTTACAATTTTTTTATCAACATTTGAAGATGATGATTCTAGCTTACTGAACCGAGCTTATGGTTTTGATAAAATGATGGTTAGTTGTCTAGTTTTGAATAGGTTTGAAAACTTGGTATGGTTTGAAAATAGGATTTTCTAGTTTTTGAGTTTCATGTTGTGTAGAACGAGGAAAAACAACATATTGATTAGTTAAATTCATATCAAATGAAGATGGATATTTGTAAAATTATTTTGGTGGATAATCATTTTAGAAAGTTTTTTGGGATCATCATTCTCGTGAAGAATTTTGTATGGGGCTGAATATATTGTATGTTATTAGTGGGTAACCTTAAGTTGCCTAAGGGGAGAATGTTTAACTTTTATAACTTTGTTATTAAAAGTAATCCACTCCTTCACCTTGCTTCTTAAAGTAACAAGATTTATGGAATTTTGAAATAGGTATGTAATATTGTTTTCAGAAGCACATATCTCAAATTGATCAAAGAATAAAATATGATCTTTTTTTTCAAAGATAAAATTGTAAACACACATTTGTATTTCCAAGCAATTTTGTAATAAGGTTTTAAAAAACCATTTTCTTTTTCTTTTTTCAGCATTGTAAATAGCATAAAAATCATTATGTAAATATTTTTTATCAACTTAAAAATCTTTTTTCAAAACATATAGTTCATTTAATATGTTTTTAGTGATGACTAAAAAGGTTAGAGATGTTAGAGAGGATAAGGCTTCTAGATTCATACATACTGGCTTGGGTATGCTTATGTTGTAGTCAACATTTTGTAGGGAGGTACCAAGCAGTTTTAAGGTAGAGAACCTAAGTTAGGAAATACTAAGTAGGTTTAAAGTAGAGAACCTGGGTTGTATTTTGTAAGGAAGGTTTATAGTGGGAGGAAACTAGAAACTTAACCTAAATCAATGATGGTTGTTATATAGGCTCCTTCTGAAAATCAAGAATTAGTAAATTTTCTTTCGAAGGCCAAGAAAACTTTCCTATTCTGGTATTGGTTAATTTTGGAGATTTGTGTATTTGGTTCTATCTACTTTTGTGGTTAGGGTTTTATTACTCTTTTTGAGATCAATTCATATGGTAGAGTATTATCTTTCTATTAGATAGATCTTAGAATAATAGTGTTAGAATGGGTAAGATCAGTTTGTAAAAGAAGGATTTCACCTTTTTGGGATTGGAATATATGTTTGAAGGCAAAAGTAAAGATAATGACTTTAAAATGAACTTTGAAAATTAAAGTGACTAGAATAGATCCTTCAAGTATGTTGTAATTATGAGTTTTGATTTGTAAAACCATGCTTTGCAAAATATTCTTATCACTAACAAAAATAGTAAAGTTTGGATAGCAACTAAAAGAGATTATATTTTTTATAAAGACTAGTTTCTACTGAACTAAGAAAAGAGTTCTAAAAATTTATAAATCTAACATCTCTAAGAATAATGAGTGTAGAGGTATTTAAACCTTCTTTTGTAAGAGGTTTAATACCTACCTAAACCAATCCTATAAGGATGTACTTGTAATGTTTGTCTTTGTGGTGTTGTAAAGATTTTTTGGAAAGAGGATGAACAATTTCAAAAGGTTTTGAAAGTTGAATGTCTTGTTTTTTAGTTTTGAAGAAATTATATTTGAAAAGTTTGTAAATTTGTTTTTTTTCTTCCAACTTTTAGAATCTCCTAATCATCATTTCCTTTTGTAAAGTTTTTGTGATGATCTCTTTACTATTGGCTATCCTTCGTATTTCTAAACTTTTAGAGGTAGAAGAATTTGATTAAGAAGTAGTTATATAGAGAATCAAGTCCATATTTAGAGGATATAAAGTCAAAATAGGATATTGCCCATAATCCAAGAGTTTAACTTGGACTTTACTACCCATATGACAAAAGGGACTTACTACCATTATAACTCAAGGAAAAAAGAATAATTTGTAATAAATTCAAAATGAATCCAAGTTGGTTTTTCTGGGAGCGAGCTTTTGGATGTTTTGGATATGCTTAAGTTTTTATCTTCCCCTTATCTAATTTCTCTCAGTTTTATAAAAGATATAACTAGTAGGGAATCAATTTCTTTAGTTATGTGTCTTTTTAGGTCGACAAAGATGGGTTATTTGTGCTTTGCTTCTTTAAAGGCGTTGAAAGTTGCTTTGTCTTCTAGCAATGTTGGCAGGAAAGGGCCATTACTTTTTTTAAAAGCACCAAAAGTTGCTTTGTCTTATAGTGATACTAGCAAGCAAGGGTCAGTGCTTTTTATAAAGGCACCAAAAGTTACTTTATCTTAAAGTGATGCTAGTAGGCAAGGATCAGTGCTTTTTTCTTTTCTTTCTTTTTTTTATTTTTATATTTTTTTATAGGGAATAGGAGAGAGTATGCCAAAACAATCATCCTCATTTTTATCTTGGAAACCGATGATTGGCTCATTAAAATTTGATGTCATTTGGGTGGATGTGGATTTATTTAGCAATAATTGTTACATTAATGCAAAATATTCCTATTTAATTTGGGCTGCTACTAAAAAGGCCGAGGCATATGATTTATAGGCTAGGAAAGTAATATTTTGAGGCCTTGTCTATATATTTTGTTAGGCCTTAAGCCATTTCATCACAATAGGTTTTAAGATTTTCTTGAAAATACTTAAGGAATCCCACCATTGTACCTTAAATCTTATAGTAAAGAAAAGAATATTATATTGGTTTTGGTATTCAAAAAACCAAGTTAAAACCCAAGGTAAAAAGAATTTTGCTGAGAAAAGGAAGAGAGGAGAAAATCTCCTTTCTTCATTTGTGGGTTCATATTGCTATTTACATAAATCATAATTTTCTTAGACTTTTAAGATAAGTATATCTAGTGAGAATCCAAAAAAATTCCACCATTGCTTAAATAAGTTGAAGATTTTTTAGGAGTCAATTTTTGTATTGAAGTAGAATAACCAAAAATAGTTACTTTTATGGTTTTGGAGAAGAAAAGTATTGAACCATGTTTTTTGGTAATCTCAATCAAATAAGAATAAGGAGTGATTCAGTTTGGTTTTAAGGTTAGTGGGAAAAGATTTTGGCTTTGTGAGGTCTTGTCCGTAGTCTTAGGGATGAATAATTTTTTGTATATGGCAGGTAAAATAGGCAGGTTTGGAGTGTTTTTTCTCTAGATAGAAGTGTTTGAATTTTATGGACTCGATTATTTCTAAAACTGCCATATAGTAAGACTGGGGTTTGGTAAGATCCCAAGATCTGAAATACCATCTTCGAGGAAAGATTTTTGAGATTGTTGTGGAGAGGTTTTCATCATAGAAACTTGTTTCCATTGTAAAAATATTTTGAAAGTAGGCTTTAAAAAAAATATATCGAAGCCTTTTCTATTGTGTGTGTTTGTTATAAAATAATTTTTGAAGTATTTGAAGATGTTCATTTGTGTAAATCCCTTTGAGATAAGGATTTTGAGAAAGATCCTGTCTCTTGTTTTTGAAATCTAGGTTTGGAAGATTTACCTTTTGGGCATGAGAGAGAGTTTGTAACACTAAAAATAATTATGGTGAATTGGATAGAGATTTTACCTATTGTTGGATTTGTAGTTGTTTTTGTAAGAATTAGGTTTCTTCATCCTCAGTGGCCATGTCAATCTAAGACCTAATAAGCTAGGTCAAGCTAATGGGTTTTGTAGGTTTAAGGGTAACATTAGATTTTTCTTCCTTTAGGTTTTATAAAGGAGTTTTTCTTTTGGTTTTGATTTTTTGAGGCATTTATGGTATATTTTAGAGAAATTCTGAGGTTAACAAATTAAGTATGGAATTTGCATCTCCTCTAATAAATTCAATATCAAAATCAAAAAAATGGAAAGGATGGCTTGACATTGAGTAAAAATGTATTTTAATGCAATATTTTGAAATTTTTTTGTAAAATTTCTTTTGCATATTAGCAATTAATGCGAATAAGAAATTTTTGATTTAATAAATCACTTTAAAATTTTGTAATATATATGACAATGGAAAGGATTTCTTTTTTAATCATAAAATAATTTTTTTTGACAATTTTTCCAAAGTACAAAAGTGAATTGAACTATCTCTTCCTTGCCTTTTCTAAGTTGCTTTAAGATACCTCTATAACCCAAATCAAAGACATCGATTTCAACAATTTTGGAAGCTAAAGGGTTTACAAGATAAAAATAAGGGATTTGTCATACTTGGTTTTTAATGTGTTGAATAATATTAATATGATAAAGTGTTCGAGGAACATGATTTTTCTTTAATTGATCATGCAATGGTTTTGCAATATGATTAATATTTGGAAAGAAGTCTAGAATATAATTTAGACTTTTAAGAAAATATTAGAGTTGGGATTTATCTGGGACTTTATCAGAGAATTTGTTTGTAAAAGTCATAGTTCTCTCAATAGGAGTGATAGTTCCTTGGGTGATTTAATGACTAAGAAATCTAACATGAGTTTGAAAAAGAGAAATTGTAAACTAAGAGATTACCAAATTATTTGGTTTTGTAACAAAGAAAAATATTTGTAAATGTTTCAAATGTTACTCAATTGAATTGAAGAAAATAAGTACATCATCAATATAAATAAGACATAATTTTGAATAAGGTTGAAAAATATGATTCATAATTCTTTGGAATTTTAAGGGAGCATTTTTCAAATTGAAAGGCATGACATTCCATTTGAATTGATCACATAGAATAGTAAAGGCAATTTTTTATTAGTCTCTTGGGGCAATATAGATTTATCAAAATCTTGATTTTATGTCAAATTTAGAAAAAAATGAAGGCAAAGTGTAATTTTTGTAACAAATATTTTTTATTTAGAATAAGATACCTAATTTATTTTAAAGTTTTGTTCAAAGGTTTATAATTTATGACTAGTCTAAGTATTCCTCATTCTATTTTTGATTGCTTATTCACATAGAATGCTACATAAGACCAAGGGGACCTAGATTTGGTAATTAGATTTTTGGATTCTAGGTCTTGGATTTTGCATTTGCAATGTTGTTCCAAATTTGATTTCATTTGAATAGGTCAAACTTTCATAAGAATTTATTTTTTATTGAAGTTAGCTTCATAGGTTGGGTCAACCATATATTGTTTTTTATTCCAAAAAGCACTTGGTAAATCTAAGCAAAGCTTATTTTAAATATGTTTTTGGAAGAGAGAAATTTTCTCTTTTACCAAAGGGTCTCGTAAGCGTTACTCAATTCTAAGGAAACATTTTTTTGTAAATGAAGAAGTTATTGCTGTTTGGTTAGAATCAAGATGCTAATTTTATTCTCGTAAATAAAGTGAGTTTTTATAAGATTAAGATTTCTTATTTTTGGTTTCTCTAAAGAAAGGAATACAAGTTTTTCTATCCCAATTTTAATGAACATGCCATTATAATTGACAGTATAAGGAGTAATCAAATTAATGAATGGTGTCCTTAATATGATGATATGATGCATATTTTCAACTAATGCAAAGGTGGTTTTTATTTTAAAATTTCTCTTTTGGACAAAAGTAATTGTTTCATTGGTGATAATCATTTTTGAGTTATTGGTGGCTAAAAGTTTTTCATTCATTATTTCTTGAAATTTTTGTGGTATTATTCCTTATTTAATATAGTTTAAATCTACTATAGTATTAAATAAGGTTATATTATCAATTTTGAAATCATTTGAAAACATGAGAGTGATTTTGATTAAATATTTTTGTAAAGTAACCTATTTAAGGGCAAAAAAGAAATCCATTTGGGACTTTTTTTAAATTTTCTACCTTTTATAATTCTAAATCTTCGCTATTAATTTGTTTTTTATTTCTAAATATTTTGTAAGAAGAAATTGGAAGACTTTTGCATCTTTCTATTATTTTTATTTGAGTTTTTTAAACTCTATTTTGAAGATTTGATTTTTATTTATAAATCCTAAATTGTAGATATGCATTTTTTGGAAAGTCCTTTTGGCTAATATTGTAATGAGGTTAAAAGCAATTTTATTGTCTGAAAATAAACTTAAAAAAGGTATTGTAAAATATTTCCTCAAGGATTTTAATAAACTTATCAAAATATTTATTTTGTAGAGTGAAGTCAATGATATATTTAATAATATCAAGAAGAATTTTTTGGTTTATATATATAATTTTTAAAATTCTCAACAAAATACTAATTAAAATGTAAAATAATATAATAATAATTATAACTATATGTTAGAAAATATTAAAATTATATATATATATATATATATATATATATATAATTATGTTTATGTTATATTCATATTCAAATTTTTTAAGAGTTTACGTGACTTTTAATCTATATTTATGTTTTTGTATCTGTGTTCTTACATTAAACTTTGTGATTTTTGTAATGCCACGATTTCTAGTAAAAAATGAGATTACAATCTTAACTTTTCTTGGCTAGTTTGCCTTATGATTATCCGATGGATATATGGTCTGTTGGCTACTATTTGTATGAACTTTATAGTGAAAAGTCCTTTTGTTTTTTTAACCCCACAAACAATGATATGTTACGACTTACAACTCCATATGGAATTAAAAGGCCCCTTTCTAAAGAAGATGATGCTGAAGAAGGGTGCTTACGCTAATCAGCATTTTGATCCAGATTTAAATTTTTGTGATACAGAAGAAGATTTTGTTACCTAAAGGATCATAAAGAGGATGATTGAATGGTAATTATAATGTTCACTCACAAAATATCTTAGTAGATTGACTCACATCTAGAAAGCAAGGGAGTCCAACTGGGCGGGGAAGTAATAAAAGAGGCAAGAAAAACCCTTTATGTTGTTTTGGCCCCTCAAATCCTAGTAAATCACAAACCCAGGGCTGATTGCAAAAAAACTATCCTATCTCACTCTCCTTTCCACTATCTTGGCCCCTCAAATACCAGAAAATCGAAATCAAAAACCAGCAAGTTGTAGCAATTTTTACTACTTCAGGAAAACATGCGATCATTGTTGGAAGGGTAGTCAAGACAGTAATGCCAAGAGCAATCATTAATGTGTTTTTTTTTTTCTTCCTTTTAATATGCTTCTTGGCAGAGAGTGACCAGGTTGATGTGGCAGTTGTTGCTTGGTAGTCGTTGTTATGGTTGATATAGGCGTTGTGGTTACTTGCACGAGAATGATAGAAGCTGCAATAATGAATGACGTGTGTTAGAATAAGATAGAGGCGAAGGAAGCCGGCAGAGACTAGGCACGTGGCATTTAGAGCTACACGTGGTAAAGATTCTGGAATTTGCTAACAGATAGATTGAGCAAGAATAAGCAAGAATCTGTGTGGTTTTGGTGTATTGTAACACTATAGTCACGAGAATCATTTACTATTAATCCATAAAAATGACAATTAGAAAAATTATGCATGGGTAATCAAAAACCATAAATCTTTTATTCTTTGTTCTGCCTTGTTATCAATGTCCCTGACTTTTTTAAATGATTAACATTATTCTTTAGTCCGATTGACTCGAAAAATATTAAAAACACATTATTCTTGTTTATTGGTTTAAGTAGTATCATTTTTGCTTATTTTTCCCTCTGAAAATATTTGTTGGTGCTTTGACTTTTTTTTTTTTTTTTTAAAGTCTAATCTAGACGAGAAGTCCACTTCCTGTAGTTTTTCTCAGCATCCAAACCCATGCATTTAGGTCTCTCTCTCTCTCTCTCTCGTT
Source organism: Bruguiera sexangula (assembly GCA_020141445.1). Classification (NCBI taxonomy): domain Eukaryota; kingdom Viridiplantae; phylum Streptophyta; class Magnoliopsida; order Malpighiales; family Rhizophoraceae; genus Bruguiera; species Bruguiera sexangula. The sequence continues at coordinate 4,901,061 of JAHLGP010020636.1, forward strand.
ATTTATTTTTTTAATTCTTTATTCCTTTTTTGAGAATTATTTTGTGGTTTTGATTGTATCAACCGAAGAAGAAAAAGGCTCCCCACTAACATCAATGTCCACTAATTCAGGCACTAGCAAGCAAAGGAAAGAGGTTAATAACATATAAGCTTTAAAGCTTTTCGTTTATTATAGATCACTTGTGATATTATATTTGATTGTTTATTGTTTAAAGTATAGTGTTAGTGAGGAGTTGGTTTTTAATTAGGTTTTTAATCCCATGAGCATATGACATATGAGTGAAATTCATTATAACAAAATATAGAGGCAATTCAACTAAGAAAGAAAGAAAAAGATGGCACATTTAGCAAGTATAGGAGCTAAGTTTATGTGTGTTAGCACAACCAATGTTTCCTTGTTTAATTGATCAATGTTGTTGCAAGCAAAATTGAAAAGCAAGCAAAATTGAAAAGTGTTGCTTTAATTTTTCTTTTGGCCCTGCTTATCCTTTTGTTTATGACTTTCCATGAGTCAATGAGATGTATTTAGTCTATAGACTTTGCACTACATTGTAACAAATCCACTTTGTGGTCTCTTTCAATAAGTTTTCAACATTTTAACAATTAGAATGAAAATTGTTGTACCTTTACCTTTAACTTCAAAACATGAGTTTGTATCTATAGATGAATAGCTACATTTTCCTTTTTATTTGAGGAAATTTCTTGTGAGTTTCCAACCTAAACTTCAATAGATGTATGCATAGAATGTCCACTAGGACCTTTTGTTCTTGTAGCAAGCTCTTAGTCATGTTTCAATTTGATCTTTACACTTCTACACCTAGCTTTAAATTCAAGTAGATAGCAAAAAATTTTGAAATAAGATTTTTGGTCTTCCTTTCAAATTTTTGCATTTTTAATCTCCTTTTGTGTTTCTCACCAATTTCCTTTATGTGCTTGTTCCATTAAGATCTTGATATGTTGAACATGAATATAAATTATAATTCTAAAGAATTAGATAAGTTAAATCCTTTTAATTTATTAGCAATTTTTTAATTAATTAATTTATATCCATAAATCAATTATTGACATCTAGCAATGTATAATGACCATCCAAATATCAAAACTATCAAAAGGGCTTAACTAATCCTTTCATTTACAGTGTGTCAACGTAATTTAATCCTTCCATTATACTAATGCTCCAATTACAAAAAAGTATAAAATTAGTGTCTACTTTATGTTGTTCAATTATATTTGTTCTTAAATAATGATATGATCATTAACTCTATTAATGAGAACATAACTCTTTATGATCCTCATTTCACCTTGTACAATGACTTTTTGAACTAATACCCATTAAGAATAGTTGACAAATCCTTTATTGATCAGTTAATTATCTTTATGTAATTCATCATTTGCCCAATGCACACTCCTACAATCAATCCTTGATTAGGACAACCCAAAAATGAAATCAAAGTATATCAATTCCTATATGAACTACCTTAGTGATTTTAAATCTAAAGATCACTTATAATTTTCTCAAACACAAATAATTTTCCATTTGAGAATTCTCATAGTAAGTTAATTCAGTGAATTTGTTCATTTAAAAATTACCTATATGTTTGTTTAGGTATTTTTAAATTTCAATTTATAAGAATTATTACTTTTTTCATAAGAAATAAACATAACACTTGTCAGTCTTATGGCTCCATTAATGTCTCATTTCGACGACGCATCAACAAAGAATATATAGGAATAATATTTTGATGCAATAAGTATCTTTTAATTAAAATCTCATCATAATTACCTTTACAAAATATATTTATTACATAAATTTTATCTTTAGAGTTTAATGACAACCATATCATTTATATAAACATAATGAAGATAAATAACACCTTTTATTAGCAATTACTTGCATGAAATACCAAATATGTTTATAATAACTAATCTATTAGCTATTAGAGTATACACTAACATTCTTTTGACAATGGAACTATAAATAGTAGAGGATTTGCATTTATGACAATAACTAGCAATAAAGACTACACTACTAAGCATTGGTTTAGTGTGTCCATGCCAAGGCATAGATTAAAATAAGTTTTTGGCAAGTAATGATGACATCAAGAAACTTTTGTAATTATTTTGGCATATTGCTACCAATAGAATTGGTGGGGACCCTAAATCATATGTGGAACTAGTTAAATATAATTGATAAATGTGATGGTTTATATTAAATTTGTTTTGTTTATCTTTGTTGATTAGTAGCTTGATTAGTCTTCATCTTTGTGATATTGGGCATTGATAAATTAGAAATGTAAATTGTTCTATTATGCAATAGTTAGATTAATCTTGGTTTACTAATAGGTTCAATTTACCATTCACTTGCTTGCAAAAAATTGTGTGCACAACATTTCTATTTATTTTTGGTTTATTTTTTCTATCTCATTTTGCATCTTAATTTCCTATAATTATCTAAGTGGTTCCATGAGATTCAAGTAGTCATATTCTAACTTGCAACATAGAGCAATTGTCATAAGTAACGTAGACCTCTCAATTCAATAATTGCTTATCCTACCTTTTATTAATCTCTAGTCTAATATATTAGGCTTTCAAAAATATTTCTAGGAGGAAAAAAAAAAAAGAGGGAAGGAATTTTTAGCCTTTTAATGATGCCCTAATTTTCAAATAAAAGGACAAGAGTCAATTCTAACTATCTTTAAATGTTTTCTAACCATGATCGTACTAGCCTTTTTTTCAAAGAACCTAAGGAAAAATGTGTTGCACTAAGTTATATAGTAGCAAATAATTTGCATCTGGCATTACAAAACTCTATTATACCTAACAACTAATCACCATAGTAGTTAAAATGACAAAGATAATGGGAAAAGATCTTATCTAAACCATTACAATATTGTTTTCTTATTCCCATTACAAATAGCCTTTTTAATTAATAAATTTTAAATATGTTAATATGAACTTGCTTTGAAATTGTGTAATTTTCTTTCTAAATTTTTATTTGCAATAGCCTTATTGAAGTTAAAGAAAAATATCTTGAAAGGAAAGTGTTAGGTTTTAAGGTCCTTTTTTATATAAAGAAACCTAATATTAGCAATATTTAGTATAGTCCATTAAGGGTTATTTTAGCCTATAACTTAAACACCTAATGATGTGTTTAATACCTTATTTAGGTTGCTAGAAAACTTATTTCAGAAAAGAAAGGCAATGGATAAATTAAGAGAAAAGATAGAAAAGTGTGTCGTTGAAAATTTTCTAAATTGAGGCAATAATCTCTAAGCTCAATATCAAAAAGCAAAACATTATCTAATTAAGCTAAAGTATGGATTTTGGCTTCTAGTTTGTGGTCTACATTCTAAGAAGGTTTCTATATACAGTTTTGATCAATCTTACAATTAAAGGGTGATTTGTGGTTTAATCAAGCAAAATTTTGGCTAGTTGGTAAGATACACATATATCTTCATTATGAATGGTTAGATCATTATTTGGATTTCTAAATTTATGGGTTTTATATTCAGATCTAAGAATCCTATTTTTCGGTAACATTATGTTATCTTCAACATTATAGCTTTAATCAATCATGTTATTGAACACTTATCTATGGTTTGATTGAGCCAAATATTTGCATATTGGTAAGAGACATATGGAAGTTTGCTTTATACAGTTGGATTGTTGTTTTAAGGTCTGCATGTTAAGTTGGTAATTACAAAATCGAGTGGTCTATTTAGGTTTAACTCATTACCTTTTCATTTGGTGCAAATTAAAATGGTTTCATTTTCTTGATGTAATTGAGATTATATACCTTTTGTGTACTCATTTATTGATTAAAATAGAGTTGATTGATGGATTGTATTACCCTGTAGTTTTCCCCTTTGATTTGGAGAAGTTTTTTAAGTAAAGATTTATTGTATTATTATGGGTGATTGTTATTTTTCCATATTTATTATTCAATCACTTCCTCACAAGTTTAAACAAAAAAAGAGAGGTTTTTTAAGTTTAATTAATTTAGTTGCTTCTCTCTCATTAAAGTGATATTAAAGCTATTGATTAATGAGTTTAACTTGTTTAAATGATAAAGGCAAATTTGAATAGAATAGTCTGTTTGAATCATATGATTATCATATGTAGAGGAGTAAAATGAAAGATATTTTGTTTGTAAAGAAATTTCATTTATTAATGTTTGTTATTATTAAACCTAAGTCCAAGATCCATGAGAAATGAGAATTTTAGTATAAATAGGTTTATAGTTTTATTTGATAATTTGTTAATGATAATGTTTGTAATCACATTTGTAATGAAAAACATATATAAAATTTATAAACTAAGCTTAAGAAATTATTTGCTTTAAAGTCTAGTAATAATAAGTTGTCCTTGTTAAGGAAAATGATGTTGTTAAGATACAAAGAAGGGAGTTCAATTGCTAACTATTTAAATGAGTTTTAAGGTCTTATTAATTTGTTGTCAGAGGTAGGCATTAAATTTGATAACAAGATGAGAAAAAGGTCTCAAAGTTCTTGGAAAGTAAAATGGAAAATGAAGAGATAAGAAGAAGATCTCAAAGTTCATCATCACGATTTAAGGTTTTAATTATAAAATATAAGGGGAAAAGTAGAGACAACAAAAAGGGTAAAAAAAAAAAGTGGAATTATAAAATATAAGGGGAAAAGTTGAGACAACAAAAAGGGTAAAAAAAAAAGTGGAAGTAAAAATTGAAGTAAGTCAAGTTTAAAGTTAAAAATGTCCAATGCCATTATTGTGAAAAAATAGGTCATATTCAAAATCATTGCTTTAAGTTAAAGAAAGAAAATAAAAATGACAATAGGAAAATGAAAAGAAAAATAACGGTAATGATTATTTTGCTACTATTACTACTTTTGGTACTAATTATCTCATTATTATCCATGATAAGAATCTAATCAATCTAGCATCTCATAAGATAGATTGGTTGATAAATAATGGTGCCTTCCTACATATAACTTTTCTTAAGGAGTTTCCCACAACATATACACCTAATGATCAAAGAGTATTGAGGATATATAATAACAACTTATCACAATTTTTTAGCATAGGTAAAGTCTACTTAAAGACCAACAATGGAGCAAGATTGACATTAAAAGATGTTAGATATACCCTAGATATCTATTTGAATTTGATCTCAATAAGGAAGCTTTATGATGAAGATTTTTGCATACCTTTAGTGATGGTTAATGAAAACTCAACAGAGGCTCTTTGGTTGTTACTTATGGTAAGAAATGCTTAGGTTTGTATTTTATACAAACTTTATTTTCATAGATGTTGCAAATATAAAGAAAAATGGTAATTCAACTGAATTGTGATATAAATGGTTTAGTCACATAAGCAAAAAGGAGTTGAATCTTTTGACAAAGAAGAACTTGCTTTTAAGAATGAAAAGTGCAATTTTAAAGAAATGTCTTTATTGTTTAGTTTGAAAACAAAACAAAGTTACATTTAAAAGTCACCATCTTTCTAAGAAATTAGAATTACTAGAATTAGTACATTTTGATATGTATGATTCTTTGATAGTAAGTTTATTTAGTGGTACTCTTTATTATGACTTTTATTGATGATTGTTTAAGAAAGTTTTGGTTTATCCTTTCAAAATTAAGGATTAAGTCTTTGATATTTTAAAAAAATTTCATACCATAGTTTAAAAATAGATTGAGAAGAAACAAAAATGTGTTCATACTTATAATACTTATAGATATAATGACCCATTTGATAAGTATTGTTAGGCTCATAACATTAGGCACTAGAGGATGTCTCTTAAGACACTACAATTGAGAAGGTTAGATGTTTTTTTTTTTTTTCTCAAATGCAAAACTACCTAGATCTTTTTGGATTAAGACATTGAATATATTAACACACATGATAAATCTATCTCCTATTGTTTTTTTGAAAAGTAATGTTATAGAAAAAGTTTTATTTGGTAAGGAAGTTTCTTATGATCTTTTGTAAGTTTTTGGCTATAAGGCTTGTTTTATGCCTCTAAAAATGAAAGATAAAAATTAGATGCAAAAACTCAATTGTGTATCTTTCATAATTAAGGTGAAGATTACTTTCAGTAAAAATTGTAAGATTTGGTTGAGCAGAAACTTGTCAGAAGCAAAGATGTAGTGTTCTTTAAGAATCAAACCATTGAAGAAATTGAGAAAGCAGCTTCCAAGGCTAATGATTGCTTGGTTGATGTTGATCTAGTTCTCGAGACATCTTTAGTTAATCTAATTGATGTTTAAGGTGACATTTAGGAGCATGATGATGAGAATGTTCATTAGGATCAAGACAATATACATGGTATAGGTTATAATGATGCTCTCACAAAATATTACCCACATATAGCTCCATCTCCATTTCAACCGTAGAGGTGTCACGTTTGGGTGACTAAATTTAGCAAAGCGCATGCATCAAAGTTGAATGCCCCTTCTTTCCTTTTCATTTTTTTTTTAATTTTTTTTGTTAATATATACATTTATCTACGAATTTGCATCTTTTAACAAATATTGCCTAATATTTCAAAAGTAATAGTTTTGCAGTCTTAGATTTTTTTTAAAGATAATTCTAGTTAACTATTAGTCTGAATTGACTAAAACTATTAAATTGGCTAACACGATGCGCTAACAAAAAAAGGGGCGCTGAGGTGTACTAAAGGTAAAATGATAGTAAGACACCATACAAAAAAGAAATAATGATTAGGGTCAGCCCAAACCCATTTAGAACCCAAATAACAATTATTCATTAACTCAATTTTATATAATTATAATTATATTGAATTATAATTTAACATTATAATAATTGGAAACCCCAATTAATCACTAACCTAATTGAAACCTTAACAGCATCAGCTTTAAAATAAATAAGACTCAAAATAAGAAAAACTTAATTTTTACCTTCCTTTTCATTCTTCATCTGTTTCTTTCTCATATTTTATTTGTCGTTGGGTTCTTGTTTTCTTGTTTACTCCCACAAGCATTTTCTTAATTTTAATCTTGCTTCTAATTTTACAAAGATCCTAATTATACCATAGAGGACGTTTCTTTCTTTCTCCGTCTAACTCAATCTTGCTCCTTTGTCATTAGCCGTTCAAGATTGATTGCAACTTCTTCAACGTTAGAATGACGAAAACTCCTCATTGACCTCCCTAGCTTCACATTCCAAAATGCCAAGCTCGCCATTGATGCTGTCAAAATGCGCGAAGGTGAAGCAAAGTGAGAAAGCAATGCGGGGCAGCGAAAAGTTGTTGCTCTCGACAGATTTCTCAATGCAAGAAATGGTTTGAAAGATTTCCAAGGCGGAATTCATTGGACAACCGGCTTCAGTGAATATCAGTGATGCCTAAATCGACGACTTCTTGATCAAATTTCCTCTTCACCAACCACGACGCCACCACTTCGTTACTTTCTTGGCGGCGGTGGTGTTTAACTTATATTCCTAGATGTTTTCCATAGTTCAAAAAAAGGTTTCCATCATCTAGTTACTAGAATCAGACGACCTTATCATAGCAGAAAAGATTAAGGAATGAACATTCAAGCGGTGGCTCGAAGTTCTTTGGTACTAGGCGCTAGCGACGCTTATTCCACAAATCGGCAGGAGGGACTTTCTTATATTTCTTTTGAAATTGATGGGGTTAATGTTTTCAATTAGGTTAGTGACATTACTAAGGATTTTAAATTATTATAATGTTAAATTATAATTATTATAATTATATATAATTAGGTTAATGAGTATTTATTATTTGGGCTCTAATTGGGTTTGGGCTTAGCCCAATCATATTTTCATCCTATGTGACACTTTATGATCATTTTATCGTTTGTACACCTTAACATTCCTTCCTTGTCAGTGTGTCATATTGGCCAACTTAACAATTTCATTAATTTAAGCTAACAGTTAATTACAATTGTTAGAGAAAAAAAAAAACTAAGGTTACTAAATTGTTAATGTTGAAAGGTTAGGTTAAATTTGTTAAAAGTCTTAAAATTATAGATAAATTTGTTTTTTTTTTTCTTTGTGTTGTATTGTGTGGCTTTCATAAAGCAATCATGTGCATAAAAAATCTTTCTTTTTTACGTTCAGGGTAATCGCCAAAATCAAAGAGATTAAAAATTATATATTTGTAATAACACTAAATTAATATATAAATCAATCAAATTGATAATTAACAATAATCAAATATGTAATTAAATCATATTTAATAAGCAAATATATATTTTAGTATTATTATTAAGAATTATAAAAATATTTATCGCATAAATACATAGCAAAAACATGAATTTAAAGATTTGTTTTTGAAGAGCAAATCAATTATTTATTAAATAGAATTATAATACAACTTAAAAGGTAAAATTATTACTAAACAAATCTTCAAATTTTTCTTCTTTCTTAGGTTTAATTAGTGGGTTGTTGAAACTACTATTGTCTAAATGTTGGACGTGTAGGCATATAGTTGTTGACCATATAATAGAGTATTTATAAGTATTCCAACTCTTAAACTCTATTAAGTAGATTTGTGTCAATTTTATATAAATTGCATTATAATCTTTGTATTTTAAATATAATATATTTGATTTCATAAATTTCTTAAAAATTTCAATCAAATTTCACTTGATATTTATTTTATATTTACTCAATTATTTTTACACATATAACTCATTAATATCCTAATTTGTTGCAATAAATATGAATTATAACCTCAAATAATTAAATAAATTAAATATCTTTAATTAATTTATATTCATAGATTAAGATTGATGACTAATCACGTTTTATGACCACCAAATGTTAAAACTATTAAAAGGGTTTGACTAATTCTTTTAGTACAAGGTATTTAAGTGTAATCCTTTTATCATATTAATGTTCCAATCAAACATAAAACTTGAAATTAGTATTTATTTTATATTGCCCAATTATCCTAACTCTTAGATATTTATATGATTATTGATTTCATAAATAAAATTATAATTGTTTACAAATTATCATTGAATATTTAGCATGAATGTTTTAAATTAATATTTATTAGAACTAGACCAAATGTTCTCTCATCATTATTTTAAGATAACAAATTTTGTATTGATAACTCAATTATTTCTATATAATTAATTATATGCTCAACATTAACCTCATAAATGATCATTGATTAATATAACTCAAAGGTAAAATCAAAATATACCAACTTTTATATAAGATATTTTGGTGATTTTAAGTGCAAAAATTATTTATAAAACTACTACATGAGAAAATTTTCAAATAAACAAATAATATTTTATTTGAAAATTCTTATAATTAGTTAATTTAATGAATTTGTTTAATTAATAATTATTCACATATTTGTTCCAATATCTTTATAATTCAATATATAAAATTAACTACTTATTTTTTTATAAGAAAGAAATATAACATAAACTAGTCTCACAAATTCATCAATATCCTATTTTTATAGTCATAATTATGATTTCATCAAATTATTGTTCTAAAGTATATTTATTAATAACTATATCATAAATAGAAATGATATTAAAAATAAAGAATGCATTTAATTAATTAATTATATACATGATAATCAATCATGTATTCAAGGCAATAACTAATGCATCAGAACACTTATCCTTACATTATTGGCTTACTAATAATGGCCATAGTAATTTCTCATTTATATTTATTTATTCTTAGTTTTGACAAACCAAGTTTATCTTTTGTGATTTATGTTTTTATATCTTGAGGTTTCAATTTGTATACTAAAATCCTTGTAGGCATTTAAGAACTTTTGTTGGGATTTTGTTAATTTATTAAAGGAAGATTACTAAAATGATTTTATTTTTCTAAGAATTCAAAATTTATGAATAAAAAATTTAGAAATTAAAGCTCTTAAAAATTTAAAAATTGAATTGTGTAAAAAATTAAAAAATTATGAATTCTAAAAAATTTCAAAAACAATAATCATAATAAGTCAAAAAAAGATTTAAAATCTCATAATATTAAAATTTCTTTAAAATGTATAAACTTAAAAATAAGTTTTAATTTTTTAAAATATATTTAATGTATACAAAATAATGGAATTTTCATTAGTTATCATTGAAATCAATGAAATCTTATCTCAATGGTCAAAATTAAAAATTACAAATATTTCAATGTGTAAATTAAAATTTTGAGAGAAGGATATTTTTTGGTTCATTAAGAGGTCTATTAAATTATAAATTATATAATATAATAATTTTTTTATTTTCATAAATTTTATATTTTTTAAATTAAAAATGAAATATTTAAATATAAAAATATAAATTTTTGACCTATCAGATAGATAACGACTTCAGGGATTTAAGGGAGAAGTCATTTTTTCCTGAAGGAGTCCATCATATGCCGATTCGGACAAAACTGAAAACTTATGCGAGGGAAAGCCCAAGGGCTGATAAGACCTGCTTCCCGAGAGAAGCAGCCCATTCTGTTTCTTGTTTGTTTGGTTATTCGCCCTCTCTCTCTCTCTCTCTCCCTCTCTATGTCTCTCAATAGGTGCTGGGCGCCAGACGTCGTCTTATCGTTTAGTTCATTAAAGTGTCTTTTAGGTTAAAAGGCGTCCAAAGTTTAGTCTTTATCGAAGCCGATCAACGAAAACGAAAAAGGACACCGTCTCGTCTCTTCGTCGGGCACTCTCCCGACTCGGAAGCTCCCACATACCTTCGCTTCGCTTTGGGTCAGTTCTCTATCTCTGGCTCCCCCCTAGCTGCTATCTTTCTATGTCCATGTTGTATACGGTATGGCTGTGATATTCTCTCCACCATGGCTTATTGATGGCTCGACCTTTCTTGATCTCGAGATCTTCCATTTTTTCTTTCTGAAAACCACACCGTAAAATGGGATTTGATGTTTTATCTGAGTTTTAATTCTCTATTTCTTGGTGGAAATTCTTAATGGGTGATTCTGGATATGGTGGTTGCATTTGGCTATGTGATCTCTACGGTTTCATAAATTGGAATTCAGTCAACATTGTATTTTACTTCAGACTAGTGTACTACTCTCCACTCTGTTGATTTGTCTTCTGATTTAACGGGATCGTAATTCTTTGATTTTTCTAGAATGTCTAATCTAATGTCTTGCATTATTGGGGTTTTCGAGCCCAAATTATGGTTGATTCACCCGTTCGTGTAATCGTTTTCCTGCTAAGCTACTATTTTAAGCTATTGGGAAACTGGGCTTGCAATTACCCTGTTCTTCTGCTTGCCATTCTTTCTTGTTGATGGTTATTAGTTAACTGTCTATTACGTGATCAGATTCAAATAAAGGCTTCTTTGTTATCCTTGTATAGAAGGATTTTTCTTCCGTTTTCATGTTGTGTGGGGATCTTCATTTCATCTCATTCAGAATTGGGATGTTGTGCATCAAAATTTATATCTGGTATTTTGCCATAGGTCACATCACCATTTTGTTGATTGTCTTGCAACTGATGTTTTTTCTTTAATGGACTATCTGTGTTCCAAAATGTGTGTTTTACTGCTGCAATACATCACTGATTGGCAGACAAGCCAGTAATCTTGTTACTGGAAGAAGCAACTCGTTTTGTCTTTGAGACTTGAAAATGCTAATTCCATTTGAACTATTGCTTACATTTCTTGTGGCATTGAGGAATCCAGGAAGAATGGATGGGAACCGGGGTCAAAATGGAATTCAACTCTTGCTAGCTGCTGAGCAAGAAGCACAGCATATTGTCAATGCCGCCAGAAGCAGTAAGCACTTTTGTTCTTTTTCTTTTTTAACAACCTTAGCAACCCAGGCATATACTTGCCCTTTTTTAAGTTGTTTATCCTTTTGGGTGATGAAATTGTTGGCTTCATGTTCCTTCAAAAATCAAGGTACAATACTATGACAATTATCTGGCATTAAAGTGAACTGAAAGTATTTTGCCAATTGTTTCTCTAAGATTCATTACTTGGCTCCTAGGTTCTAGCTTTATCCTCAATCTCTACATGTATTTTTCTGAAGTTGGGATTGGAATTACCCAATAATAGTTCCTGTTGAATGGAATTTGCTATATGGTGTGCTTGAATCTGTAGCTGCACGTGCACCTTGTGGACAGATGATGTAATTTAATCATCAGGCTTCATTTATAAACCTTGAAACATTAACTGTTTTGAACCCCTTTACCAGCAGCAAGATATCATTTCTAGATTTATAGGGTTTGGTATATGTCACTGTCTTCTCTTACTGTGAGACAACAAAGCCAGAGCTAAAACTAGAGGAGAAGATTATGCATCTTCTTTATTGTATTTTTTTAGATCTTGGTATTTTGCTTTCTTGCCTTTCTTTATGCAGCAAAATTAGCTAGACTGAAGCAAGCCAAGGAAGAGGCTGAGAAGGAGGCTGCTCAATTCCGTGCTCAAGTGGAAGCTGAGTTTCAGAGAAAGCTTGCAGAGGTAAGATAAACCCCCGATCTCATATGTCTGCCTCTAACTTCAGTCAACGAGTGAATTGCACTTTCGAGCACAATTTAATGTAAATAGGATATAGGCTATAATGTTTGATGTACCAGTGCTTATATTTATCATGCATTGGCATTGGATTGCTTCTTTTAGTTAGTATCTTTCTCTAATAAATAAAAGGGTCTCCCAGTGTGTAAGATTCCATACTATGAGATGTGGGGAAGGATCAAATGTACGTAACCATACCATTGTTTTCGCAAAGAGCATGTTTCTGTGATTCAAACTGGTGATTTCCAAGTTGCAATGAAGTGACATTATCTTTGCACCAAAGCTAGCCCTTCTCTCCCTATATAATAATACCTAATATTATGATCCTTTTCATTATTGATTTGATTAATAAATGCCCAGTATTGGTATCTGGATTGTCATTCACTTAATGCAGTATGCAACTGCCACATCACCTATTAGTCAAAACCTGACTAGAACTTACCCATCTCTTATGAAACAGAGGAGTGGAGACTCAGGTGCTAATGTGAAAAGGCTGGAGCAAGAAACAGAGGCAAAAATCCATCACCTCAAGAATGAGGCAACAAGAATATCCCATGACATTGTGCAGATGCTTCTTAAGCATGTGACTAGTGTGAAGAACTAGTCTGAATGTGATGCTATTTATCTGTGTGTTTCTTTTCAAGTCAAAAGTGGAGTTATGCCCGAGAATGGTTGAATTCTCTATTGTCTAATTATGTCATTTTGTGAAATAAAATTATTTTTAGTATTTTTTTATGCATCTTAGAGAACAAATTTTCCTCAAGCGGAACATTATTATTCTATCTGCAAAACCCTCAAGCCCTTTTATTACCCGTCTATGATTTCGTTTTGTGGGAGTGGGGATTGAGAGATGAGAGAAAAAGAAAAAAGAGCCAGTCAAGGCATAACGAGCCACATAATTCCAGAAACAGTTTGTGTTTTTGTTCATTGAACTAATTAATAGGGAAAGAATGTATGGTATCTCATCACAAACGATAGTGTGAATGAATGCTGCCCGTCTGTCAACGGAATTGCTGGTGCCACTGCAGGAGAGGATTTTTCTACCTTCCCTCAGTTGACAATTCTTCTGAGTGATTATTTGATCCGTGCAGGAGGAGTTTCATCTGAACGATTAATTTGTGGGATCAACTAAATACCAACTACTAGGGACGTTAATTCACAGTTCAATGTCTTTGCAGCCCTTGTTCACGGGGGCAGGGCCGCGGAATCCAGCAGCATTCGCTGCGCTATAACGCCAAACTCAGAGATGCCTACACCAAGAAGCGCAGGCCTTTCTCTAGATGGTTCATTTTGACTGCACGTCATCGAAATTTGCCTCTGAATGTGAATAATTTCAACATGCACAAGCATCAACGTGCCAATATCCAAGCTTAAACTACTGAAAGAATACACTTGACTACCAGCTTGCCTAACAAATTAAACATGTCTTCTAATGACGTTTGATGTAACTGATTATCTAGTACTAACATTATTTAGAGTATCTTAAAAACTTGACGGACCTGCAGGGTTAACCTAACTCATCAACAATTCAACAGAAGGATCAACAAATTGATGAAAACCAAACCAAAAACCCTCAAAATCCGACAGCCAGCCAGCCAAGGAATAGTTTGGACCTAATTTGGAACTATTTAGCTACTTGACGACCACAGGGGACTAGAACCGAGACAGCGACCCGGGGGAGGGGGTTCGTATTTCAAATGCGATAAACAAACATATTGCACGCGCAATTGTGCACAGTTTTCGACACAACAAAACATGTCTTCCCAATAAAATTTGAAAAAGAAAGAAAATGGATATGACTTGGACATGTCAAGGATACATTTGAAATATTTCTGTAATTTGATAACAAAAATTAAAATCTAACTAAAAGTATATATTATGCTAGTAAATGAAAACTGTATTATTTATTTAATTCCATTTATAAACGATACAATAACTAGACTAATTAAAATTATTAGGTAATAATACAGATATAAAGAGATTACATAATAAATCTAAAAATAAATAAAATATATAAGTAGAAATAAAATATACGATGAAATTTTTTTTTTTAAATATGATGAATATGAGTATATGTGTGTTTATATATATGTGTGTGTGTGTATATGAACTAGCTGTGTTTTTATCATATCTGTGCCCTTATTTTTCTAAAGTTAACATGTTACAATATTCGTGTTGTATTGTGTCTGTGTCCATACTTCTTAGGTCCATACACTTTAGGAACGGCATAAAATAAGTTGAAAATGACTTTGAGATTTGTCAATTTTTTGAAGAAGAATTCTGTAAAATAGAAGTATTAATTCGGGATTGCTGATGAATTCACCACAACCTTTTGAACCGCAAGCATGCCTACCTCCCATGAAACCCTTCCCTATCTCCTTCTGAGATTGCAGTTAGCACCTTCCTCCCTCATCCTTGGTTCTTGAGCTATGCCCTCCTGCTCTCCTTCTATTCTTTGCTCTCTCATACTTTCCTCCCATTTAGCAAATATTTAGGAAACACTTTTGTGTCGTTTCATTATTATTGTTGAAATAAAAAAAAAATCTTTGAAAATTTTGTGATTCTTCACTTACCCTACTTTCTTTTTTCTCTTGAATTTAATTTAATTCTAAGTCACCAACACCTTGCATCTCTTGAACTCTAATATTTCCCCAAGATTTGAGCGATTCAATTAGGATTGAATCGGTCATATCAATATTTAATAGTAAATACATAAAAAATTTAATATCTATATATTGTATTATTATATTTAAATAATTTAATTAGATATATATATTTGTAAGATACACACACACACACACACACACACACACACACACAATAAGATTTAAACATTAATTAACACAATATATTAGTAGAAATAATTGATTTAAATTAAATAAATTTAATAAAAAATACTATAATTTATATATTTTTATTTTAAAGTAATCTATATATTTTTGAAAGAATAAAATATTTTAATATAAATTGAAAATATAAATATCAATATAATATAATATCTAATTTTATATATTTTCATCAAAATATAAATAAATATACTATATAAATATTTTTTCTAATTTTTATAATTTACAATTTTAAAAAAAAGAAAAAAATTTACAAAATGATGCAACTCTTATTCTCTAGACAACTAAAATATATAAAAAGAATTCATATTATTACTCGTGCCCTAGTGGCAAAAGCGATTATTTATTTTTGATGGATAGAATTTGCAAATCTTTGGGTATAATGTAAGCATTTTGGTGGAAGTACTTGCCTTCTCTAAAGATGCAAGAGTTAAAGAGAGAGAAGAGAGAATTTTTTTATATTTTTTAATTATATTTTGTATTTTATTTTTATTTTTATTTTTCATAACAAGCATCATATTATGGAGTTAGTTGTTTACATTAATATGTAATACTTGTACCAATAAATGGAATATGTTAGTATATAATAATGATTTATTATATTTGTGAAAAAAAATTATGACAATCAAATTGTTATTTTTAAAAGGTCCTTTTAAGATGGCAATTTTTAATTGATTATAACTAATTTGAATTGGTGATGATGTTAATGTTTCCAAAACACTACTATGACATTTAAAAGATAATTTAAGGCCTAAAATTTATCCAAATAAGTCAAACTAGAAACCATGATCTCTTTCCCTTTCCTTTTCTTTCTCTTTCTCTTTATTTTGCACTCATAAATTTACAAAATATTAATGAAACAAAAATGTGGATATAGAAATTGAAAGAGGAGAAAGAGATCTATAGACAAGCGAGAAAGAATTCAAATATTTTTTTATTTCTTAAAAAATAATATCATGTCATTGAAAATTAGATGTTATGATATTCTTATCAAATTCACATAGTTATTATGTAAGTAAGACTTTTAACACCATATTCAGTGTGTCTTACTTGCATGCCGCCTTGGCTTGTCTTTTTATCATTAGCCAATGGAAATCCTCTAAGAGTCTTATAAATACTTTATGTCTCAATAACTCTAAGGAAAGGAATTTCTTTAGCCAAAACACTAAATCCTTTAACCTCTATTCTTGATTTTCTCTCAACCTTTATTGACTTAGAAATTTGAGTGTTAAAGTTCAACCACAACCCAACACTTTTAACCTTCTTTCTTTTGTAGATCTCTAGCCCCTTTACCAAAAACTCTTCACTATTTGACATTATTTGTATGAGCAATACAATGCATTCTTTTCCTCTTTTTTAAAAAACACTTTCTTTTTTCTTCTCCTTAATACTTATAAGATTTAGAAAATCAAAATCATAACAAATGACCTAGTCCAACAAAACTTTAGTGTATCTTTTCCATCTATTACCTTTAACCTTACCATTAATAACCATGCCTTAACTTTTTTGGAACCAGTTCTAAGAAATTTAAGACTAGGTTTGGGCCTTTATTATAATAGTCATAACTTTGATCCATTCTTATTGAAACCCCTTACCCCAAGTTCTTGACTCCATTTTGTTAGAAAAGGTGTGAACGATAATAGCCCTTGTTATTAAGACTAAAAGAGAGGGCTAGAGTTAGACCCTTGATATTGGAAGGTGTGTTAATGCTAATTTGATGGAATCCACAAGGGAGGCTGCCCTTGTCTCTCTAGATAGGTCATGAGCCATAGACTTTCCTTTTCACCACCTTGAAAGTCTCATGGTCACTTCCCAATAATTTTTAGGAATGATAGGACTAAAAGCCCTCCTTAACTACACCCAATAAGCATAATAGCTCTAGGCCAAAACTCAGTAAGAAACCTCTAAAAATGGTGATGTAGCCAAGCAACTAAAATAGTTTATACACCAAGTGACCTTCTACAAAAAGAGAAGGGGATTGCTCCTTTAATCCTAAAGTATCCTTTGATACACCCTTATTAAAGGATATCCTATTAAAGGATATCCAAAATGCCCTAATCTAAGAAAAGTTTAAGATGCCTAATTTGAGAGTCTATGATGGAACCTGTGATTTTAATGACCATTAGAACAAATTTTGAACCTTGATGTCCTTGCATGGGGCATCAGATAACACAATGTTCAATGTCTTTATAACCAATTTGAAAGATGCAATTCAAAGGTGGTATGTAAAGCTCCCCTTATGTTCTATCTCCAATTTCTAACTCATTTCATCATGAGTAAAAGATGCAAAAGGCCCCTATAACTTTAGTCAAGTTTAAATAGTAGAAAGATGATCGTCATAAGACTTCACAATCCACTTTAACATGAAAAATGTTAGATATATAAGGGTGACATGATGGCTTTGTGTTGTCCGCTTTGTTGCTGGCCTAAGAAAGTTGCTCTTTACCTATTCCCTGTTGAAAAAGTTGCTAGCGAACGTTACCAAACTAATGCAACGAGTAGAACAATTTATACTCATGATGATGTATTCAATGCAAAGAGGAATACTAAAGACTGATGAATAGGAGATAAATTGGAAAAGCCATCAATAAGAAACCAAAAGATAAAAAGCAAATTAGAATCTTGCCCTACAACATGAGGAAAAGGAGAAGCATTAACTCAGAGCTTAGATACAACCACTATACCCCTTTGACAACCTTTAGGTCAAACATCCTTATGGAAATCAAGGACAAACACTTGTTTAAATTGCTAACTCCATACAAATTCACCTCTAGAAGGCCAACCCATTCAAGTTTTTGTCATTCCAAAAATGATCACTATCATACCACTGGGGAGTAAAGATAATTAAAAAACAAAAGAGAAGAATTAATTGAATGTAGGATGTTATAAAAAACATGTTCATATGGAACATCAAGATGAAACCCAAGAAACAACCTTTAGGCATAAAAGTTAGAATCAAGAGTGGGAAGCCTCCTTAGGCAATAAGGTAAATAGGGCTAACCCACCTCTTACTTGGCTCAATAAAAGTGTCATTAATGTGATTATGGGAGGCCCCTTTATGGGAATAAGTTTTGTAATACAAAAATCCAATGTGAGAAGGATAATACACTTGTAAGGTAAGAGACCCTGCAAAACAATCCTACCAATCACCTTCATAGATTACTACTTAAACAAGATGGAATACCCTTATGACAACTCGTTGGTTATCATGATACTATTATATGACTTCAACATCCAATAAGTCTTGGTAGACATAATAAGCTCTATAGATATTTTGTATTTCAATGCCTTCATAAAGATAAGATCCACATAAGAAATTCTAAAAGCATAAGTTTCCTTCTTTATAATTTCTTTGGGCATTGCTCTTACAAGCTTGATTGAACTCCTACTTACCCCTAGATGGCTGCCTTATTTGACAGAAACAATTATGAAATTCATAATAATCAAAATATTGACCTTTTAAAATGTGATCTTGGGGCACTAGCCTTGAGGGCCTATGATGTTGTCTTGTATATCAAGCACCAAAAAATTAAATTCCATACCCTACCAAAGTAGGTGAGGTCAAGGTTGATCATAAGTAAGCTCATAAACTCTAGGTTGCATAGGTAAAAAGAAAGGGCAAACAAACTAGTGTTGATGTGGCAAACCTAGATTATAGACTAAAGTTCAAAGAGAGAGGAGTACTTGTAGAAGTATTACTTCAAGTCTCCTTTAACTTTAAGTACTAAAAAAAGATAGTGCAAATCAAAGAGTGATTGATAGGGGAGATAAAATAAGCAATTGCCATCTTTTTGAGGAGCCACACATTTATTTTTGCATATATCCTTAATTGATATGCCAAAAATAGACTTGGAAGTTATAACACAAAAGCTTAATAATGATCTAGTTCATAAACAAGTAAAGTACAATAAACATTTGCCTTAGAAAGGTAGGTGGCAATCTAGGAAAGCCTCCACCATGCAATATGCCATCAATGAAAGAAACCTTCAAATCACAAAGACTTTAATTTTAAGATCACTTGACAACCAAGAAAGCCTTTAAAGAAGTTATAAGAGAATACTTTAAGTTAAATTAAAGGTTGGCCTTATTAAAAAGGCCCTTTAAATCAATGCTTCATAGCTCAGGGGACTTATTTGAACTCTCAAAATAATAAAACCAAAAAATGGTTAAAGGTTGACTTTTTAAACAAGGCCCTTTTAGTCAATGCTTTGCATCATAAGGTAGCTATCTAAGCCTTTAAAGTGATAAAACCCAAAAATGGTTAAAGGTTAACCCCTGTAAAAAGGCCTTTCAAGTTGATACTTTATATCCTAAGGGACCGTTTGAGCCTTTATAGTAATAAAACAAAAAAAAGTGAAAGAACTTTCAAGTCAATACTTTTCATTTTAAGAGATTTGATTGAATCCTTATATTAATAAAACTATAAAATGGTTAAAAGTGGGCTCTTCCTAAAAGACCCTTCGAATCAACACTTTATGTCTTGAAGGATCCACTTAAGTCCTTAAAGTAATAAAATCATAAAATGGTTAAATGTTAGCTCCTTTAAAAAGACCTTTCGAGTTAATGTCCATGTCTTAAAGGATCTATTTAAGCCCTCAGAATAATAAACCTTAAAATAGCTAATGGTTAACTCCTTCAAAAAGGCATTTTGAGTCCATAACCCATATCCTAATGGACCTTTTATGCCTTTGGAGTAACAAAGAAAAAAAAATGTTAACATAAAGCCAAGAACATGTTATGTTGTATAGTAAGAAGATTCTCCCTCTACAAATTCTTTGATAATAAGGCAAATAGGAGGTTGTGGAATTGATTAAAGTCAAAGTTAGGTTGTATAGCGAGAATAGTCTCCTTTAACAGATCAAACATCCTCTTCAGAAAATAAGGAAGGAAAGTTGAGATAAACCTTACAATGTAAAGGTCTTCTTCTTTGATGCTAGGAAGAAAACCTTGTGTGCAACCTACAGTTAGTGTTCTAGTTCCTTTACCCTTTCCTTCACTTTAACAACTTTTCCCTGCCAAAAGTTAACCTTTTAGGGGAGCTCTTCCCACTCTTTCTCTACCTTAATGGTGACTTATGCATGTCTTTGCACATTAAATGAATAATGCACTAGTCTTCAAGCTTATGCTCATCCATGACCATTAACTTATGCTTCTTCTTGTTAAAATCTCTAAATTTAAAAGCAAAACTTTTACCTTATTACGTCAAACAAAGGACTAACGTGGTCATTGACCAACACTTTAGTATCCACGTTGGATTAAGGAGGATAGTTTGAATTGGGGAACTCGCATTACAAGTTCCCCAACCATGACAATCGACAACCTTTCAACCTTGTTTGATAAGGCAAAGGACATAGCTATAGTCTACTCTCCTAGGAAGACAATCTTTGGGAAGGGCCCTCTAAGCACTTTATTCACAACAATATCTATAGATATGTTGCAAATATCCAACTTTTGAAGAATCTTTATAAAAACCTAATCTTTATTATCCAAAGTAAAGTGGTTCTTTGTATAAGCCTTAGAGTTCCAAACCAAGAGATGCATAATCATAACTTCATCTCACAAGAAAATGAATTTCAATTTGTAATTTACCTTGTCTAAGGGATTGGCTAGCTTGACCCCTTCTTTAACCCATCGAGAGGTCGAATATAAACCAATACTATCATCACCTATTACCTTCTTAAAGTTATGGAGATCGATGAGGATGTTGTTAGTGACTATAGTGCCAACGCCCTAGGTAACCCTTTCTAGCATAATTAAATTCTTCTAACTATTAGAATGAAGTTGTTTGTGTATCACTTTAAAAAATTGAAGGAAATCCTAAAACACTTTGGAGATAAGTAAGGTCAACCCCATAACCAATTGCTATACATTGTTAGAAGTATCAATCTCAAAATGATGATGAACCTAGATCTCCATCCCATCCATCTATTATAAGTAACCATTATAAGAAGAAGGAAAAACTTAGGGAACATGATTATCCCTCTTTACTCTATAACCCATAATCTTATAGGGGATAAATCATCTATTCTAAGTAACCATAAATGAAGTAAGTCACAACTTCCCTATCAGGATATGAGGGATAAATGAGAAGGAAATTATCACTATAGACATTTAACCTATTATTTGCAAAGTTCTAACCTTACCTTTAACCTAATAGTTAGCTTAAATGCCCTTTTACCTTAGAGTTTGACTGATTCATCATTAAGACTCCTTAACATTCATGTCTATATAAGTAAACTCCCTTAGCCAAACTTAATTTGACAAAAGAGATATGTATCATAACAAGCAATGCTTGTGCACTCAAATAAGGAGCAATTATTGCTAGTGCCTATGGTATAACCTAACAAAGTGTCATTCCATTGCCTCTCTCATTACCAAAGCTTATTAAAGGGGGCATATTGGTACTACTTGCCAAGGGCATTTCACTGGCATACCACCTTGGCTTGTCTTTTCTCATCAATTAAGGAAAACCCTCTAAGAGTCTCATGAATATTCTATGTCTTTATAGCCCCAAGGTAAGGAATTTCTCTAGCTAAAACAATAAGAGTCCATTAGGTATGTAAATAGGACTTGTTGTGAGCCCTTTCTTACACACACTCATTTATAAAGTTTGTAATTGACACCCTTTACTACTGAGCCTATGCATGAATTGGTTGTCAAGCCAATAATGCCTTAGTAAATACATAGTCTTATGGCTTAGTGGCCTAAAAAAGTGCCTAAACTTCCTTATTTATGAGCTCCATGTTTAAGTGCCTTATATAACACTTTTGACCCACCTTCTCCTACTTTGATGGCACAATTTGCCCACTCCAAGTTGCCCATAAATGTTTCCATGTTTTTGTCAAGTAGCAACTTTATATCTTGCTATTTTATGGTGAATCAAACACCTTAAAAGGCTTGATCATAATATATATTACCCATTAATCACATGCCCAAGTTATTAGGAAGGGTCACCTATGATCTCTTTATTTTCATGGGGCTAAAGGTCATACTTGGTTACTGCACACTCCCAAGCTATTTACTTAACAACATACACCCAACTCATTTATATATGTTGTTTATCATGTTATTGGCTTAGATCTTGTCTTGTATGCTAACGTCTTATGATGCCATAACTAATCAATGAAACGTATGTTGGCCAATTTAACCTATGTTCACATAGTGTCAACTTAGACCTTTATCCATGTGCCAATGTTGGCTAACCCTTAAGTGAGAGATGCATACTCTTTTAAAGAGCATTAGGAAATTTGGTCGTCTAGTAGGAAAAGATATTAATGTGTTTAAACTAGCACTTAATTACCAATGACCTAATCACCTTTCCCATTTGATGCTAATGATATTACACATTGCCATAACTCCACCACACATTGCCACAATGCACCCCGTGCTTCAAGTTACTACTTGATGCCAATGCCATAGCCTACATTTAGTCTCCCTTGACTTGTTGCCATGCATATTGACTCTATACTCACCTTGTTTCCTTTGATGTGACCATCCCATGCCAACTCCCTGCTAAGCATTAGTGCAAAGTGTCACCAAATGCTTGCATTTTTAAGGCAAGAGACTTAGAAGGCTAACAAACTACCATCACTTATGGTAGCTAACATCTTTGTTGGTAGGGAGAACTAACCTTTCTACATCTATAACTCCAACACCCTAATAACCTTGTGTCTTAGAGAAAAATTCCATAAGGTTAACTTTTACCATTTATAAGCGATGTTACCCATATAAACAACATTTATAAGGTTAAAATAATACCTTTAAGAAAACCCATAATGCAACTGTCATCCTTTGCATACCTTCATGCATTGTTCTTACTATTTTGGATCTTATTAAACAGTACCTATATCAAATTTGCATGGTTTCTTAGCACCTATTACTTTTCTTTATATCCGATTGTGTAAAATTAGCTTATGACATGTTTCTTTAAAGGAGGTTTGGCCAACACATAGTGACTTGCCTTGTCTATTATAGCATCTTTGTTAAGTACTCCCATATCTACTTGGGACTTGATCACTCATAAAACTTCCAGGTATTTTACATCCCCTTCTTCTAACCTTTATTTCACTTATAAGGTAGACAACACAACACTTCCACCATTGTTGGTAAGAGAAAGCTTCTTACTAATAACAAAGTATAACTAATCTCATCTATGATCATTAAGCTACCCAAATGAGGCATTGATACATTATTTGCTTGCACAAATGAATTCAATCTTAGAATCATATCAAAATCATCTAACAACATTATAAAGAAATCAAATTTACTAATCTACTATCCAAGGGTTACCTCAATTCCTTTTACCATTCCAAGAATGTTACACATTGCTAAATTGACTACCTTTACACGACTACCACTCTTATTGCTCACATTCAATCCAAGTGAGCCTACTACCCATTTGGTTATGAAACTATGAGTTACACTAAAATCTACCATTGCCAATAACTTCTACTTGCCTAGCCTAATTTTGACATAATCAAGTTAGGTTGTGAGGTATGGTCCACACACACATCATTGATTAGTTAAATAGAATTGAACAAAAAGGGTTGTCATCATTTGAACTAGCATCACTGCCACCCATTTTAGCCACTAAAGTGCTTAATTTCTCCCTTGTTGGATACTCCTTTGCCTTGTGTGGACCATTGTGAATAAACAATCAAAATTTGATTTGCTTTTACCTTAGTCAAGAGTAATAGCTTTAGCTTTACCTTTCCCTTTGTTGTCCTCTTTCTTCTTTTTTCCTTTATCTTTGGGTTGTTTGCCACTAGAAAAATCAGAGGTGTTGATTTAAGAATTAACCAAGTCATCAGTGACAACAATTACAGAGGGTAAGTGTTTGGTAAGGTGCTTCATGCCTTGTCTCCTTGACTCAATTTGTGGCCAAGGTTAGAGCCCTAACATGAAATTGAAAAACTTATCCTCATCTAACATATTGCAAATGTCAAGGATCAAGGAGCTAACTCTTTGATATAGTCATGCACCATTCCACTATGCTTTAATCTCTTCAGTAACTCCCTTGCATTATATGATATGTTGTAAGGTAGGAACTAATCGTTTAATTCCTTTTTTAGCACATCCTACATCTCAACTTAAGGTCTATCTACGTTTGCATTGTTATCAACTTTAGTTCGCCACCATAGCTCTATGTCCTTAGCAAGATAGATGATAGTAAGTGTTACCTTCTCCGCATCAAGTACATGGGTAGCTTCAGAGTATTGCTCCGTATCCTACAAGAAGTTCACAATTGTTTTAGTGTTATATTCACCCTCAAAGGCCTTAGGTTTGGGCATCTTTATCTTCAATGAATCCTTTATCCCTCCACTAGGTAGGTTGCTTATTACCTTCTTAAAGACAACAACATTATGCTCCACATCACTAAAGTAATTGATCTATGTGAAATCAAGACTATTGTAATTAGATTGCAACAGATATATCAGTTTTTCTAACTCTTTGGTTCTCTTTAAAATTAAAAGAGCCTGCTCCTTAAAGACATCATTGAGAGCCTTTTTAATCTTTGTCACCTACTCTCGCACCATATTAAGTCTTGATCTACTAATTATAGATCAAACCTTAGAGCTTTGGTATCAATTGTCACACAACCAATTTTTTGGTTCAAATTTTTGGCTTTGTGATTACACCAATGTACTTATTGATCTTAGCCAAACCCATACACTAGAACACAAATAAAGTATTTACACACAATCACACTAAAGTATAACACTAGGCATAACACGTACAACAACCTTCCCAACCTTTTATTATTTTTTTACAAAAGTATACAAAGTACATGTTGTACTCTTATTTTGCCCACCTTGAAGACCTCATGTTTGCTCACTCTTGTGCAAAATTAATTTTATGGGCTATCTATAATGCAATTGGATCATGGATTGCTCATTTGGATGCACAAAATAAAACAACAAAAAAAAGAAAAAAAAAAGAATGATATATATTTATATATATGGGGTTAATATAAATATTTATCTATAACTATTTGTGTAATTATAAATTTAACTTGTACTTGTAAAAGTAACAATTTAGTAATTTTGGTAATTATTCAATAACAAATCTAGTCAATTGTTAAATAGATAAGATAACTTTATTAACTTAATTGACTTGTCCAATTGAAATAGAAAGAGAACTGATGTGTAAATAAAGACAAAATGACAACAAGGTGCCATATGGGACTGAAGAATTATTAGGCTTAATTTAACCTATGTAAAGCCTAAATGAAATTTTAGAATATTATTATTATTGAAAATAAAATTAAATAAAATGAAACTAAAGAATTAGGTTTGTTGCCTCTTTAATAATAAATAAGAGACCAAATTAGAAACCTTATGTCTTTAATTTGTTTCTTTGTCTTTGGCTTGCTTTAATTGCTTCTTATTCTATTTTCTTTGTCTTTGACTCTCTTGTTCTCTTTACTTCTTATGCAAGCTCTCTTCGTGCTTACTCTTGTGAATCTCCACCATGTTTCCCTCCCCCCTTCAGTGGCCTTTATTGGCATTAACAACAACCTTGTAGTGGTTTTAGCAAACCTCAGTTTTAACATTAGGCCTTAATGACATAGCTAATAAAAAGCTATTTTTGTATCAAGTCTTTATAGGTGGAAAAACCTTAGCAGATTGATTGAAAGAGCCAAAAGGCAAGGAAAGTGGAAAGAGAGATAGAGGGAGTTGGGATGTAAAGGATTGTAAGAGAACGGTTTGAGTTTTGATTAATGTTAGGGCTTAAATATTTGAAGGTTTAAATACTTAATTGAGCTAGTGCAGATAATCTGACAAAAGGCTCATACTAAGATGAGAAAAGGCTTGCAAGAAGTCAAAAGGGAAACTTTCACAAGACAGGAGGTCAAAGAGAGAGTAAACACTTGTTTGTCTTTGAATTTTTTGAGAATTGTCCTTGTATTTGTCTTTTCTTGATTTTTCAATATATAATAGGTCATAAATTTTATTTTTAATCATTAATTCAATTTTATATATTTTTCTTTTTTTAATATATAGTAAGTTATGGATTTTATTATTTCTTATTCCTTCAATTTTAAATAATAATAATATTTTAAAATTTTATTTGGGCTTTACATAGGTTGGGCTAAGCCCAATAACTCTTCAATCTCATATGACACCTTATTGTCATTTTGTCTTTATTTATACATGAGCTTTCTTTTCATCTCAGTTGGACACATTAACTGAGTTAACAAAATTGTCTTATCAATTTAATGGTTGGCTAGATTTGTTATTGAAAATTTACCAAGATTACCATACTAGTACTTTTAAAAATACATGTTAGGTTTGTATTTACATGAATAGTTGTAAATAAATATGTTACTTACCATAAATAGTGGACAAATGCAACTACCTAAAGCCAAATGCAAGTATCGTAGTGGACAAATTGAACATTCAATTAATAATCACTATACTCTTAAACATAGACTCCAAGAGTTGGGGGATGAAGGTTAGATTGACTTTCAAAAGTTAAGAGAAAGCCTAATGTTAATAGAAATCCTTTCCTTGATCACAAGGCCATAAATCAAATTAAGGAGTGCCTAAATGATGATTATCGAGGACTAAATCTTGGTTCCCTCAAAATTGGCATAGTAAAGGATAAGGCACTAGGCTGTAGATGCCTACCCCCTTAACATCAAAGAAACCTGACACTACTACAATGAACCAACCTTATGCCTCCCTTAACTCATCACTTAAAAAGTGTAGGATTCATCAATCAAACTAATGATAAATGCAATAGGTTAGCTCAAGTCACTATTGAGATTGGCACATTAATAATTCATATGCTTTTTAAAGTAGAGGAAGAAATGTCGCTTCAGGTTTGACTAATCTAACCATGTAATCTTATCGCCATTATAGACAATTGGCAAGCTTGGGTGATTCTCTAGTCACTTGATTCCTTGACAAAGTAATATAGCCTAATCTTGTTAATGTACTTATTGACACCTATGAAATTCAAGGATAATTATGTAATAAAATGGGTGACTGGTAACATATGTTTATGTCATTTGCATTTATAATCCTAGATCTATCATTTTTACTGCCATTTGCTTTTACATTAATAAGCCATCTTAACATCACTTATTCATTCTCTATAACTTCTTATTTGTTATTCAGGATATCTGAAGATGAGACCAATAGTTTAGCCAATATTTGCCTTAAGGTAAAATCTGAAAGTACCCTTAATATGTTAACCTAAGATGATCTTAAAGGTGAGGAAATCTCATCAAGCCTCCACACCTAATCAAATAGGAAGAGGGGCAGTCCATATTTGTGATTGACCATGTTTAAGTACAAGCCAATGTAATTTGATTTTCTAAATGAAGACATTCTAGCCATAGATTAGACTCAATAAGATGTCAAAGAGGTAATAAATGTGATTTGATGGGACATCTAATACCTTAGAGTATAGAATTAAAGTAGTCCTCATTTCTCCCAATAGCATACAATATTTGATTATAGCAAAACTACAATTTGAATCCACTAATAACATAATAGAATATGAAGTATTTGTGATGGGTTTATTATATGCCTTAGAGATGAAAGCCAAAAATCTCAAGGTATATGATGACTTAGCATTGGTTATCTATTAATTATTGGATGAATGGAAAATACTAAACCATAAATTCATTCCCTGTCACAAGTACATTATAATATTAATGGTGTAATTTGATCAAATCAACTTTAGTTATATTCCTCGAGAAAACAATCTGATTTTTGATACTTTGGTAACTTTGGTAGTATTGTACAAAGTAATTTTTAATGCCAATGCCTAGGTAATCCATGTCAATATTCATCGCACTTTTACTTATTACATATGCATTAAAGAAGAGATAGATAGTAAGGTTTGGTATCATGATATAAAACATTACCTTAAAACTTAGGAGTATCTTGAAGACTTAAATGAAAATGGTAAAAGAATTTTATAGAGGTTAGTAATGAATTTCTTCCTTAGTAAAGACATTCTCTACAAATGTAACTATGACTTAGTTTTATTACAGTGTGTAGATGTGATTAAGGCAAAAATAATCATGAAAGAGGTGCATGAGGGCTTATATGGGTTACATGCTAATGGCCTTTCTATGGTTGGAAAGATTTTAAGAGCAAGATACTATTAGTCAACTATAGAATCCAATTGTTTTTAGCACATTTGAAAATACCAAAAATGTTAGATATATTTAGATAAAATACATATTTTACATGCTCTATTAATGTTATGACATCCCTATGGCCATTCTCTATATGAGGAATGGATGTGATTGGTCTCATTATATCAAAAGCATCTAATAGGCATCAATTCATCCTAGTGGCAATTGATTGCTTTATAAAATGGCATCTTATGTAAGTGCCACCCATAAGGTGGTCATTAAGTTCATAAAAAAAGAAATTGTATGTCATTATGGTGTGCCAAAATGACTAATCATAGATAACATTGCCAACCTAAATAATATAATGATGATTGACCTTTGTAACCAATTTAAAATCAAGTATCATAACTTTATCCCATACAAATTGAAGATGAATGGTGTAGTTGAAGTGGTGAACAAAAATTTCAAGTAGATCATTGAAAAAATGATAGTTACATACAAAGATTGACATGAGATGTTATCGTTTGCACTACACATATACTACACCACCAAATGTACTTCCATAAAGGCAACCTTATTTGCATTAATTTATAGGATTGAGGCAGTCTTACTAGTAAAAGTTGAAATTCCTTAAAGGTTCTAATAGAAGCAAGACTAAAAGAGGTACAATGGGTTAGGACTATATATGAGCAATTGAATCTTATTAAAGAAAAGATGTTAAGAGCAATCTACCATAGGCAATTATAACAAAGTTGAATGATGTGAGCAATTATATCAAAAGAAAATGTGCCTTAAATACTTCAAAGAAGGAAACTTAGTCTTGAAAAAGGTTTCACTAAATTAAAGTGACCTAAAGGGAAAGTGTGTACTAAATCATAAAAGTTTGTATATAGTAAAAAAATCAATCTCAAATAGGGCACAAATTCTAGCAAATATGGATGACAAAGACATGCCACATTCCATCAATTCAGATGTAGTTAGAAACTATTTTGGTTAAACATTAGCCAAGATTAAAATAGACCAATCATTGACTATTGGTTGAGATGGGAGCACAATGAATAAGATTAGAAAAGATGTAAGAAGTAATCAAATAAACAGGGTTTGCATGTAAAGGGCATTTAGACAATGTTGAAGAGATCCTCAGTGGGGCATTCAAACTAGGCTTAGGCTAAGCTATCAACTATACTATTGGTCTTTTTTAACTTTCATGACAATAATCTTACAATCTTTTGCCACTTTATGTCTAAATATGTCATTCTCTTTGATTACCACATATAAACTAGTTGTCTAAGAATAAAAGCTTTTTTTAAACCCTAACATAAATGCAGTTGATATGATCACATTTGTTTGGTTGATATATGCCAATGACCACTTTAAAAGTAAATATAGGATAAACTGCATTTCTTTAGTGGAGACTCTTAGGGATACAAGGAATTCTTCCTAATACCATGTCCAAGGCCCTTAGGTGACATTAACAAGCAAGGATGGCTTAATGGCTTAAGATTCCTTATAAGGCCAAGAATAAGGAATGCATAGGTTAGTGAGTTGGGCATTCCAT
This sequence comes from Bruguiera sexangula, assembly GCA_020141445.1. NCBI lineage: Eukaryota > Viridiplantae > Streptophyta > Magnoliopsida > Malpighiales > Rhizophoraceae > Bruguiera > Bruguiera sexangula. The sequence goes on from JAHLGP010020636.1 coordinate 4,931,021, forward strand.
AACCAAAGAAAAAGAAAAAAAGAACTCAAGATTCTATATGACTCCTTGGTATAAACACTTACTCTAACAACACAATACAAGGAATGTTTGCATCTCTTTTAAACAAGGTGATTCTTCTAAAAGAAAATAAGTAGAAATATCCTATCATGATTCTAATTATTTTGGGTTTAGGTATAAAGTAACCTGAGAGAGAGAGAAAAAGGAGGAAAAAAAAAACATGTAAAGTCTTGAAAAAACTCCATTTGCATGATATTTTATAGGCCATAAAGGCTTTAAGTAACAAATTGAAATTGAAAATAGGGTGGAGTAAAATTAAAAGGTATGGTAGGGAATGAGAAATCCAAAGCTAGGAAAGAACATTGATTATGATAAGTTAGAATTAGAAAAGATTCTTCGACAATAGCTCTCTCCATAAAAACATTTAGGGGAAATTGCAAACAATAAGTGAAGTTTGAAAAAGGCAAACCCTCAACAATATTATGTTACTGCAAGTATATGTGAACAATTACAACTAGTAAAACCATATTAGAATAACAACTTTGAACATGTTTGAGAATTTGTTCTACATTGGTAACCTAAGCAAAAGGGCAATGCAACCATCTTGAACAAATTCGAACCATATATCAACTAACTTCTAAAATTTCAACTACAAATGGTAGTTGGAAACAATTTTGGATGAGTTTGAGTAAGCTTTACTTTTACAACCCAAGCAAAAAGGTAATGTAGTCATCTTGAGCAAGTTTAAATAACATGTTAATGGTAAGCAACTTTGGATGAGCTTAAATGTGCTTCGCATTTGTAACTTGAATGAAAGGATAATGTAGCCATCTTAATCAAGTTTAGGCAATATGTTAACCTACTTCTAAAATTTCACTTGTAAATGGTAGTTAAAAGCAATTTTGTGCAGAGTTTAAGAATGTGTCTTACATTGGTGACCTAAAGAAAAGGGTGATGTAGCCATCTTGAACAAGTGTAGGCCATATTTTAGCATACTTTTGGAATTTTAATTGTAAATGGCAATTAAGAGCAAATTTATGCAAAGTTTAAGAATGCATTTTGCATTGGTGACCTAAACGAAAGGATAATATAGCCATCTCGAGCAATTTTAAGCAACATGTTAGTTTACTCCTGAAAATTTAATGGCAATAGGAAGTAATTCTAGACAAGCTTGTGCACATTTTACATTTGTAACTTGAGACAAAAGGTAATACAACATCTTGAGTAAGTTTAGACTACAACTTAGTTTTAAAAGTTTAACTATAAATGGCAGTTAGAAGCAATTCTATGTAAAGTTTGAGAGTGTCCTACATTGGCAACTTGAGTGACCATCTTGAACAAGTACAAGTCACATGTTAGCATACTTTTGGAATTTCAACTCTAAATAGCAATTAGGAGCAATTTTGTTTGGAATTTGAGAATACATTCTACATTAGTGATCTAAATGACAGGGTAATGCAGCTATCTTGAACAAGTTTAGGCAATATGTTAGTGTACTTCAGAAATTTCCATAATAAATGGTAACTATAAGCAATTTTGTGCATGTTTAAGAATGTGTTTTGCATTGGCAACTTAAGTGAAAGGGTAATGCAGCCATCTTAAGTAAGCTCGAAAGATATATCAATATATTTTTGGAATTTTGACTAAGAATAGTGGTCAGAAACTTTGTTTACATTAGCTTAAGTGTGCTACAAAATCCTCATATATCATGCAAATTAAACCTTAATGGAGCTATCAATTGGGCATTAGAAAATCCCTAGTGGAGAACAATATAGTTTTTGGCCATATCATAAACTCCTTAATAAGGCATTCACATAATCATCATAGGCAAAGTCGCCCTAATATGCAAATGGCAATTGGCTACTTTGAACCATCTAACATACCTCATGGGTTTATTCCTTAATTTTAAGTGCACCCTTAAATAATGATGTTTAGAATTGAGGCATCATGGTGTAAACACTTAAGAGGTGGACAAAATAGAGATCCAAGAAAGTCTTTATTCATTTCTTTATACCAAAGTAACCCATAAAACAGGGGCAACTGTTGTACCCTTATTTTGTTTTCCATGAGACCTCACATTTGCTCGCTTTTATGCAAGATTAATTTTATGGGCTATGTATAATGCAATTGGATCACAAATTTTTCATTTGGATACAAAAAATAAGGTAGCAAAAAAAAAAAAGGAATGAAAACTAAAATGAATGTAAACAATAATAATAATAATAATAATAATTGAATTGCTACTAATGCCTAATAAATAGCCAAAGTCTAAGATATAAAGCATATCTCGCTCTTAAAAGGAAGGGCTAGTGACCCTTTTGGCCCTTAAACTAAACCTAAAGTTAAAAATATTACTTTTGAGTATAGTTTACATCATTAAACTATAAAAGAGTGCTCTCCCCTTCTTAAAGACCTTAGGCTAAGTGTCTAAGTGCAGTAATATCAGTCCATATCTCTAAGGCACAATTATCCAATCTAACTATGAATCCTGCATGTCAAAGGCCTAAAAATATTAAAAATGTGTAGAAATAATCCCAACTATCTAATCAAAAGGAAAACCAATCATAACCATTCAAAAAATGGCAAGTCAATATGAATCATTAATCAAAAAGCAACCAAAGATCAGTGGCTAATATCAAACAAGCTTCATTATGAAAGGGAGCTAACATTAAGTGAAAGAGGGGGGAGGAGCCATAAAAAAGAGAGTAGAGTATGCATTAATGTAAAAGAGTTAGTGTCATTTTAAAGGGCCAAAGAAGACCAATAAGAAAGCACAAAACTAAGAGCATTTAAGGGAGTCTAGAGATGGAAAAAAGAAAAAAAAAAGAGAGATAACATTACTAAGCATAAAAAATAAATGTATAAGAAGTAACTTAAGAGGAGGAGTTATTCCTTCTAGCCAACAATGTTAAGAACAAAGATATCCACAACAAGACTACAAGGCCCATTTAATCAATTCTCCCATTTTTATTAAACATTACATAGATCCTTTATGAAACCTATGGTTTTTGTATAGGACAAATAATTAAAGTTAAAAATAAACTAGGTCCTTTGTGAAGCCTATGGTTTTTTTACTGGATAGTCAATTAAAGTTAAAAATGAACTAAACCAAGCACTTAAAAATACCTATCAAACACCACAATGGCAAAGTAGTAAGTACCGAACAATCATGATAGTATAATAAATGTCAATATATTCAACCACACACCTAAAGATTAATAAAAAAAAAGAGACTTATCTTGAGCATTTTATGCCTTTATCTACAAAAATTCTATTAAATCAAGCCTTAAAGGAGCCTTTTGCACCAAAAATAAAAAATAAAAAAACAAAAAACACAAAGAGAAGAAAAACCAAAACACACAAGCAAAAGAGAGAGAGAGAGAGAGAGAGAGAGAGAGAGCTCATTGACCTTCGTCATCACTAGAAAACACCATAGACACCACCCATAAAGTCCTTTTACGCCAATCTATGCATCATCAAAGGCTACACATTGAAAGAAGGTTAGGAAACATACGAATTGGTAAATAGCTAAGGCTAATTGTTGTGCCACTGACCAATGATGTTTTAACCCAATTGGCACCTTTTGTCATGTGTTAAATGAAGCACAGGAAGAAGGTGACAACCATCGCCTTAAAGTTAGATGTTGCTACTTGTTTTACTTCCAACACACACCATTTTCTGCCATCATCATTACATAGGACCGACACCAATGGACTCAATAGGTGACAATTTATCTGTTGATGTCTCTTATGTACTAATTAAAGGCCAATGACAACTCCCTCTTTCTTTAACACAATCAGGTCCAAAGGCCACCAAAAACACCATTTTTTTAAGCAAAATTTAGGTTTTCCATACTAGAAATCACCTCTAAAAGTTATGATTGGGGTGTTTCTAACCCTAAAAATGTGAAAAAATGCCATTAACATGGTTAGTGTAAAGAAAAGAAGAGTTTGTTTTAGGATGATAAGTTTTCTGGGGACACAAAAATTTAAGGGGGGGTTTTAAATCCAAGAAAAGAAAAAGAAAAAAGAAAATTAAAGAAAGAAAAGAAAAGAAGAAAAAAGAGAGAGAAAAAAAGGACACAAAATACTTTGTGGTAATACCAGTTTGAAATGCCTTAAGTGAGCCCACAAATGTAAAACCACATTAATCTCTTAAAAAAATTTGATGTTTTTATCACATGTCCGAATTCTTTAAAACCTTGATGTATGTGCCTTGGTGCCAAATCATAAAAAGGAAAGAGAAATAAATAAAGTATCGATAAGAGAAGCATAGAAGTAAAAGCAAGTGAATGACAATATTGCCACTTGTGACTAGTGTTTGAGATGGTTACAACCTCTGCAAAATGTAATTGAACTCTTAAACCTTGAATAATCCTAGTAAAGTAGACTAAGTCACTTATGGTGTTCCAATCACATAAAAATGATTAATGGTGACTCCAAAGTCAACATACATGCTTTATAATGCTCTTAGGCTTCCCCTATAACCTTTACACACCACCAAAGGCATCAAATGCTACATCCATCAAGCCCTCTCCTTCGTTAGGAAGCCCAATGTGATAGATGCAATGCCAAGCACTCTCCCTCTTGTTGTAAGCCCTTAGTTGCCTACACCTATTTATAGAGTTTGTAGTTAACACCCCTAACTACTTAAGTTATGTAAGACTTGGCTGCCAAGCTGATCATGCCATAATGTATACATTGTTTTGTGGCTTAATGGCCTAGGAAAGTGCCCCCACTTCCCCATTTTAAGCTCTATCTTTAAAGGCCTTGTATAACACTCTTTGGCCTACCTTCCACAATCAAATGGCTAAACTAAGAGGCTCAATTAATGCTTGGAGACCTATCTATATTGCATGACTTTTTAAAAGTCTTCTTAATGTTGTTGATGGCTTCATTTGGTTTAATAGTGGTACAATAGCAGTTATCATTCATTAATGGGAATGTACCCTTTTCATGCTCTTTGTGGGTATGCCCCACCCATCTAGCAAATTGCCCTTAAGTGACTCTAAGGTTGCTATTGTGGAGTCTTGGTTACAAGAAAGACAACACATTAATAGGTTGTTAAAAGAGTAGCTTCTTAAGGCATAACATAAGACCTAGCAATTTGCTAACAAGAACAAAATTGAATGTGCTTTCTTTATAGGTGATTGAGTGTACTTAAAGCTACAACCTTATTGACAGACATTAGTTGTTACTCACAAGAATCTTAAATTGGCTTTTAAGTACTATGGTCCATTTCCTATTATGGCCAAGGTTGGCTAAGTGGCCTATGATTTGTTGTTTTTTTCTCTTAAATTTCAATTGTATTTTAGTTGAATTTCTATTAATAACAAACTAGCATCATTTCATTATATCTAATCATGACCATTGGTTAAGGTTAATAGGATGTCTTTAGACTATTGTTATCATTAGTTGTTAAATCATTAATGAAATGGTTTGTTGCATTAATAAAGGTCATTAGATGTGTTAACCTAATAATGGCCACGTGTATAAACCAAAGTTTCTAGTTAAGAAACAATAATTAATAAAAAAATTAGATTATTTTCTCCTTTTGTTTCTCTATCTAATTTGTTTGTTTCTCTCTTTTTTCTTCTCCTTAATCCTAAAATTTTTCTCTAAATCTCTAGGGCTTGACAACATGGTGGACAATTCTTGTTGAGATGATTCATGAGAATCACACCTCTAATCAAAATCAACATCTTTACTACCAATCCTTGAGCTCAACTTCATTTGTTTAAGAGAATGTAGGCTTGGTGAACATTTCATTAGAATTGTTTCTAAAGACAATTAAATTTAGTGTTTAAGTGAGGCAAATGTTTGTAGCCACTTTCCAAACAAAAAAGAGAGAACAAAAATGAGAAGAAGAATCACTTGAGATGAGAATGTGAATAAAAAATTTAAGGTTCTAGAAATACTAAAAGGATGGATAAATAATGTGAATATTCATGAAAAGGTAATATTATGGCAGGGATAATATGTTTTCATTTTTGATTAAATAAACACCATTACATTTGATTGGAAAAAATGAAAAATAAAAACCCCTACATAAAATTTCTAAAGTCCCTACATATTGTCCTAATTCTAGGAAGCACTTGAAAATTGTTGCTTATAATTAAAGACTATGCCTTAAATATTTAATGGTGATTGACTACCACCTTTTATTATATGGTGAGATTGCACAAAAAAACTATTGTATAAATCTCATAAAACTCTATACATTCTCCTAATTCTATGCAGCACTTTAAAACTGTTGCTTATGATTAGAGACCAATATGCAATGCTTATTGCTACCATTATTAACAATATATGGCAATGATTAATTAGTGTCAGATAAAAACTGCTATATGAAAGGGCTTATTACAACAATTTTTGTCAAATATTTTATCAACACTATTAACTACTACATTACATATTTTCATCAATAGTTTTTAATTGCTAAAAGAAAAGGTTATTATAGGCACTTTATATTGTAGTGGTGGTCCACAAATGTTTGTATGCATAATTTCAATAATTTTGAACTTCTCTTGGCACCTTTAGTATTTTTGTTAGTTTGCTTATCTTTTATGCAATCCACACAAGTACCAAAATCTATAAATGAAGAGTGGTTAAAACTTTACCATTCACAAGCTTCTTTATTCTCTCAAGAGAGATGTGACCTATTTTTTATGTTATAATTGAAAAGATTACTCATTGACAATACATTTCTTTGTATTGATATTGTCATGCAAAGTAACACTACATTCCTAAGTGGGGTCTAAATTAAATTTGCATAAACGATCAATCAAATAACCAGAACTAATAGTAATTTTATTTTGCAAAATATTAAAATTATTGTTCTCAAAACTAAATTGATAACTAAGATAAACAAATTTTGAAATAAAAACTAAATTTTTAGACAACAATGGAACATAAAAGTGTTTCAAGGGTCTAAGAAGAATTTAGATTTTAAGAATAAAAGATAAATCCTTATAGCTTCAATATGAGAACACATTAGATTTCCTAAATAAATGCTTTTCTCATTTTCCTTTGGCTTCCTTAGCTCTAAAAAGCTGTACATAGTATTGACAACATAAATTGTATTAGAGATTGATGACACACTAGAAATGTGAGAGTACCTTTCTTTTTTAGTCATGCCTTATACTAGAGGCACTCCTTTTTTATATGTCCTTCTTTCCTGTAGAAAAAGCATGCATTTTTATTGCTAGTTTTCTTCATTAGCACATTTACATTTTTCTTCTAATATAAAGCACCTTTACCCTTTTTACCTTTTACCATTTACCTTTTACCTTCTTTTTAATTGCAATATAAGCATTTTTTAAATTCTCATACTTTATTCTTTCCTCATCTTGAACACACATAGTTAAAAGTTTATTGATTTATTATTTTTCTTTATATGTGTTATAAGATATCTTGAATGGGAATTCAAGATAAAGTGTATAAGAAAGGTATTAGATATATCAACCTCTAAGGATTTGAGTTGCATAGCAAGGTCCCTTATTTTCATAATATGTTAACACACACCTTTATAATAGTTAAAGTTCCTTCATGAAAGATTCTTTAAAAAAGTGTTCATTGATGCTTTATTAGATTTCTTAAATTGTTCCTTTATAGCTTTCATGAAGTCTTTGACATTATCTTTATCATAAGTAAAGCCCTTGATGCTTTTACTGATATGGGACTTAATGATCACCAAGCTGAAGTGATTAGATTGCTCTCACTTATCATATGTAGCTCTTTTAGTAGATATACTTGATTCTATAGAAATAAATGATTAATCTATACAGAAGGCCAAATCCATATCCATGCACCCTAAAGTCAAATGGACTTTTTTTTTTCTAGTTTATAGAATTGCCGTTAGACTATTGGGAAACAAATGTATTTCAAAAAGCTTATATCCCATATTGGGAATGCAAAACCTTGTTATACTTGTTTATAAAACAACATTTATTTTATACTATATAAAATAAAATGACCTAAGAAAGGCCTCGTACATAAGTAAATAGCCTAAAACGTAGACTTGATACAAGAGGTCCAGTGTAACCCACATAGTGGATTATTCTTGGCTAGTCCACCCCTAACCCAAAATGTTTTTAGAGACCTTTTAGATTGTGTTGGTCAAGCTAACCATTTTGATTAGCCATTTTTAGCTATTAGAAGACTAGCTATTACAACAATAAAACCACCATAACTACCAACCATTATCTTCATTTTTAATATTTATCTTTATGAGACATTAAGCCAAAAGTAATATAAAAGGGCTTTTTCTTCATTCGTATACATCACAATAAAAAAAAGCATCACTTCTTTCTCTCTTCTTTCTTTTACTGAAATTATTGGGTTAACCAAACTAGTATTGTTTTTGTTGCCTCACTATTTAAAGTGTACATTAATATGAAGGTCTATTGTATCTTGGGAAGATAGCCATTGTAACCTACTGCATTGAGACATTGTCTATAGGGGTGGACACTATCTTTAAGGACAATGTTAAGTACGTCTCAGACATATCTTTTTTTTATTTATTTAGTTTAATTTCATTTGCATCCATATTTTGTATTGTTTTTCTTTATTTTTATAACACTCTTAAAAATAGATTCTTTTACTTTTGTTATCATAGATGCAAATACTAGTCAATCTACCAATAATTCTTTTTTTGCCTATTCTCAGACTTAGTCAAATTCACTTACTTCCAAGTTCTTACCAAATGCCTCTAAGATTGAAATTTTTACTAGTTCTTACTTTAAATACTAGTAAGAATGTGTTTTTTTAGCCTTAGATGTTCTAAGATTTGCCCTTGCTCTTTTTATATATAAACCAATGTATGATTTCTAAGAATTATGATAAAACATCTTCTATTTGGGAATATGATAACAAAGTTTGTTGTGACACTATTTTAAGTACATTATCTAATGATGTTGTTAATGTCTATTATTCTTCAAAAGAAGCCAAAGAAATATGGGAATATATGGTCAAGGATGTCGGTACATAAAAGTTTCTTGTTGTTAACCATCTACATTTTCAAATGTCTAAAGAAAAGAGTGTTCAGGATTAAATTAATGAATATCATAAACTACTAGATGACCTAAAAAATGAGAATATCAAGCTACTCAAGAGGTATGTAGTAGATTGTCTCATTGAAAAACATCTATAGTCCTAAAATGACTATAAGTAGCAACTTAAATACAAGAGGAAGCATATGTCACTAAAGGATGCTACTATGTATATCCTAATTAAGGACAAGAACAAAATCCGATCAAAGGAAGCAAAGGCAAAAGAGATGGTATCAAAAGCAAATGTGGTGGAATAAAACAAAGGAGACAAAAGCTATTGTAGTCATCATCACCATCATAACAAGAAAAGGTATGATAATAGGTCCCAAAGGTATGATAAGTCTAAGACTTAGAATCCAACCTTTAAGAAAAAAGGCATTTGCTATGTATGTGGGAAACCAGAGCATCATGCCCTTTAATGTTGGTATAAGAAAAGGAGTGATATACTTGCTAAACCAAATACTAATTTGGCAGAAACATACGTTATTGTTAATGTCATTTTTCAAGTCAATGTTGTTACCAACTTAAATGAATGGATAATAGATTTTAGTGTTAAAAGGCACATTTATGGAGACAAAAGTGCACTTACCTCCTACGCATTAGTAGGGGATAAAGAAGAAAATGTCTTTATAGAGATTCAAGGATAGTAACTATTTTGGGTAATGACAAAGTCCTTATTAAGCTTACTTTAGGAAAGAAGTTGTCCTAATAACTTATAAGGAGAGGCAATATTATCTGCCTGTTATTTATAAAATAGAATTTCATGTAAGAAAATTGTAAGACTTTATATGAATTATAAAAGGGGTATTCTCCTAATTTGAGTTAATTAAAAGTGTGGGGGTGCCTTGCTAAAGTACTATTGTCAAAACCAAAGAAGAGGAAAATAGGTTCCAAGACCTTAAATTGTTTGTTTATAAGTTATGCAGATCAAAGCACTGTTTATTGTTTTCTTGTTATTGTGAATGATATTCTTAATGCTAACACTATCACTGAGACAAAAAATGTAGAGTTTTTTGAGTATATATTTCCTATAAAAAAGGAATTAGTATTATCACTTGCCCCTATGGTTGAGTTAGAGAGAGGATCCTTTATTACATGTTTTGAACCAAAATTAAGGAGGAGTAAGAGGCAGAGATTAGAAAAGATATTTGATGATGACTTTTACACTCTAGTAGTAAATAATGATCCTTTAACTTATTCTAAAATAGTATCCTTTGCTGATTCCAATATATAGATAGAAGTCATATAGAGTGAGATTGATTTTTTAAATCACAATGGTACATAGGAAGTAGTAAATTTACTTGTAAGAGCCAAACCTATAGGCTATAAGTAGATCTTTAAGAAAAAATATAGATTAGATGGATTTATTGACAAGTACAATACTAGAATTGTAGTAAAGGGCTATATTTGATAGAAAAATATTGATTACTTTGATACTTTTGCTCCTACTGCTAGAATTGCATTTATTAGAGAATTGATTGCATTGGTATCTATTTATAATTTCTTACTCATCAAATGGATGTTAAAATTATGTTTTCTATATGGTGAACTTAATGTCTATGTCATAACTTGAAGGTTGTGTAGTTCCTAGCTAAGAGAAAAAGGTTTATGGACTTGTTAAATCTATATATGTGTTGAAAAAGTACCTAAAAAAAGGCATGAGAAGTTTGATAATATTATGATCTTTAATGGTTTTTGGGTTGTTGATGTTGATAAATGTGTTTATATAATAACTAAAAATGATACTTGTGTTATTATATGTTTGTATGTTGACAACATGTTGATATTTAGTTCTAGTATGGACTTGATAGAGAGTAAAAAATCACTACTTGTATCATATTTTGATATGAAAGATTTGGGAGAAGCAAATGTCATTCTAGAAGTGAAAATATCTAGAACTTGTAATGGTATATTTCTATCACAAAACCATTATGTTAAGGAACTTGTAAGAAATATGAATGTTTTGATGTGAAACCAATTTCCACTCTTTTTGATCCAAATACACATTTATAAAACACAATGGTAATTGTGTATCTCAATCTAAGTATGTTCAAATCATTAGTAGTTTAATGCATCTAATAAATTTTATGTGTCCTAACATTGTATATGTTATGTGTAGATATGCACATAATCCAAACCATGGTCATTGGAATGCTTTGATAAGAATTTTGAGATATTTAAGCAGTACCATTATATTATATAGTGGATTTCCCACTACATTAGAAAGGTATAACAATGCTAATTGAATCTCTAATTTAGATAAGATAAAATCCATTGGTGGCTATGTTTTCACCCTTAGAGGTAAAGTAGTGGCTTGGAAGCCTACCAAGCAAACAATTAGTGCTTAGTCCACCATGGAATTCGAGTTTATAGCCTTAAAGATGGCTAGTATCAAAGCAAATTGACTAAGGAATTTCGTAATGGACATTTAATTACGAGTAAACTGACACCATCAGTTTTAATGCATTATGATAGCCAAGCCACCATTGCTTATGCAAAAAACAAGTCATATAATGGGAAAAAATAGACATATCCATTTAAGACATGAATTAGTAAAGTAACAGCTAAATAATGGAGTGATATCACTTGATTTTGTGAGATTAGAGATGAATCTAGCTAATCCTCTAACTATACCACTAAGTAAAAAGATAATGGAAAATACATCGAGGGGAATGGGACTAATGCCAATAGAGCTTGGTCAAGAGTGATGGGAAAGGCACTAAAGATGATATGTTATATACTCATTGGTTAACCCAATAAAGTTCAACCATTTAAAATATATAGGGGAATGTTGGGAAATAAGTGTATTTTAAAAGTCTTATATCTCATATTGAAAATGAGAAATCATATTATACTTGTTTATAAGACAACATTTATTTTGTACCATACAAAATAAAAAAACCCAAGAAAGGCCTCACTCATAAGTGAATGGACTAAAACCTAAGCTTAATAAATGAGGTTCAATGCGACCCCACATAATGGACTAGGTTTAGTTGGTCCACCTCTAACCCAAATTGTTTTTGGAGACCTTTTAGATTGTGTCGGTCAAGCTAACCATTTTTAGCTATTGAAAGACTAACTGTTACAACAATACAACCACTATAACCATGACCATTACCTTCATTTTAAATATTTATCTTTATAAGACATTAAATCAAAAGCAATATAAAAGAGCTTCTTCTTTATCCATAGACATCAGAATAGAAAAAACATCACTTCTTATTCTCTCCCTTCTTTTACTAAAATTGTTGTATTAACTAGATTAGTATTGTTTCAGTTACCTCACTATTTGAAGTGCACATTAATGGGAAGGTTTGTTATATCCTAAGAGAATAGTTGTTGTAACATGCTACACTATGACATTGTCTAAAGGAGTAGAAACTATCCTTAAGAATAGTGTTGAGTATGTCTCAAGCATTATATCCTTTTTTTATTTAGTTTAATTTTATTTGCATCCATATTTTGTATTGTTTTTCTTTATTTTTATGACATAGACAATATTGAAATATGAGTAGAATCATTCTAGTAAGTAGTAGGAACAACTGTATTAACTAAGAATAATAAATAATCATAAAATATAAATTCAAATCTTCTTGTGAGCAAAGATCATTACATGCATTGAATTTATATACTATATAATAAAACTGATGAATCAAATATTAAAACACAATTTTTGTATTTGTGGACATAGAAAATTTTAGTGTTAATATCAAATTCACCATTTTATTTCAATTAATTCAACAAAATTAATATCTCATTATATGGCCAAATAATTTATTTAAAGAACAAATTGAAACTCTTATATATCATTTATAGTCTTTATAACTATATATTTATGTGATTTATCTATAAATCACTAATATCATAATAACCAAAATATTGTGACTCCTCTCAAATTATCGTGGTATTCTTTATAATGATATTCATAAAATTAATTAAAAAATTATTTAAAGTCATTACTTAACCATATAAATGAGAGAATCAAAATATTAATACACTACAAGTCACCAAAAGATTAAAGCCGCATGTATATATTGCACCTCAGCATGTTATAATATATATTCTCGGCACGACCACATACACATGAAGAAATCTGTAAGTTCGTTATATGTCCAATGAATCTCACATATGTTCCGTAATCATGCTACATGTCCACTTTACATAATTGCTCATGTTATTAAGAAACAGAATACATGACATGCAATCATGTATATACGTATACGAACATGGCACATAGTTTAGTAAAAGGTCCCTTAAGAAAGCCTCATTGCAAACATGTCTAAGTCACGTGCTCAAAGATCCACAAAGTTAATTACAACAACACATGCCATTGTCTTGTAATTACCATGTACTTGAGTTATATCCATGGTCGCATGCATCACTGCTAAGGAAAAGAAAAGACACCAAGAAAGATGCTTACCCCTTTTCTCAAGGTCTAATGTTCGACAATAAAGGCAAAGTAATTTGCCACGGGGCCATCTAATTTCGTTTGCTTTCTTTCCAGAAACCTTTGATAGTGATGCAGACTACATACACACATACAATTATGATTTTTCAATAACCCATCTAGAGATTGGATACCCAATATTTGTTGTTCTTTGGCCTTAACTTTCCTATACTACATGAAAATCCTATAGAACAGAAGCATGTATGAACGGTGATGAAAATTAATTCAATCAATAATATCTTGGCGTACAAGAGACTCCAATTTCCACAATGATTAATATTCATCGAAAGAACGAACAAACACAGAAATAAGCTTTGTGGCATATACGATAATTTTGTAGTCAATACAATTGAAGAGTAAACTCTGATACTAAATGAAAGAATACAATTGCTAATGAGGTATAATAAATTGAGCAGAAGACATATTTTCAATAATATTAATCAACAAAAATAAACCTATGGACATATAAAGAACAAAGAATTTTTATGGGTCATCTAGAGTAACTTGATGCTTTATAGAAGTATATGTTGATGATTTATAGACTTTTCTTTTATAAGCAAACTAGGGACCCAATTAGTTATTTATACTAAACCAACTTCCTCATATCAAAATAAATGACCATAACTAATTTAAATTTAAATTAACTTAAAGATATAGATAAATGAATAGTTCTTTGTTTAACTATTACCTAACAAAATTAAACATCTAGTGTTTAGTTTCAATCATGCAAATTACCTTAAGGATAATTTTAACATAATGAGCAAAGCAATTTTGAGAAAGTTGATTGTTTTGTAGTGAAATTGTATTTGAGCATCAAAGGAGAAGTGGCATAATTGCTTCCACTTTTACCTTTAAGCAAGTTGCCTTAAAAGCCACAACTAATCCTGAAACAAACAACCAAAAAAGGAGTGCTTTTCTTTTCATTCTATTTTTCAATCTTATAATTAAAACACATTATATTTTGTATTAGAGGTGTCAAATGGGTCAAGTCAGACAAATTAAGGTCAAGTCATATTAGACTCGGGTCAATTTTGAGTCATTTATATTTAGGTTATTTTTGGGTTCTTGTCACTTAGCTCTACATGAGTTTAGGTCGACCTACAAATTGACAAGTTACTATTCAAAAATCAAATTTTATTTTTTTACTAATCTTTTATCATATATTAGAGTTTGTAAAATATTATTATTAATTATATATTTTTATTTATCAATTTTTATTAAAAGTATACAATCTTTTTATGTTTATGGACAAATTTGTTATTATATTGCTCATATTCTATAGTAAACTTGCTAATTTCTTAAAAGGGAAAATTACTAATATTTTATTTTATCATATTTTAGAATGGGTGAAAAATATATTAATATTTATTTTTTATTTTCTATATATGTATTTATATCAAAAGTATTCAAATATATTATACACATTATATATAGAATATATTGATATATATGAATAAAAGATTTAATTTGAGAACCACACTAGTTATTAGCTCTCCTTTTAGGGATATGATATAAATTGTATAAATTTTATTTTTTTTTCATTCCTTTCATTATTTTTCTTATTGCTTTATTTATTTATTTATTTTTGTCTAAATAACAATTTGTGATCCAAATTTACAAAATTAATCTCATGCAAGAGTAAGCAAATATGATGGATAAAATGGGGGTACAACAACTGTCACAAAAATGAACAAAGAAAGATCTCCTTGGATCCCTATTTTGTCTACCTTTTGAGTATTTGTGCCATGATATTGTTGTTTTGAACATGTTTGTTTGAGGGTGCATTCAAAATTAGGGAATATCCCATAATGTGTCCCATGATAGTCCTAAAAGTAGCTAATTTCCATTTACATATTGAGGATGACTTTGCTTAAGATGATTGTGCATATGTCTTATTGAGGGAGTTATGACATTGCTAGAATTTATTTTGTTCTCCATAAGGATTTCTAATGCTTAATTGATTACTTCACTAGAGAGGTTAATCTATTTGATGCGAGGTGATTTTGGTGGTGTATTTTAGCTGGTACAAATGGATTTTTTGGCCAATTAAAATTCTAGAAATATATTGATTTGTCTTTTAGGCCATAAAATGGCTTTTAACTATCACTTACTATGAGAATCTCTAAAGTAAGTTAACATATTTCCTATACTTATCTAAGATGGTTACTTGACCCTTTTGCTCAAGTTAACAATGTAGGGGACATTAAAACTTTATACATAATTGTTCTCAACTATCATTTACTGTTGAAATTCTGAAGGTATGCTAACATATGATTTATACTTATTTGAAATCGCTACATGACCCTTTGGCTTCAGTTATTGACGTAAGATGCATTCAAACCCCATACAAAATTGCTTTTAATGGCTATTTCCTATTGTAATATTGGAGGTATACTAACATGTGATATGTATTTGTTTGAAATGGCTACATGACCATTTGGCTTGAGTCACTAAAGTAGGACTCATTCAAACTTTGTATAGAATTGCTTTCAACTTCTATTTACTATTAAAATTTTGAAGATAACATGTGACTTGTTCTTGTTTGGAATGGTTGCATGACCATTTGGCTCAAGTTGCTAATGCAAGACAAATTTAAATTCCATACAAAATTTCTTTCAATTGCCATATATTGTTGCAATCCTAAAGTATGTTGACATGTAATCTGCACTTGTTTGAAATGGTTGAATGGCCCTTTAGCTTAAGTTACCAGTGTAACACTTATCCAAACTCCGTACAAAATTGCTTTCAACTACCATTTACTGTTCCAACTAAAGAGGTACACTAACATGTGATCTACACTTATTTAAAATGGCTACATAACCTTTTGGCTTGGGTCATTAGTGTAGGACTCATTCAAAATCTATACAGAATTGCTTTCTACGGACATTTACTATTGCAATCCTGGAGGGATGCTAATATATGACTTATACTTGTTTGAAATGATTACATGACCTTTTGGCTTAGGTTGTCAATGTAGGATATATTCAAACTTTGTACAAAATCACTTTCAATAGCCATTTACAGTTGCAATCCTAAAGGTATGTTAACATGTGATATGCACTTGTTTGAAAAGGCTATATGACCCTTTGGTTTAGGTCATTGATTTAAGATGCATCCAAACTCCGTACATAATTATTGGTTTCATTAGTTGTGGTTGTTTAAATATGCTTGCATTGGTACAATATTATAGAAGGTTTGTCTTCCCTTGTACTTGTTGTTTGGAGAGAATATTTTCTAAATTCTAGCATATCATAAATGAAATTTTTTCCTTATTTCTTGCTCTTTTGTAATATCTCTTGATTTTACTTTGCCCATTTCTTCCTATTTCTCCTTTTCTTTTCAATCTATTGCTTAGAGCCTTATTACTTATTGTGTGGCCTTCTATGAATTAAATGTTTGCATCATGCATTTATAAGAGGCTTTTATTTTATTTTATTTTTTGTTATGGGAGCATGCTTGAATTGTTGATGAGTAGTCACAATTTGTTGAGAAATCTTGAATTATTAATCCATTTTTACTTGTTGGCATCACCACTTGGAAAAATTCCTTATGTCCTTAAGAGTTTGAAACAAAGAAATGCAATATGTGTTATGTTTATTTTTAAGTGCTCATTGACATATGTTAGCCAAATAAATATGATCACATCAATAGCATTCATGTTAAGGTTTCAAAGAAAGTTATTGTTCATAGGAGAACTAGTTTATATGCAATAATCAAAGAGAGTGACATATTTAGACATAGTGGGATAAGATTATGAGGCTAATGAAGTGTAGTTCAATAAAGATCAATAATATAACCAATAACTTAGCTTGAACTTAGTTTGAATGCTTTATTGGGGACGTCTTTAGTATCATTTGGATGTCCCTTATGTATAGCTCTTATTTGTGTGATCATGTATTTCCTTTTTTCTAGTCTCCTTTATTGTACTCCCATTTCTAATTGGTAGTCGATGATTGGGCCATTTAATGCCTAGTTGATTCTTAAGTGAAATATTTTCTAGTTATTTCCAAATTGATAAGATGTGACATGTCCTTACCATCCATATCTATCCGAATCAACGCCTTACTTAAGAATGCCTTTTTTACAACATACCAACCTTCATGTTAGGTGTGTATATACCTCTCTAATCACTTTGATTTTGTGGAACCTATTTTAAGACTAAGTCTCCCTCTTTGAAGTATTTAAGGTGCATTTTCTTTTGGTGTGCTCATGTCATCCAACTTTGGTACAATTGTCTATGGAAAATAGCACTCAACCTCTTTTCTTTGATAAGACTTTATTGCTCATATCTAATTCTAACCTATTTTGCCTCTTCTAGTTATGCTTTGATTAGAACTCTTAAGGAAGGAACTTCAACTTCTATTGGTAAGACTGCCTTAATCCCATAAACTAATACAAATGAGGTTGCCTTTGTGGAAGTACATATGGTGGTGTGATATGCATGCAAGGTAAATGGTAACATCTTATGCCAATCTTTATAGGTAATCATCAATTTTTCAATAATTTGCTTAAGATTTTTATTTGTTGTCTTAACTTCCCCATTTATCTTTGGCCTATATGTGATTGAGTTGTAATGTTTTATTTAAGCTAGTTGCAAAAATTAGTTATCATTTTGTTATTTAGATTGGTGGCATGATCTATGATAAGTTGTTCTAGCACACCATAATAATATATAATGCCATTTTTGATAAATTTAACTACCACTTTATAAGTGACACTTGCATAAAATGCTACTTCGGCCCATTGTGTGAAGTAGTCAATTGCCACTAGAATGAATTGATGCCCATTGGATGCTTTTGGTGTAATGTGACCAATTACATTCATTCCTCATATAAAGAATGACTATAAGTATGTCATTACATGCAATAAAGTTGGTGTTACATATATTTTATTTGTAAGTATCTAACATTTATGGTATTTTTGAGCATGCCAGAAACAATCTAATTCTATGGTTGACCAATAATATCCTACCCTTTAGATTTTTCCAACCATGGAAAAGCTGCTAGCATGTGACCCATATAAGCCTTTATGTGTTTTTTTCATGATTACTTCTACTTAGTCGCATTTATGCATCATAGTAAGACAAAGTCATAGTTTTGCCTATAGAGAATGTCTCCACTAAGGAAGAAATTCATTACCAATCTCTACAGGGTTTTCTTATCATTTTTGTTTGCACTTTCAAGATATTTATGAGCTTTAAGGTAGTACTTTATGTCATGATACAACGGTCTATCATCCACCTCTCCATTTATATGCATAAAATGGGCTAGAGTGTGATGGATATTGACATAGATCACCCATACATTAACTTCAAAGTCAACTTTATACATTGTCGCCAAAGTTGTTGAAGTATAAAAAATCATATTATTTTCTTGAGGCATATGTTGAAAAATGATATGATCAAATTTAATGCGGAAAACTCCCAAAAGACGTGGCTTAGGGACCCAATGCACACAAGGAATTAAAGAACAACCAGGAAAAATAAATTAGAGTTTAACAATAGAAACCTTAGACCCAACATTCAAAGGACAACACAAACCTAAGGTATTTAAGAAGGATATAGACGCCACACTCCAAAAAAGAAAGAAATTGAGAGTGATAAGTCGATTTGAATACCACAAGAAGAAGTATCTCCTGATAAGTTTGTTAGTTCTCAAAAGAACCAAGGGAGAAAACCCTTAATTTCTATTTCACTCAAAGTTGTCTTATCTTTTTTATTTGATGTTACAAGGGGTGCTTATTTATAAGCTAAGATAATAATCCTAAAGAAGCATAAATTCTTACTTAGGACAATTCCTTATTTAGGAGGAATTCCTATCTAGGGACAAATTATTATATAGAAAATAAACTCCTAATTTGGAGTGACTCCTATTACATAGTCCTAACTCTTTAAGTATTCCAATGATAATAATAAGGCCTGGACTCTCTGCCAAACTTAAATTCGCACCATTTGAAATTTTGTTACCCTAAATGTCTTTAATTAGCCCATTTAGTTCTTCTTTCACCTTTCTAGCTCTAGCCTATGTTATTGGGCCTCTTAGAATGTGCAATGGATGTTTTGCATCGATTGAAGTTCTAGCTCATGTCATTAGGCCTTCTGGAATATGCAATGGATCTCTTGTATCCATTAAAGCTTATATGGCCTAAGATGCTTTATAGTAGGTAAATTTAGTTTCTTAACCATAGTTGTGCTAGCAATATTAGTGCAACTCCCACCATCAATAATCATACTACATACCTTATCTTTGATGAGACACCTTGTCTAAAAGATGTTATCACGTTACACCTCATTTTCTTCCTTCCCTTGCATATTCAATGCTTGCTTTGCAATGAGAGTTACTCCATTAATCGGATACTTCTCTCCATTACTTTCACCCTCTAAAGATGGCACAGAATCATCATCTTCATGGTCATGGGTACGTTTTAATTGCCTTCTTGCTATAAGAGCCTCATATTCTTCGTACCTCCTTTACAACTTTGATATTGTATTGGCTTGCTCCTCCATCCTCTCTCTCATATCATCAAATATGGTAGTCATTTGCTCAAATTATTGTTGCATAGCTTTAATCATGAAGGACATGTCAACAACTCCCTCTTGAGTAGCACCTTTGTCTTTCGAAGTCATATTATTTCTTTTAATTTAGAGCCAGGCTTTAATACCAACTGATGCGGAAAACCCCCAAAAGATGTGGCTTAGGGACCTAACACACACAAGGAATCAAAGAACAACTAGGAAAGCTAAATTAGAGTTTAATAATAGAAACCCTAAACCCAACATTCGAAGGAACACAAACCTAAGGTATTTAAGAAGGATATGGACACCACACTCCAGAAAAGAAAGAAATTGGGAGTGATAAGTCAATTTGAACGCCACAAAAAGAAGTACCTTTTGATAAGTTCTTTAGTTCTCAAAAGAACTGAGGGAGAAAACCCTTACTTTCTATTTCACTCAAATTTGTCTTATCTTTTTTGTCTGATGTTACAAGGGGTGCTTATTTATAAGCTAACATAGCAATCCTAAAGAGGCATAAATTCCTACTCAAGACAATTCCTTGTTTAGGAGGAATTCCTATCTAAGGACAAATTATTATATAGAAAATAAACTCCTAATTTGGAGTGACTCCTATTATATAGTCCTAACTCTTTAAATATTCCAATAATATTAATAAAACTTGGACTCTCTTCCAAACTTCAATTCGTACTATTTGAAACTTGGTTGCCCTCAATGTCCTTAATCAGCCCATTTAGTTCTTCTTTCACCTTTTTGGCTCTAGCCCATGTTATCGGGCCTTTTGGAATGTGCAATGGATCTTTTGCATCAATTGAAGCTCTAGCTCATGTCATTAGGCCTTATGGAATGTGCAATGGACCTTTTGTATCCATTAAATCTCTAGCTCATGTTATTGGGACTTCTGGATTATGCAATGGACCTCTTGCATTCATTGGAGCCTTTCACCCATCATCTCTACAGTTCTCATCAAAATTCAGCATTAGTTCCTTCATTAGTGATGAGAATGAGCTAATGGTCTCAAGTTTCCCATTCACCTAATAATTAGTAGTGACCAACATTGAGTCACCATATACTTTGAGATTTTTAGCTTTTAACTCCAAGACATTTAGTAAACCCATAGTGCATGCTTTATGTTTTGCCATATTGTTGGTGCATTCCAATTGCAATTTTGCTGCAATTGGATATTGCTTGCATTTGGGAGAAACGAGGACTACATAAATTCTATACCTTAATGCATTAAATGCCCCATTAAACCACATTTGCCATTCATCTACTACTTAGTTGCCTTTTTTAGAGTTTGATCTATGGTTATTATATCTTCATGCAAAAAATTAAACTAGATGGGCTCGTAATTAAGAATGGCTTGATCTAGCAGAAAATCTGTTATCGTACTACCTTTGATAGTTTTGCAATTAACAAATTGAATGTCATATTTTGAAAAGAGAACCTGTAGCAGTAACTTGCCCTAATAATGTCAGCTCATTGATGACGTATTTGAGGGGCCATCTTTAGCAATAAGAAAAATGGTGTGATACAACATATATTGCCAAAGTCAATGTGTCGTCCATGCCAAAAAGCAATAGATTCTTTCTAAATGTGAATATCGAGTCTCATGATTGATGAATCTCTTACTAATGTAATAAATAACCTTTTATTTTTTACCTATTTTATCATGTTATCTTAAGACATAACCCATACATCATTCCTGCAAAATAAGATATAATATAAGTGGTTTATATGGAACTAGCAGTACTAGAATTAGAGGATTGGAGAGATAATTCTTGATCTTGTCAAAGACATCCTAGTATCAATCATCCCATCGAGTTGGATTGCTTTTTCCTAACATTATAAATATAAGCTCACACATTGTCGTTAGTTGAGATATGAATATGGTAACGTAATTGACTCTTCCTAAGAATCCATATACCTCTTTTAGTATAAAAGGTGTTGGCATTTTCTATATGGCTTTAATTTTGTTAGGGTTAATTTCAACACTTTTGTAACTAATAATGAAGCTAAGTAACTAATAATGAGGACTATTAAGGGATTTTCATTTACTCAAGATTTGGCAATCATGTCATCAACACAGACTTCTATCTCTTTATGCATTATATCATGAAATAAGGCAACCATTACTTATCAATAGGTGGCACTTGCATTTTTAACACTGAATGACATGACCTTATAGCAGAAGGTTCCTTAAATTGTAACAAATGTCATTTTCTCCATGACTTTAGGTGCCATCTTGATTTGATTATAGCCTAAGAACCTATCCATGAAAGAAAACATTGAATAGTCTATCATGTTATTGACTAGAATATCGATATGTGGTAAGGAAAAGTTATCATTGGGGCTTACTTTGTTCAGGTCCCTGCAGTCCACATACATCCAAACTTTGCCATGCTTCTTTAGTACTTGTATGATGTTGGCCACCCGTTGTGGATTATTGGTTACATGAAGAAAGCTTGTGTCCAATTGCTTTTTAACTTCTTCCTTAATTTTTAATAAGACATCAGGCTTTATTCTTATGAGCTTCTGTCATACAAGTTTACTTCTTGTCACACTATATTGGTGTTTAAACCTAACATGTCCTAGTACGATTAGGTGAACACATATGTATTCTTCAAGCAATTGAATCATACTCCGTTTACTTTCTAGAAGGAGTTTAGTGCTAATTTTAACTTCTTACTGGCTTCCTGTGGTGCCTAAGTTAACTAGTTCAACCAGTTCTTTGTCAGCTATAAATTGCCTTTTTTTTTTTTTGTTTAATTAGACACTAAAGGTCTAGCAAGACTTCTTCACTTTCTAGGTCATCCTTAGTTGGCACATTAAAGGTATTTTTAGATCTTACCTTAAGGCAAGTATTGGCTAACTATTAGTCTCGTCTTTAAATATCTTATATAATGGATAAAAGGTTACGAAAAGGAATGAGTATTGTTCGGATAGGGTTATACATGTAAAGATGGATTGCAATTAGAATGGTAGAGCTAGGATTCTAAATGCAATTGACATAAACATATATTACTAGTTGACATATGGTAGAGAGCTGCTCACTTTATTACATAGCTACCTCTTAATTTCATGAGCATCAACAAGTAGGAAATTTTAAGTTACATTACTTTGCAAGAGAATTAAGTGACTAAGGAATCTCCTAAACTTGCTAATTGCCTATAGGGGTACCAAAGTTGTAAAGCCAAATTAATGGAACTTAAGGAGACTCCTTTTCTTTTCCTTTGGAGATCATATGGATCCTTAATATGCCTAGTTCAATAATAACTTTGGTTGGCATATCACACTTGTCATGGGTTGGATTGATGAACCTTATACTTTTGAAAAGGTGGGTTAGGGGTAACATAAGCTTGATTACATTATCCTTGCGATATCCTTGGATAGCATCAATTTGGTTTGGTCAATGCCTAATCCTATAATGGCTTTGTTGTCCATTGGGTCATATAGGAGTAGTTATGCCTTACAGATATTTCCCAATTTCTTTGCCTAGGCAATAAACATTCTTCATCACCACTTTGGTTGCTTTTAGCAATGCTTCAAATGGCTAGGGTGATATTTTGAGGAATGATTCTTTTGGCTAAGGAGTTGTATTCACGATTTCAAAAGATCGAAATGTGAATTATAATGCTTCTTTAGCTGCCTTGATATAAGGCATTCTCAGTGGTCTAAAAACAAACAAGTCATATTCTACTTGAACCTCTATTAGCTAATCGATCGTGATGAATTTCACTTTTTGGTGCAAGGTGGAAGGAATGGCTTTTACCATATGGATCCATGGATAACTTAATAGGCAATTGTAAGTAATGTTAATATCCATGACCAAAAGGGTTACATTAAAAATGCATGGTTTCACCTATATTAGGAGTTCAATAGTTCCTATAACTTCACACCTTATATCATTAAATGCTTATACAATCATGTGAATGGGTGCCATGATGCAATATCTGCTGGTAACTTTTTTAATGTATCCATAATTATAACGTTCAAAGATGATTTATTATCAGTAAGGACACGAGAAATATTATAGCTCTAGAATCTCTTCATTTGAGAACAAGATACAATTGCTTGTAATGATATTATTGTTGATGTGGTTGAAGTTAACGAAGGAAATGTCAAGGGAAACATATACCTGATTAAGAGCATGTAGTAAGGACTTCTGATGAGACTTTAAGCTTATCAACAGAATGGGAATTTAGATCTTGGTTGGAATTCAACTAAGTTATTTAAACATGTCATACTTGTTTTGCTTGATGTATTTAAGGAACAATCTATCATCTTTATTGGCAAGGTTTTGCTCAACCTTAAGGTTATATCTAATACATGATTTTGCTCTCTCAGAATCCTATGAAGGGATTTCATTATTTGAGATTACAGTAGCCTTCTCTTTCTTTTGCTTTAGCTTTTTTATGTACTTTAGTGTATACCATGTCTTACTTTAGGTGATGCCTCCAATTCTTATAATGTCAGATGTTGTTGTAAGAGTCAATTCTGGTGTCAATGTTTGGTTATAAGAGTTCACCTAGTAGATGTAGTTCCATTGGATTGTTTTATCCTTCTAAAGAAGGTAAAAAAGTGTTAGAGGAGAAGAAGGGCTCAAAGTAGTTGAATGAAATATTTTAATTAGTGTTGGGTGTTTTTTATGTTAAGAGGGTGGGCATTTATAGATTAATGCCCTAACCTATATCATGCCAATTTCAAAAGAATTGGAATTCATTCCCCAAAAAGCATTATCCAAGCATCCCTCAATTTGATTCATGACCTGGTGATCGAGAAGAGAATTAGTGTTGATATTAGGTTTCTTTTCAACTATTAAAAAGTCAATCCATTCTCCATCCCTTAGCTCTTAAACTTTACGTCGAAGGGTCCAACAGTTGTTAGTTAAATGCTTAATTTGTCCACCATGATACTCACACTTAGCATTGGTATTATACTAAGGACAATAAGGTGGTTTTAATTGTTCTGAGGCTATAATAGCAATTGATCCATTATGAACTAGCCAAGGGAGAAACTTTAAATAAAAGATTGGTATTGGATATATTTTCTTCCTCTTATACTTCTTAGGCTTAGCCTGATTATTTAAAGGTACTAATAGATGGACATTTAGCTATGAGCATCACAGTCAAGGACCTTGGTATGCAAACAAAGCTATCATGTTGTGAGGCTGATGTGACTGCCCCTGTATATTACTGAATGATTGGTAGTTAGGGCATGATCCTAACCAATCATTATACTCAATTGTCTAAACCTCACCTCTTTTTAGTCACACCAACTTTCTTTGATGTTAAGGTGTTGGTAATTGCATCAACAAATTTACCTTTCAGATACTTTTGTCAATTCTTTCTCCAGTAATGACCAAATTAGCAAAGTTTCTTGATACATTTCTTACCATTTTGTTGTAGCAAAGGACTTTTAATGTGGTAAGGAAAGTAAAGACCAATTCTTTTTCCAGTAGTGGGGGTTAAATCTAAACAACTATGTTGTGCTATCATCTAACCTACTATTAAAAGTTTCTTTTAACTTCTTTTCCATGACTTGAAGATCTATTCAGGTGGGTTCTAACTTAAAGATATATTTAAATCTAGCTTTAAAGGTTGCAACTAGCTCTCCTTAGGTTCTAACATTTCTTTGATCCTACTTGATGTAACAATAAAAGGCCATGCTTTTTAAGTTATCCTAGAAGTAATGCATAAGAAGTTTCTCATCACGAGTATATGCCACCATTTTTTGAACATATATAACTAGCTGATCTGAAGGTGTCTCTATGGCATCATACTTTTCAAATTCTAGGACCTTAATTTTGTTGAAAGGACTACATATTTAACTGGAGAGATATCCTAAAAAAAGTGTGTATATCTTCCTTTTTGATGGCTTTAACTTCCGTTTACAAGAGATTGATATTTCATTTCATAAAATGTTTTGTACTTCTTACATTTTTATCCTTTAATTTGGGAATGATTTGAAACTTATCAGGAAAAACATTGAAAGGGTAAGGTGTAGGAGTGATGCCTCATAAATGTATCCAAGCACCTAATGATTTTGCAATAGCAATTTGTGCTAAAGAAGTATGCATGACCAACTAAGAATAAATAAAGGGTGCTAGTGAAGTTTCTGATGTTAAGGTTATCTAAAATAGTCCACTAGCTAAAGCAAGAGAATTCTCTTAGGGTATAATATTTCCCATTATTGTCTTCCCTTTAACAAAGGCCTAGGTTTTTAACTCCTTCAATTCCTCGATTAAGGCCTTAATTTTGTCCATGTGACTGGCTAGTTCTTCAACTCTATCTTTTATTCTTTTTGCCCATAATCAAGTTAGAATTATACATCTCACCAATTATGAGCTCCTTATTGTTTATTTCATTGTACCTTGATGCATGAAATGCTTGGACATATACATAAAAGACTTTATAGTCAAATGATTTTATTTAATGATGATAGTAGATAGAAGAATAAAGGGGGATCCCCTACTTTTCATCCTTATAAGACCTTATTATAGCTAAGATTGCTTTTCCTTTCTAGCATTCAAAACAAAATATTTTTATCATTGCTTAAACTATATTTGTCAACAATGGCTTCAAAGTCATTAGAAAAGTCCATCTGTGCATGATAGTATAATTGTTGATGATGCAAGTATTAGGCATAATGATAAGGAAGCACTTCATTATCCAAGTCTATATGCCCATCATAATAATAAGTGTTAACTTGCAATGTAGCCTGAGGAGGAGCACTCAAATTCATACTATTGCATTTGTAGAAAATGGTCTTGATATCACACCATAAGACCAAATTCCTGTAGGGATTGACCAAGATGTTAAGAGGAACATTAAAAATCTTTTAAACGAATGGGTTGGTTAGCATTTTACTTTCTTTATTTTGTACCCACACATCTAGTTGTAGATAGAAAATATAAAAGATGAACGAAGGATCTTTAAGGCTATTGAGGATGTTCCTCCATTCTGAAAAGGAGGTAAAGAGTCTAAATCATTTATATAATGGAGATTAGGCATTTAGGTTTTACTCTTAATATATCATGAAAGCATTAACCTAAGGCCAATATATTAGCATGCCAATTATGCATTTTCTAACAAGGTAACATAAGTAGACAAATAGCCACTTTAAAGAAATTAATGAAATGTTTTGGGGGAATGAAGAAACAGTTTATGAAAAGGTATTATAGATGCCAATTTATGAACTTGAAAAGGGCATTGGCAATTCCATAGTACCTAAAAAGGAGCCTTTGTAATTTGTTTATCATAAAGGTTTCATATATTTGAAAAGTGTCTTTGGTGATTATTTCTACCAATGCCATTAGCCAAATGTCTATGAGATTGGGTAAAGAAGGATTTTGCTTACTATTGGGAGAGTTAACCCCTAACAACTTAACTAAATATGTGCTTTGAAACAATAATTAATACTTTAAGAGATGGATGATGCTCAAAATGAATGATATGAGATAGTATAAGAAATGACAAAACAAAACAAAAGGGAAATATAAAGTAATGCTACAATCTAGGTAAGCATAACTTAGACTTCATATCCTATAAGAGATAGGTCTAATAGGTGGATGATTCTACTAGTATAACAACAAGTGTGTAGTTTAATGGATCTAAGTTAGGCCAAAGGTCCCTTGAGAGTTCCTTCCCTTGCCATTAAAGGTTTAAGTAAGAGTTATTAGTCCAAGTGAGAGAATTTATAACTACCTTATGTGAAAACCCTAGGTTTCACAAATGATCTATACTTTCTCTCATCGAAGATAAAAAGGAATAGGTTGAGTTTCAAACCTTTGTAAGTGTGTACAATTAAGATTATGATGCAAATAATAATTATACATATTAAAACAAAAGAGATAAATAAAATATTATACAAAAAATAAACAAAAGTATAAAAGTAAACACAAGTTAGAATGACTTATCTCTTAAAAAGTCCTTAATGGAGTTGCCAAGCTATTGTGATGGGCTTCTTGACCAGGGGAAAAGCTCAACAAATGCGAAAGTGAAGGAGTGTGTGTGTGTTATAGTGTGTATATGTTTGATTAGGAGTCAACACCAATCATTTTGGGTGCGATTGTAACACCATAGTGACTAGATTTTCTTTATTAAGATTTGATGAGGTTCAAGGGTATAATTACATTTGGCAGAGCACCTAATAACCAACCTAAATGCTCGTCGCAAGCAATGATACCACAATTCACTTGTTTCCACTTCTATGCATACTTTACTTATTTTTCTCTCTCATTTTATTTTAATGATTTTGTACCTATAAGCTTATCTAAAGCACCCTAAATTGGTATTGCTATTAGGAACTTTAAGTCCTTTCCTTTTCTTTTCTTTTTTTTTATTGGTTGCCAAACCTTTTCTTTCCTTTTTCTTTTTTTTTTCTTTCTTTTTCCTTTCTCAGTTGTCAAACCCCCACCCCTCCTTCATTTTCTCTATCTTCAAAAATTATTTTGAACCTCCAAAACTTTCTTGCCACCCCCCTCTATTGCAGTTCTTTTAAACTACCATTTTTTATGATTTTGAACCTAAAAATGCCTCAATGACAATTTTTAAAGGTGATTTCTAGTGACATATACTAAAATTTAGCTTTAAAATGATGTCTTTTTTGGTTGATTTTGGACTAGATGTGGTAAAGATAAGGGAGGCTATTGTCAGTTATAAGACATCATTGGTCTATGTTCAACAAACAGAAAGCACCAACAAATAGATTGTCACTTGGTGTTAGTGTTGTGTTACAATAGTGGTTAAAAGTGGGCTAAATGAAAGATAAAACAAATGGTGACATGTAGTTTTGAACCAGTGATTGGAACAACCCTGAACTTCCTTTAGGCTCATGAAGGCCACCATTGGACTAAGCAGAGGAAGACGCACCAATTGGTGCTAACTTCAAGTCAAAATGCTTCCAATTGATGGCACATGCAATGGCTAAACATGGCTGCACTAATGGTTTGCATTCTTCCAAACCTCTTTTTGTTATACCACTCTTAGGGTTGTGTAGATCGGCTCATAAGAATTCTAGAGTGCCTCCATTGTATTTTCCAATGGTGGCTAGCAGTGACTTTATTGGTAAGTTCTTCCAAGGCATAATACTCAATTTTAGGGATTTTCTTCTCCTATTTGACTATTTTATTTACTTTTTGTTGATATTTCCTTATTTTTTGGATTTTACAATATGTACATACATTAAAACATAATTAAAAAGAAAAAAAAAATGTAACAATCTTACCTCTGTCATGTATGAGAGAAAGATTTTGAGTCAAAATAAATGTTCTTGGCTAATTTTTAGTGATTTTGTGTGTAATTGAGTTGGTGCTCTTTTGCTTATGACTAATGTGCCTTCTATTGCCCTTTTGTACCAAGTTAATTGATGAAATTTGCTTAACGATCACTGGTGATTTTCGATGGGTGAAATAGTGTGCTTGATTAAATGTTTAGCCATTTGTACTTAATTTTAACTTGGCTATGATTTTGGGCTTAATTTGCATCCTTTTTATTTGATTATGTCCACAAAAATGAAATAGAATGGGAGGTAAAAAAATATAAAGGTCTCGTAGTCTTATTGTGAATACTTTTGTTCCTAATATTATGGCTTGGAGTAGAAATTTCTCCATTTGGATTGCTAGTTTTTTAGTTGTCTGATGGTATTCAAATTGCTTTAAATGTTCAAGGTAGTTTATTGGCACTTGAGAATGTTTTGGTCTGCATTTATTGCTCTCTCTTTATCTTTTTGCATTAACTCAGCCAAAAGATTCTTTTGACCTTTAAAATTCTAATTGTCTCACAATTGTTCCTTTCTCTCATGTTGTCTCTCAAAAGGACTTTGCCTTCTTTAAAATGTCCTTTAAAAACTCTCTCTCTATCCCTTTGCTCTAATAAATGTTGGCTTAGTTTATAAAGAAATTAGCTTAATTGTATGACCTAAAGAAATTGGTTTAATCTTGTTTGTTAATCCTTGATTGCTTTTTTATGGATGGTTAAGATTGATTTGCCTTTTTGTTGGATTTTTTTAATATCATGTGGGCCTTTGACTTAAAGGATTCACACTTGGATCGAGCAATCAGGCTTTAAAGATAAGACTAAATTGATACTGCTACTTAACCTAAGTTTGTTAAGAAGGTGAAGGCCCTCCTTTACAGTTTAGTGATGCAACATGCATTTAAAAGCAACATTTTTACCTTTGGGTTTAATTTAAGGGTCACAATAGTTGTTAGTTCTCCTTTTTAGGGGTGAGATATAAATTGTAAATTGGACTTTTAATTGTATATTAGATATTAATAGCAATTCAATTATTATTTTGATTTTTTATCATTTCTTTCTTTATTTTTCTTATTACTTTATTTACTTTTACATGTCCAAATAAAATTAATCTTATGCGAGAAAGAACAAATAAGGTGGACAAAATAAGGATACAACAATTACCAATAGTCTTGGTATGTTTTTAGTAATATTTGATATAGTGATATATTTTTTGCAATAAAGGAAAACCTCAGTATGCTAGACGCACATTTTCTTACATCCATGAATGTTAACAGCTCATAACTTGTAATTCCATCAACCAATTGGTTGATAAAAGGGAGGGGCACTACTTCCCATTATGCTTTTATGCTATTATGGCATTGGCTAACCATTTAAGGTATATCACTTTGCGAATGAAATCGGCATTAATCAACATCTTGACCGCTTTCTCAATGGCGAACTATCTTTCTTGGGACATATTACAATTCTTTTATTTGACAAGTGAGTGCTTTTCATCCATAAACAGTTTATGGACCCTGACCTTAGGGTTAATCCTAAGCATGTCCAAGAGTGCCTAAGTGAAAAATTTTAAATGTGAATAAAGGAAGGTGACTAGATCATCTTTCACTCACTAACCTACAACAAGTACTTCTCTTTCCTCCTATTTGTTAGGTTGTTAGTGCAAGCTTGCAATGTCCATAATAGGTTTCTTCCCTTAGCCCTTTATCCAAGCCACTTGGAGCTCATGCCCCTTCTTTTTCTCACCTTTCACCTCGCCAATGTTGTGTAAGGTAAGGAACTACATCTTTTAGTGCATGATTTACACAATGACATTTAGTGTGCAAAGTCCCAATCTCCCCAATATCATGTTGTGTGAAGGTGGAACTTTCACCACCACTAGTTACAACATGGCTTTCCTCATCCTCAACCTAGACCCTACAGTCATGAGAATCCATATAGGGGAAAAGTGGTTGGCTTCAACTAATCTTTGGAAAGTCCTATTTGTTTAAAAGCTTTTAAATACAATGTCCACCAATCTCCTAGTTTCAATCATAGCCCACTTTATGTTGAAACCATCCATATTCAGAGAGATGATTAATGGGTTGTCATAGGAGTATTCTACTCCCTCTGAACTATCCTCCATGAGAACAATAGGGACATTGTCTTCATTATCATGCATTCTTTTCCTTGGACATTCAGCACTTACCAAGCATATGATTTTTTTGAGGTAGACGTTCCTCTCCCCATAAATGGGCCTCCTATGATCATTTGGATGTTGCCTCTCGTTAGCCCCCACTCGCATGGCAAACCTATTCGTTCTTTTAGTCTCCCGATTCATTGATGTACCTCCTAGGGTTTGTTAGCATGTCATTCTTCTTGTTGAGTGTCCATGTCATGATAAGCATGCCCTTATTATTTGCTCTTATGAACAAATTGACCTAGTCATCCCTACTTGATGAGTCATTTTCCTTTGTCCCTCAACGTGTAATATTTGTCAATAGTATGACCATGATCTTTATGAAATTGACAATATTTCTTGGTATCTCAATGATCGGGGTAAGCTTTCATCTTTGGCAATGGAGCCAATAGGTTTTAGACCTAGATTTCTAGGAATATTCATGATGGGGGAAAAGGTGTAGTCTGTGAACTTTCAACCTTCTAAACTATGGTCGCAAAAACTTTGCTTTGGGGAGGGACTTTGAGACTCTTGCACCCATGCTTTTTTGAGTGTTTCTTTGGCTCCTTCTTGAGGTGATCATGGGTCACCCAAGACAAGCTCATTACATCTTAGGCTCGGTCGGCCTTCTTCACATTGATGAATCTCTCAGCTCTTGCTATGAGCTCGACAAAGTCTCGTAGTGTTATCTTACCTAAGGAGAAAGTAAACTTAGATCTCTACAAGTCGTCCATGAAAATGGCCACAATAGTTTTAAGTTGAAAGTCCTTGACACCTAGCATTGCTATGTTGAAATAAGCTATTGACTACCAAAAGAGTTTATTTGGCTTTTGTCGAACAGGGATAAGAGCTCAAGAATTCTTTTTGTGCCTTTTGCTTGTGATGAATTGACTACAAACAAGTCCCCTAGTTGCTCAATGTTCTTGATAGAGTGAGATAAGAGCTTGAAGTACCAAAGTTGAGTAGCATCCTTCAGCATGATAGCAAAGGTTTTGCATATGGTTGCATCTGAAATTGCATGGAGCAACATGAGAGTTTGGAACCCACTCTTATGCTTTATCAGTTCTTTAGTATCGTAGTATCTAGTGCGCGGAGTTTGAACTTATCCTGGGTTGAAGCTTTATGAATTTCCTTTGAGGGAGTAGCTCAAGGCCCTTTTGAAATTATGCAACCATTGCACTTTTCAAATCCTTCAAACCTGGTATCTGGTCCTGCATGTCTTTTAGTTGCTAGGTCAACTAGTCATTCCCCCTCTGAGGTGAAGCGAGCCTTCAGGAATCCACATTTCCTACCCTCGAAGCCTTCTGATACTTTATTGCAAAATAGGAGACGGTCTCAGGATACATTTCGGTGATGGTGTGGAGCTGAGGAAGGTTCTGACGTTGAATCCTTTGAAGCTGCACAAGGTGGGCGCTGATTATGCTTGTCCTAGGGCCGAAGAGGTGCCTTCCCCAAGCATTGTCCACATGGAATGTTTCGACCTCGACCCCTAGCTTAGGCAATTTCTTCCTAGTCTTGTCCCATCTAATTTTTTTGTGTGGAAGGTTGGTTATTTTCGCCATGATCTCAACATCGAGTTTTACTTGACACAATGGCTTTTCTTCCCTGCTTGAACCATTGGGGGCTACTGGGGTGGCATTATCTTGCTCTACAAGAAACGCAATGAAATTTGCTGTGAGGACTTATATTTGGCTCTCCAAAAAAGCAAATTATGTGACCATCATTGTTCTAGGTGTTTGGCTAGTGGAGGCTGCATTCTTCCCAATGCCAGGTGTTTCTGTATTCGTTGTTGGGGTGAACAAGAAAGTAGGATTTGTGTTGAGATCCTGAGGATTCATATTAGGTTTTTATGATAACAAAAAATTGAGTATTACTAATGTGTTTGTTTAACTGCGCTTAGTAAAAAGATTCAATCAAACAAATACACAAGTTTGAAAGGAAGCAATGCAAGCACAATAAAAGGAGTGAGCCAGCTATATGGAGCCAAAAGAGTTGATAAACTACAATTAGAGAACATCCTATCACTCAACAATGAAGAAAGGGATTGCCGAAAGTTTACGCCCCAATGCACGTATTAAGGAAAATTGTGTTAAGTGCGATTTTTGGGCTTTATTATGCTCACACCACAAAAGCTGCAGAAGAGCTCTGCACCTTAGGCCACTTTTAGGTACGAATCTGCATGATATGGGAAAGTATTTGGGCCAAAGCCTTACATAGTTTTGAAGAACTGAAAGTCTAGTTTCAAATGAAGTTAAATTTGAAATTTTGGAGCTCTACAGAAAATGTTATGGAATTTCTACAAAGAGTGTGCAAGCTGGCAATGAAATTCGGTACAGATGGGATCAATTGCAACGGCTGCCTAGAAGAGCGTACTTTGAATTTGAGTACCAAATTTTACAGGTAGGCTTATTATCCTGTCTATCATTTAATACAAGAGCAAGTGCAACAAAATTCGAATCCAGCTGTAAGATATGGGCATTTTTCTGAAAGTGTGCAAGCTGCCTGATGAAAATTCAATAACCGTGTTCCTACATTTTTTGACTACGCTATACTCATTCAAAAATTATCAAATTTCTTTTTGAAAAAACTCTGCCAGCCTGGAATTCTACCAAAAAACGAATCATAATTTTTCAAGCTTTCTAGAAGAAGTTATAGCTGTTTTACCTAAAGGTGGCAGACAAGAAAATCAATGCAGGGAGCTGTCAAGTGGGCAAGTAACTGAAGTTAAGTGTGACCCTAGGGAACGACTCTAACAAGTTATGATATTATTCTATAGCTATTTAAACATCATTTGAAGACAATTTACAGAAAGTGGGGGAGAGGGGAAACTATGTACAATTTGGATTGAATTGCTCTTGAGATTGAAAGAGGGAAAGTGAGGAAAATCTGTTGAAGAGCAAATGTGCTCTAAGGGTTGAGAAAGAAAGTAAGAGTATTCTAAATGTTGTAAAAGAGAGTGCTCTCTCTAAGTGTTGAAAAACAGAGCAAGAGTGCTCTAATGCCTTGCTTGGATAAACTTGTAGGTGAGAGGATAATGGGAGAGCAGAAAGTGAGAGGAATAAAAAGTGCGAGAAAAGAAAATTTTCCATCGTCTCTATGTTGTGGAAAGGTGTTAAATCATGTGCTCATTATTTTAGGTTTTGATGTGCCAATATAAATTGTTCTTTATTCCTATGTATGTCTTGCATGGTTATTTAATTTAAGGAGTTTGAAAATTATCCTATATAGTTATTCTTGATTGCCATATAGTCTCTTTGATCTTGACAATTGGCCATTTACATATCTAGCTCTCAAGTTGAAATTTCCTACATGTGTTCTCTCTATGCTATTTACCTTTTAGTGAGATTGTGCAGCTATATATTCAAAGGAGGAAATATTTTTTGAATGAAAAACAAGTACAAGGAAATCCTTCAAAGGTTTACTCGCAATCCCAAAGGGCTAAGAAACCATAGCCCTACCACCAAGTCCCAATGAAGTAATGCATGGGAAACTATCTCTACATCTCTTCCATATCAGTCATAATGCCAAATAAGCCTATCTTCAAGCCCTTTACAATTGAAGGGAATTAAGAGGATCTAAGAGCTCTCCGCAAGCATAAATGATTGTTTGCTAAGGCCTTCTGCCACCATTTTGTGTTTGTGTCAATCATTCACAATACCAAGTTAGAATCAAGTTACACTTTCTGGGAAAGAACCTCGAACCTCTTAGTTCAACCACAAACCAATAGGCTAATTGCAAAGTCGCCTCTAATTGATTTACAAACAATGAAGACAATAATAGCTGGAAGAGTAATAAATGATAGATTGTTTGGTGTTAGAACCTCTTAAATGATGCATTATCATTTAATATATAGTATACATGGTTAGGTATAAAAAAACAATTAGGTCATACTTATACTAATGATTAAATCACTAATAACCTTGCCCATGTTATGACAAATTTGTCATGCTTTTATAGAAAAGACCATGCTGCATACAGTCTACCATACTTAATTAACTTAAATAAGAAAGTATGGATAGGAAACATGATAGAGGATTTGACAGAATGAAAAGTGCTAGAAGATTGGCATAGAACATCCACTTGGCTGC
Source organism: Bruguiera sexangula (assembly GCA_020141445.1). NCBI lineage: Eukaryota > Viridiplantae > Streptophyta > Magnoliopsida > Malpighiales > Rhizophoraceae > Bruguiera > Bruguiera sexangula. The sequence continues at coordinate 4,966,528 of JAHLGP010020636.1, forward strand.
TACATATCCACGTGATTTCAGCAACTTAAAGTTTATTGCAATTAACTGCAACACTCATTTGACCAACTAGCAATGTTCAAAATCAATCTTTAACACTCTTTCTTGGTTTTGGATCATTGCACTCCAAGTTTCCTTCTTAAAAAAATCAAATCTGGCTTTAGGTAATGCCTTGATAAAGATGTCAGCAATTTGAATAGCTGATTCACAATACTCCAGCTTTATTTCTCCATTTTCCTGCATTTCCCTAAGAAATTGGAGTTTTACCTTGAAATGCTTGGTTCTCCATGTTGTACTGAATTTTTGGATATGGCTATGGCGGCTTGGTTGTCGTAAAAGATAGATGTTGGTTGAGCTGGTGTTTGTTGTAGGTCCTTAAAAATTCTTCTTAACCAGATGGCTTGATTAACTACAATAGTGGTAGCTATATACTCTTCCTCTACCGTTAACTATGCAGCCATTGATTACTTCTTGGAATTCCAACAAAAGAAACCTATATTGAGTGTAAAACAATAACTAGAAGTGCTCTTCATGTCATCTGCTGAACCTTCCCAATCACTGTCAGCAAATCCGGATAGTTTAAGCTATTTTGACTTTCTGAAAATAATGCCAAGATCTCGGGTACCATTAAGATACATAAGAATCATTTTACCTGCTTTATAGTGCTTTTTGCTAGGAGAATGCATGAACCTTGAAAGCAAGTTAGTTACTTGAATAATGTTTGGCCTAAAAGCAGTAATATAAAGTAGACACCTTATGAGGCTCCTGAATAGTCCTTCTCTATCATCCTTGGTGAGTTTTTCATTTATAGCCATTGGTGTAGAGACAAACTTGCAAGCATTCATGCTGAATCTTTTGAGAACCTCACTAACATATTTCCTTTAATAAATGAAAATGTCATGGTTTGATTGCTTTACCTGAAGACCTAGGAAGAAGGACATTTCTCTCATATCAGATATCTCAAATATCATCTCCATTTCCCTTTTGAACTACTGGATAGATTCAAAATGGCTCCCAATAACAAGCAAGTCATTAACATAGATGGATACTATAAAAATTTGATCTTTTGTAGCTTTGGCATATAGAGTTGCTTCATTTTTACTTTTCTCAAAACCAAGCTACAACAAATGATTGTTGATTCTACTAAACGAGGCCCTTGGCGCTTGCTTAAGGCCATACAAGGCCTTTCTCAATTTATAGACATTTTCCTCTTCCCCTTTAATCATAAAGCCTTCTGGTTGTTCCACAAAGACATCTTCTTGCAAATGACCATTTAAAAAGGCAGACTTGACATCAAGATGATAAACTTTCCAACCCTTTTGAGCAGAAAGAGCTAGTATAAGTTTAATGGTGTCAAGCCTTGCAATAAGAGCAAATGTGTCTAAGAAGTCAAGTCCAGCTTGTTGTGAGTAATCTTTAGCTACCAATCTGGCCTTCAATTTGTTGATGCTACCATCTGTATTCAACTTGGTCCTGTAAATCCATTTGACTCCAATTACATTCTTATCTTTAGGTTTTTGTGTAAAGAACCAAGTTTGATTCTTCTGAATTGCACAAAATTCATCCTGCATAGCTTTCCTCTAACCTGTTGATTTAATAACCTCATTATGATCTGTAGGATCTAAGATAGTAACATTGCTTCTATCATAAATGTTAGAAAGAAGTCTTGTTCCCCTTACAAGTACATCATCAAGAGTATCATCCTCTGTATCTTCATCTGAGTTGTCATAACCAGCAACCTCAGGTTGATTTATGTGTTATATATCGACATCTAGATCATCAGATATAGCAGTATTTCAATTCCAACCTTGATCCTCATTGAATTTGACCTCCCTATTGATTATTATCTTCTTAAATTCTATATCATAAACTCTATAAGCCTTTGAAACTATGCTATAGCCAACAAACACAACTGCTTTGGCTTTTTGATCAAGTTTTTGCCTTTTTTTATCAGGTATCAAGACAAAACAAAGACATCTAAAAACTTTTAGATGTTACATAGAAGGTTTTACACCAAACCAAAGCTCACACAGAGTTTTCCCTGGAATGGCTGAGGATGTGAGTCTATTTTGAAGATATACTTAAGTGTTGACAGCTTCAACCCAAAAGAATTTTGGCATGCCTTTCTCGTAAAGAAGACTTTTCGTCATCTTCATGATTGTTCTGTTTCTCCTTTCACATACTTCATTCTGTTGAGGAGTATATGGAGCTGTAAATTGATATTTTATACCTGAGATTTTGTAGATTTCTTTAAAAGTAACAGAGGTAAACTCAATGTCATTATCATACCTCAAACATTTAATTTTGACTCTTGTCTCAGTCTCAACAAGAGCCTTGAAGGTTTGGAATATTGATAAAATTTTTGATTTAGTTTTCATAAAATACACCCAACAAAATCGAATATAATCATCAATGATGAAAAACTTGCTTCCATTCAAAGATATTATAAACATAGGTCCGCACACATAAGAATGGATTAAATTAAGTTTCTCCTTAGCTCTCCAGGCCTGATTGGCAAGGAAGGGCTACCTAGTTTGCTTGCCTTGCTGGCAAGCACTACAAACTCCTCATAGATTGGATATTTCTGACAAACTAGTCACCAACTGGTTTTTTTGCATCTTTTGCAGTGCACCATAGTGAAAATGTCCTAATTTTTTATGCCAAAAATTAGACTCATCGTAGGCAGCAGGTAAGGCCCTATATGTCATCTGGTCAAGTTCTAACAGAAAGCTTTTGGCTTTCATTGGAACTTGATGATCATATCTCCTTTTAAATCAAAAATAGTGCAACCACTGTTTTCAAACTGCAGTGCATAGTTCTTCTCTAGCAGCTGACCAACACTAAGTAGGTTTTGATGAATTTCAGGTACAAATAATACATCAAGGATAAATTTTGCACGTGTTTGTACCTGATAAAGTTGAGACAGTCACTGTGTCATTTCCATGTGCTTCAAGTAAGGCACCATTTCCAATTCTAATTTTGGTTACATAGGATTTGTCTAATGTTTTGAAGACTAATGGACAAGAGGACATGTGATGTGTGCAACCACTGTCAATGAGCCAAGCTTGATTGTTAGAACTTGTTATGTTGCAACTAGCAACAAATAGTTCTTCTTCTGCTTGTTGAGTTTCTTCTTCTACAACCTTAGCTTGCTACTTCATTTGTTGCTGCAAGTGTTTCCTTTTGCTTTTGCATATTTTGTCAATATGACCCTGTTTATTGCAAAATGAACAAAGAACATTAAACCTTCTCTAACAAACCTTAGAGAAATGTGAAATTTTGCCGCAATGTTCACATGGAGCATAGACTATCTTCCTTTCTGTCTTGCTGGATTCTGCATCTCTGCGCTGTATTCTTTCAGTTTGAGACCTTCTATAGGAAGTTTTTCCTTTGTAGAAGGCCTGTATAGCACCTTTAGAAGTTGTTGCTAACCTTGAAAGCTTTGCTGCTACTCCTCTAACTCTAAAAGTCCTTCTTTGCTCCTGAGCTTGGAATGCATTGATTAGTTCTGCCATGAAGATTTGGGAGAGGTCCTTTAAGTCCTCCAAGGAAAATATTTTAGCTTCAAACCTCTCAAACACACTAACCAATACCTTCTCTATAATCATTTTATCTGGCAAGTCCTCTCCAAGTAGCCTGACTTGATTCATTATCCTCATAAGTCTATCACTGTAATCTTTGACACTTTCTGAGTCCTTCATTTTTAAAACTTCAAATTCCTTTCTTAGATTGAGAATTTGCATGTTTCTGGTTTTAATGCTACCATTGTACTCATCTCTCAACTTCTCACAAGCTTCCTTTGGTGTCTCACATGTCATAATTCTATTGAATATAACATCAGTGACTGCCAACTAGATGAATGATAGAGCCTTATAACATTTAGCTACTTACTCATTATGGTTTTTTAGTTGAGCAACAATTGGATTTATTGGAAGAGTTGATGGATCATCCCCTTTCTTAGTGACATCCCAGAGATCATATGCCTTTAGGTATGTTTTCATCATAACAAACCATTGCATGAAATTCTCTCTAGAAAATTTGAGTGGAGAGACAAGTGTGAAGTTTGCAAAAGCCATCTCAAGTTGCTATCCTACACCACTTAGTTAAAAAATCTCAAGTGTTTCACTCAACCTCTCGTGTGTCTCTCTTTTCTCTCACTCACCACAGGTCCTATAAGACCCTTTAGAAGTTTTGATACCACTCTTAGTTCAACCACAAACCAATAGGCTAATTGCAGAGTTGCCTCTAATTGATTTGTAAATAATGAAGACAACAATAGCTAGAAAAGTAATAAAGGACAAATTGTGTGTTGGAACCTCTCAAATGATGCATTATTATTCAATATATAGTGTACATGGTTAGGTACAAAAAAACAATTAGGCCAGGTACAAAAAGACAATTAGGTCATACCTATACTAATGATTAAATCACTGACAACCTTGTCCAACCTTGTCCATGCTGTAATAGGTTTGCCGTGCTTTTCCAAAAAAAAAAGACCATACTGCATATGGTTTACCACATTTAATTTACTTAAATAAGAAAGTATAGATGGGAAATATGATGTAGGATTTGACAGAATGAAAAATATTAGAAGATTGGCATAGAACATTTACTTGCCTACTACATGTCCATGTGATTCTAGCAACTTGAAATTTACCGCAATTAACTGCAATATGAGTACAACACTCCTTTGACCAACTAGCAATGTTCAAAATCAATATTTAACAAAACCCAATTTATTTAGGAAGCCAGGGATGCCGCCAAATACTAATTTTTGCACCATCACCAATCAACCATCTAAGGCCCCATTGCAACAAGGGGACGTGCCGCCATGATACTCCTCAAGTGCAATTCGGACTGAAGGCCAATCTTTCAAGAAAAGGTCCCCGGTGTAATATCGAGCCTCAAGTAATTTGGCCAGCAAGGTGCTATCACTCACAGGGAGACGCTAGGCCTGCTTACCGACCGTGGCTAGGTTAAAATCATGAACATCTCTACACCCCAACCCACCATCAGATTTTGATCCAGTTAATTTATCCCAGAATGCCTAGTGAATCTTCCTTTTTATATCAAAACTACCCCACTAGGAGCGATTCACCATCAAAACTAACTCCTTACACAGACCCTGTGGGAGCCAAAAGCAATTCAGAGTGTACGTAGGGATTGCTTGAACAACAGCTTTAACTAGTACTTGCTTACCAAGCATGAGCTAGGAATTTTTCCTTCCAACTTCAAGCTTCTTTCTTTCCTTGTCGAGAATTAAGCTAAAAGGTTGCTCTTTAGAATAACTCACCAGCATAGAAGGCCGAGGTACTTTTGTTGGCTCTATGCTGTCGTGACCCCATACAATTCTGAGTTGCTTCTTTCACATCTACTTGCACAATACGGTTAAAAAAGAGCTCTATTTTCTCCAAATTTACCTTCTGTCCAAAAGCTAAATTCATATTGAGCAAGGATACTCTTAAGCTACAAACATTCTGCTATGGAGGCTAGTGTCAACATAAGACTATCGTCAGCAAAGAATAGGTGAGTAATTGCTGGCACCCCCCTGCAAATGCGTAAGTCATGAATTTTTCCATGTTGTGCTGCATCAAACAACAAGGAGGAGAGGCCCTCTGCACATAATAAGAAATAGGGAGAGAGAGGAACACCCTGTCTAAGACTTCTTAAAGGACAGAACAACTCCCAAGGAGTGGAATCCATAATTAGGAAGTAAGAAACTATAGTCACACATCGAATTACTAACTGCACCCGCTTTGAATTAAATCTCATCCTGAGCATAATATTTCCTAAAAGAGTCCACTCTACGCGATCATAAGCTTTACTCCTATTTACTCCTATCAATTTTTAAAGTCATACACCACTTCTCCCCATTATATTTGTGTTGCATGTAGTGAAATGTCTCAAAAGCAATGAGAGCATCATCTGTGATTAGGATTCCTAGAACAAAAGCACTGAGACTCCGAGATAATGTGGGGGCGGACAACCTTCAGCCGATTAGCCAGAGTCTTTGTAATGATTTTGATAATTACATTGCAAAGACTGATAGGTGTCAGATCCTTACCGGTTGTTGGTGAAGAAACCTTCGGTACAAGGCAAACATTTGTGTGATTGATAGAGCTAGGATCACCCTTATGGTATAAAATTTCCAGTGCCTTGTCCACTATATCATGGCCCACAATATGCAAGAAGGATTGATAGTAAAGTGCATATATGTCATCCAGACCAGGTTCCTTCGTTGAATGCATTTACTGAAGTGGTTATAAAAAATCTTCTCGTGTGTATGGTCAGCACAACATATGATTCATTAGAGCTGTAACCCTTCTATCCATAGCCACTAAAACCGGCTGCATATGACCATTTCCTTGAGTAGGAAAAAGGACCCTATAATAAAGTGTAGACAGAAGCGATGTCAGTGTCCGAACAATGGACAGTAACCATGATCATCCATGATCTTCTGTATACTATTGTGTCGCTGCCTCTGAGAAGCCACTGAGTGAATGAATTTGGTGTTGCTGTCCCCTTCCTTTAGCCACGTCATTCACGATTTCTGAGCCCACATCAACTCCTCCCGCTCCAGCAACTCATCCACTTCGGCAAGAAGAAAATAAGTTTGTTCAACTGGGAATACAAAAAATAAGTTTAATTATAAATGATTGCCAGCCACAGCTAGGAATAATCGTATAGGCATCTAAGCAAAATTGCCAAAGCAAGAAGAAAATAACATTGTTGGACATACGCAATCAAAGCGTAACTAGTTCATCCTGTGTTTCCCACTACGTAGACTCAGGAAAAATGTATTGTGACTCTGACCAAAACATCAAAATGTACAAGGCCAGTGATATTCAACAAAAATAACAAAATGTGCAAGCCCAGTGATATTCAAGCAAGTTGTGCCACAAATGAACTATTTTATTTGTCCTAAACTGGATGTCAAGCAAGAGCCGTTATATGGGTTTAAATTTAAGGTGATTGAGGCAAATAGTACCCAGTGGAAAAACTGAAAATTTCTGAATGTGTAAAACCTTTAAATTTCTGTATTTAAAAATTTTGCCAAAGATGTCAATAGGTGCAAAAACCGCAACATGATATGCAACAAATTGTCAAAAAAGAGTAATAGTAGTAAAAATATGAATGGAATACTATGCTTGAATTAAGAGATAATGTGAAAAAAGAAAATTAATGGAAAGAAAGAGAGTGGGATAGAATTTTCATTTCTTTCAATATTGAGACAAAAAGAGAATAAAAGAAAATCAAGAGAAAATTGGTTACTATTCCTTCTCTACTCAAATTGTTGACAAAAAGGTGATAAAATAGGATAGAAAAAAGAAATTATTGTTTGGAAAAAATTAGGAACTATTCATTTCTAAACAAATTCAAGACGAAAGCTGAGAAAAGTCCATTTTTATGATCACTAATGGTTATTTGACCTTTTTCTAGTTATCTAATAAAAGAAAAAATGTAGAATTCGGAATTTCAAATTTTAACACCATAACATATCACTATATTGAACAACAGAAGCAAGATGTAAAACAAATGAAAAAAAAATTAAAAAATAAACTGTCCGAAATAGTATCTTATAATAAACATGTATCTACAAATTTTGAAAATCGTATCCGAATTATTTCATTGACACTAAACTTGGATTAAGAGAAAATGAGTTAAAAGAAAATTAAGGAATAGAAAGAGAGCTAGAAGAAAATTTTATTTCTTTGAATGTTAAGACAAAAGGGTGAGAAAAGTCAACTTTGGGAAATTCAAAAGTAGTTGTTTGCTCTTATTTTATAGCTGTCCAAAAAAAAAATAAACAATAATATACACTTTTGAATGTCAAATTTTTGTGCACTACAACATAAACACTTATAGCAATGATAAAAACCGCTACTTAAGGGCATTAAACAGTTGCTTAATATTTAAGGCAGTGGTTTTTTGAGCACGGCTTTTGATAGATACCACAATAACTTTTATGCAACAATTTTAAAGGTTATTATCACGAGAAAAAAAAACTGCTGCATTAAAGGTTTAATTCAGTAATTGTTAGCATCAATAGCATTGATTTTTGAAAATTTTACATAACGATTTATAGCTACATAGGCAATAGTTTGTTAATCAATAAGAACAGTTTAAATTTGCTATTGCAATGGTCTTGGGTCATAAAAGCAATGGTGTTAGTACCAAAAAGTAGGATTTTTGAGACGGAATGGTAGCATTTTTTAGATTCAAAGGCAATAGTATTTATATCCAAAAATAGCAATTATATAACTTAAAAATAATAGTTTTAAGATATAAAGATAATAGTCAGCAATTTTAAGTCATAAAGTAGCAGTTTTAAAATATAAATACAATAGTTTTGATACCTAAAGGTAGTGGTTTTTAAGAATTGAATGTAGCATTTTTGAACCTAATGACAATGATTTTTAGTAATAGGTACATCAATTTTCTACTTCACTTACACATAATTGATATATAATTTTTAAAATAATAACCATTCCATCCATTCACCAATCATCAAATAAATATAAAATGTCTACAAGTATAATATCTATAAAAAAAAAAAAAAAAGGTATCATCTTGTGCATATATTTAATATAGCCTACCAAATAGTCAATCAATCAAATAAAAGGTTTAGTCCATAACATAATTGCTCAACAAACATTATTATCATCAACATTGTCATCATCCTACAAAAAAAAAAAAAAAAAAAGGCAATTGAGTAAGTATCTTAAACGTGTGCACCTGCTAAAGATTGAAGATATAAGTTTTAGCAATTAAAGATATAGCCAACCCATTAAAATTAAGTAAGCAAGATTCATAAATCAAGTAAATAAATAGCATATATATATGGGCATACCTAATTTAGTGGACTATAGGCACCCATTGAAGATTAACAATTCCTTAGTTAGTTATACAAAAATAAACTACTAAAAGAGTCTTTAGGTGAACCAATAACTAGAAAAAAACATAGCTAACATATTGGCATTGACATTTAGACCAAGATTAAGTTGTTGCAAGCCTAAGAGAATCCTAGTGAACATTTCTTATATCATTGTAGGTTTTTAAGCTTTAAACCTCTTTTGCACTTTAACTTTCAATTCCTTTTACACTTCATTTTTCATATTTTATTGGATTGATCGCATAAAATCTGCAAGCACGCTCATAGTATCCTCAACAACATCCTCTCCCTTCAAGGAAGTAAGGTTTGCATCTCGCCCTTGAAGTCATATCCATTCAAGATGCTTCTGTCCCATGACTGCAACAAAAGGATCAACTGAATAGTTGCTGACTCCTTTGCTTTTTGATTGAATCTCCTCCATCTCATCCTAAACACAACAACAACATGTAGTTTAAGACTATCAAAGTATACAAATTGATTTTGTACTCAAATACAATATAAGTGCATAATTTTTCTGTCAATTTTTTTATAAGGGTAGCCTTAAACATGTCCATTTGAGAAGGTGGCTCTTTATTGGGATTTTCATTTTTTTTGTGAATAACTGAAAAATAACAATAACAAAAAAAAAGGAAAATCAAATACATTATTTACAATAACATGCCTATATTTACCATTTGCTCTCAAATACGTGCAAAGCTCTTCTGACCTATTAGGTGCTTATCTGTTTGCTTCTGCCAATTTCTTATGTTGGTTCTTGTCATTGCCTATATATACATATGCAAAAGAATGGAATTAATATTATTTCCTATATAAAAAAGCAGTAAATTCATTATATGCATGTTTTGGTTAAAGTAAACCTATGATTCTTCTAAGTTCCAATATATGAACAAATCGAGAAATTGCTCCATGAGTATATTTTTTGGATGGTACTTTAGTCTAATTTTGTCAATTTTGTATTTGGTGAAGTAATCTCTCTTCAACTAACACCTATACGATCTCTAACTTTTTGCAATTATTGTCAATACTCATTTTTTTCCTTCTTCAAGAACCAAATATTTTTCTACAATGCTTAGAATACAAATTATAAGCTAGAAATATCTTATAAATAGGCAACTTATGTAAAGAGAAAAAACAATTCATGATATTACCTACACAAACTCTTATATTTTATCCTTATTGTCTTTTGGTACCTTATGCCAATTTTTCACATCCAATAATGCCTTATTTGGATTTTTGGCTAAGGTACCAAGAAAAGTGGTGAATTCATTGAATGTCTTCTCATCAAGGCCAATGGGTTGGTTATTAGCATTAAAAAAATATAAGTTTATACTCTTTGATACTTCTTACGTGCACCTCACTCATTATTGTAGGTCCCCACCCCCTTTTTTTGCCTTAAAACAATGCCAACACATTGAAAATAAGTCCAATAACCAACAAAAATAACTTGATATAAAATGTATTGAAACTAGCCAAGTTCGTCCCTTCTTACACCGGTTGTTGCACTTGATCTTGTATTGGTTGTTGCTCTTTTGCTTTATACAAACTTTGCTTCTTAGACATCAAATATTGATTCATTCTATAAGATCCTAACCAATTGTTAAAAAAAAAAAAAAAGAAACATAATATGAAAAAGCTTGATTAAGACAAAATAAATGTAAGATATTAATATAGTATTGATTCTCTTTTCATTCATTAAATGGCTAATATGCATACCTTTATTAAAGACTAAAAATTCTAAGTGTACCATTCTTGGTGCAATTTGGCCATTTAGAGTAGATGAGATTTCAATTTGCTGTTGTTGCCCAATTTTTATTCTTAGGCTCCTTTCCTCTTTAACACTCTTATCTTCACTCAATCATCATCTTCTTTTCAAAATTTTAGACATTGAGTTTGCCATTGCTACTAGATTAGACCTTCCTTTTTTATTTTCTATTGGTTTTGAGTTCCTTTATATTATCTACTAGTAAAATAAAAAAACTAAAAATATTAGTTTCATATATAAAACTGAATATTTACTAAACATTTCAAATAAAAAGTTAAAAATACTTTTGTCGTAATATCCCAACAAACCAATAACATAAGTCTACATTTAATCATTTGCATACATCTAATCCCTTAGAATGGCATAAAAATCTAAATCTTCACTAAACTAATCATCATTTTCAAATTGCATAATGGTTGTTTGGAAAGCATGCCTTCTTTTAACCAGATGGTTTGTCCATTACCTTAGCTATAATACACTTTAACTAAGAATACCAAAATGTCAAAAATATAAAAATCTATTTCAATTCACTTCAATAGATGTCAAAAGAAAATGCAATAACACTTAATAAGAGAGCATGCAGAAAGGCAATAATAAATCTTACAAAGCAAACATATTGAATAAAAAAGAAGTTGTGAAAAAATGTTGACAATTTGGAATTATGATTAAAAACATGTATAGAGCAAAGGAGAAATAACAGAATAAGACTAGACACGTATTGCATAAAAATAAATAGAAATGTGGAGGACATTTCACAAAAAGAAATTGTTATGGTACCTGTAAATTCAGAACTTCTCACAAGATTTATTTCTTAATTAAAAAGTAAAAGTAAGCTTTCATTAAGTCTGTAGGTTCCAGGGCAACCCTTCTTTGCACCTTCTAGATTCTTGACAACTTGCAATGGAAACTGTTTGAAAGTTTATTATTCAAAATTTGTCTCTTCCAACTATGACAAGCACATAAAGCTTGTCAGCAAGTAAACAATATGATTCAAAGGAAGTTAGAAGATAGATTTTGTTACATATAGCACAAAAAAGAAAAGAAGATTAGAAAAGAAACCCTCAAATTTGAGAAATTGCATATAATAACAATTTGTAAAATACTAATTCAACCATAGACCAACTACAAAACAAATAAAATGCCTAACACAACAACTTGCAAAATGCCTCATGAGCAATAGTAGCCTTAATCAAGAAATTGTCAAGATGCAAGTCCAAGATTACTGAAAGATCACCTTAAACATTAGAAATTGAAAACTTGAGACATGCATGACCATTCACACACACACACAAAGTATTGACATGTTATATACCAATCCTCTTCTTTATCAAACCATCAAGCATAAAGACTTAAAGTTTTAAAATGAACTCAAATTTCAAGAGGCCAATTAATTATTTTTATTTCCTAATTACATAATTACATAAAAGTAGTAAAACAAAATAAAATAAAATAAAATAATTAATTAGAAAATTAACTTAAAAAAACAAAAATAAAGCTAAAAATCCTCTAACTTACCATATATTACCAAGATACCTAAGAGTGTAGGGCCCACTCTTGAAGGAACTATCAAAGTTGTTATGGACTTTATACTTGCCTTTACTGCTTTAGTCAATAAGGGTTAGCTCAAAGAGTGCATGAATGTTAGTGTTGTCACTAATGAGAGCAATGAAGACGAAGGCATACGACAAGTTGTCCTCTAAGTTCTTACCATCAAGGTAATAATAAATGGTCTACTATTAACTACTGATGGTGAAGTTCTTATTGGTGATGTGCTTGTCAACGTCAATTCCCTTTGCCACAGATCCCTAAATTCTTAAAGTAATGTAAAGTTTTCGTTGGTAACCACATATCTAAGAGTTGATGATTTCAAAATGTGGTGAAAAGAAAAGTTGAGAGCACTTCAAATTGAGCAAAGATTAGAGAGGTTTTAGATCATGGCAAGTGTTTTAATTTGATTACAAAGAAGCAAATTGAGAAATCGTTTCAAGATATAAGGGTCAATCGACAAGGGACTAAATAGCATAGTTTGGTACTTTTAACCGCTGCATTATCCTTCCAAAATCATTGCTAAATCTTGGTTTACTAACTACTGCCAAAACCTTTCAAAACTATTACATTTTAACACATAAGGTTACAACTTGCTACTACTACAAATCAAGATATTGTTTTAAGACATACGGGTCACTCAAAAAAGGATTAAATAACATACTTTGGTTGTTTTAAGAATCACTACATTATCCTTTTAAAAATTTTGTTAAATCATAATTCAAAGACTACTACCAAAACCTTTTAATACCATTTTGTTTCAACACATAAGATAGTAGTTTGGTACTAATGTATTGAAATTCCTACCTCAAATTTGCGTCAGATTTAAGCTATTACTCAACTCATTCAAAACCACTACGTAAAAATGCAAATAGCATAGGCTTTGTTCCATTGCCTTAAAATTGTTATTTAAAAGTAACATGAGTTGAAAAATGTTACTATAAACTGTTGCCTTTGAAATATATCAAATCAGTTTTTACTACTATCAAAAAAATCGTCACATAAAACTTACTATTATCACATATTATGAAAATAAATTTATACAATAGTTATAACTACTCATTTATGTTGTTTTAGCAATGGATTTAAACCACCAGAAAGTAACCACTATTATAAGTGCTTTATAGTGCCATTGTGTCAATTATAACATTATGTGCAACAACCAAGACAAAATGAGCAATAAATTAAAACAAATAAGCAACAAGGGATTAAAAAAGAGTAATGACAATCTAATATTAAACATGAAGAATGTTGAATGTGCCTTGAATTTAGAACATTCTATCCTAACCATATCATTATCATTATGCTTGGATTAGGAGAAAATAGGAAGCAAAAATTAACAAAAATGAAAAGAGCCAATAAAAATTCTATTTCTTAGACATTGTATCCTATTTTCTCTTTTAACAAAAGGTTATAGTTAGACATTTTTTGTCCAATTGTGAGTTGAATCAAGTGAACGCTAAGATTTAAGTATAGTTTTTACAAGACTACAAAATATGGCTCTTACAAGAAAATTTTAAGTAAATAACACCTTGCTCAATCATTTGCCTTGGCACAATACAATAGTTCCTATCTCCACCCTAAAAGCTCTAGCCTAGTCTTCTATTTATTAATCCATTATCTAGGAATTATGATCTTTGTATTGGTTATAACTAAATAAGGTACTTTAATTGAATTTGTAAATGAACAAATATTTTCCAATAAATTACCAATTTGTTTCACAAATTAAGAAGTCTATAGAAATTCACTATCAATGACTCTATAGATAATATGACACATAGCTAAATAAGTTTGGTCAAATCAATCTCACTTTCTTGCCTTAGCATTATCTTTATACTTGGCCAAAATTAACTATATTCTACTATTGAATTTGTAAAAAAGTGTTATGTTCCAATAAATTACAAGTTGTTGCACAAATTAAGAAGTCATTTGTAATTAACTATTGATGACTCTCTAGAGATAACATGACATATGACTAAATAAGTTTGGGCAAATCATTATTTTTATACTTGGTCATAATTAACTAAGTTTTTACAATTGAATTTATAAAAGAACAAGTTTATTCCAATAAATTATTGGTTTATTGCACAAATTAAGAAGTCTATTGCAATTAACTACCAATAACTCTCTAGAGATAATATAGCATGTGACTAAATAAGTTCAAGTAAATCAATACCATTATCTTGCCTTAGCCAAGAATTATTATCTTTATACTTGGCCAAAATTAACTAAGTTGTTACAATTGAATTTGTAAAAGAACAATTATCTTCCAATAAAATACCAAGTTGTTACACAAATTAAGAAGTATATTGTAATTCACTATCAATGACTTTCTATAGATAACATAGCACATCAATAAATAATTTCGTGTAAATCAATGCCACTTTCTTGCCGTAACCAAGAATCATTATATTTATGGTTGACCAAAATTAACTAAGTTTCTTCTATTTAATTTGTAAAAGAATAAGTATATTTCAAAAAATTACTAGTTTGCTGCAGAGCTTGATAACATTCTATTATATATAATGTTGAGATTTGACAAAGCATCAATGAGCTATATGACCTCAATCAAGTACTTGCATTTGGGTCAATAATGTGTTTTAGGAATCAAAGGATTAGTTTTCTATTGATTACTCATATAATTATTTTTCTATTTTCATGCCAGAAAATTATATATTTGGAAAATATTAATACCGTCAAATGTAAGCATATGCAATTTTATCTAAACGTATTAGAATCGATAGTAATTTCTCACTGTTAACTAATGTTGCATCTTAATAATCATACAATTATGTCAAACATGTTCTTTAATAAAATTATAATAAGCTACAAATGGGAAGCTAAAATGAAGAGGGTGGATAGGATGGTGGTTTAGAGGAAAACAGAAAAGAAATATGGATAGGGTTCGAAATTCCCCCCCCCTCAAGAGTACACCTGTGAAAGATTCGTTAAAACGAGAAAAGGAAAAAACGGATATTCATTGACTGTATCCAATTGTATGGTGCAATTAATTGTTGATATTCATCACTCTTGCCCTCCTCCGGCTGAATCCTCCAGTGATGTAAAAGGAAAGTTATTATTCTATCATAATTTTGTATTAAATTTTCATAATAAATGCATCTATTTGAACATTACTGGTTAAAATTGTCCTATCTACCCGATAAATAGATGATTATCACATAAAGAAAATTTCATAATAAAGTTGAATTTTTGGTGACTAAAATTCTTGGCATATTTACTTACCTCATTTTCAGACGCTCAATGGTTGTTTGCCATTTTAAAGTAATTTATGAGTACATTAATAAAAAGTTTTGTCTAAATTTTGATTTATGCTTTTTATGAAAAAATACAATATATGAGCAAAAAGAGAAATATACTTGTGTATTAGTGTATTATAATTTGTCTATATTTATACTGCTAAAGTAATTAGAAAGAAAAAAAAATGTTGAATTTTAAATGAGGAAATAAAAGTAAAATACGAATAATAAAATCTTGTAGAAATTAGTGGCCAATGTGTAACTATGAATTGAAGAATGTTTAACTATACGTCACTCAATATTTTCATCATTCTTTGCACATTTTATTTTATTTATTGTATATTTTGATGTTTTAATTATATATCTACTAATTTTTAGTGAAAACTTTTAAATGTTTAAAAATAATAATAATTTTTTTAATATGAGTAATACTACGATGATAATTTGAGCCCTCTCTCGCTAGATTCTATGGTCATGTAAACCAATGTCGGATGCATCTTTGCTAGTGGCAACTGCCAGACGCCATCACGATGCTTCAATAGGAAAGAAAGACGTTATTGCATATATTTACACTAAAGGCTAGACAACCAGAAGTGAGAGAATGTACTTGTCATGGGCCTAATCAGTCTTATGGCCTTGATACCAAACTTAATTCCTTGCAGATCGCTTACGAGCTATGGTGATTAAAACTGGGAAGCAAAAATTGCTAATTTGCAATTGGAAATTTGTTTGGATAAAGATTGGTCTTTTATTCAATAACTCTCAGCCTATATATAGGTTTACAAAGCAACGAAAATGTAAAGAACATGGTGCACAGTCCACAACGTGCATTACAGATCATGGAAAAGTGGAAGCAAAAAAAACTAGGAAACTAACTGCCATTGGACCAAGTCACCACCGAACATTGGACTAAGTCTTTTACTAAGTCGGGGGTAAGTCCATAACATCTTGTCCCATCCTAAAAGCAAACCCTGTCTTTAAGAATCTTGGTGCTTGGAAACGTGAGAAAAAAGACTTTTCTACTGACCCATGTTGTATCAAAATGATCCACGCTCTTCCATTTAATTAACAGCTCCCTTTCCCTTCTATTGCCTCGGGCATCCATTATCGCTTCTGGTTGTCTTAGCTCCTCCAATGTAGTGTCACTCAACCCAAGAAGTTTAGGACTGACTAGAATGTTGTCCCCAACTTTCCTCCAGTCCAGCTTGTACACCACCTTGCCAATCCTTTCTAACACCTTAAATGGCCCATAAAAACGAGCAGCCAGCTTTTGATAAATTCTTTTGGAATAGATATCCGTCCATGAGGTTGGAGTCTTAAATAGACCCAATCTCTTATATTGAACTGCCTCTCCATGTGCCTACTATCATAGACTTGCTTCATTCTATTTTGTGCAACTTGAAGTTGCCCACGAAGCTCGTTGAGCGCAGCATCACATTGAAGCAAAGCATTCTCCACAGCTTGCACACGGGCAGTGCCTAGAACATAAGATAGGAGGGTTGGTAGAGGTCTCCCATACACCACCTCAAAAAGGGTGGTTTAAGTTGAAGATTGGCAACTAGTATTGTAACAATGTTCAACCCATGCAATCCACTTCGTCCACTCCTTTGGTTTGGAGCTAATGAAGTACTGAAAATACATCTCAATAGCTCGATCGATTACTTCTGTTTGGCCATTCGTTTATGGATGGTATGAAGAACAAAAATTAAAATGAGTACCTTGGAGCTTGACAAGTTCTTTCTAGAGGGAGCCAATAAAATCTGGGTCTCAATTACATGCAATACTTTAAGTCATCCCATGGAGCTTCAAAACGTTGTCAAAGAAAATTTGAGCAATTCCAAGAGCCATATATGGGTTGGCAATTAGAAGAGAGTTGGAGAGGCAACCTACCACCACAAAGAGAGTGGTCTTTCCCTTAGAAGGAGGAAGGTCATCAATGAAGTCCCTGGAAATATCAGCCCATACTTACATTGGAATTGGGAGAGCTTGCAGTAGCCTCGTCAACCTCTGCAATTCAGTCTTATGGCATTGGCAAACATCACACTCACGTATGAATTTTTAGACTGACTCCTTCATGATTTTCCAAAAGAAGGCTTGGGACGATGGAGAGGCCTAAAGTAGTCTTCAAGGCTGTCCCTATGAATTTCCTCCAACGAGATTGGAATAAGAGAAGAGTCTTGAGGATGATAAATCTTGCCTTTGAAAAACAAAATTTCATGACTAATATGCCAACGTCTTACTGCCTTATCCTTTTGAACCAAGTGGTGAAGCTTTTGAATATCCAGATGAAAGTTGTTTTCTTCCTAAATTGATTCAAGCCATTATGGTGTTAGAGATGAAAGAGCCAAAATCTCATGCTACCCAAGCCTAGAAAGGGCATTAGCTGCTTAGTTGGATTTTTCTTGGCCATATTTAATACTAAAATCATATCCAAGATGCCTAACAATCCATCTTTGTTGTGCCTTCATTACTATTCTTTTCTCCCACCAATATTTAAAGCTTCTCTAGTCTATTTTAACAATACAATATCAGTCTAGCAAGTAGGGGCGTTATTTTTGAATGACAAGGACTAGAGCCATTAGCTCTTTTTCATAAGTAGAAAATGAAAGATTTATACCTCTAAGGATATTGCTAAACTAAGTAATGGGACACATGTTTTGCATAAGAATTGCTCTAACGCCCATTCTAGATGCATTGCATTCTATAACAAAGGGAAATGTAACATCAGGTAGAGTCAACATCGGAGCCTTAAGCCAAGGGAAAGCTTGTTTAGCTTCCTCACTGCACTAAAATGCTCTTGAAGTAAATTAGTGAAAGGTCATGACACCAAAGTTAGCAATGAATCTCCGATAATACCAAGCTAAACCTAAAAACCCACATAATTCCTTGACTAAAGTGGGTTTATGTGGGTTTGGGCTCATAAGCATAACTTGGATTTTGTTTAGGTTTGTCATCACACATTTTCTACATGTCACATGTCCCAAGTATTGAATTTACTATAGAGCAAACTAACATTTATCTTTTTTCACAAGAAGTTAATTAGCTTTCAAAATAAAAAATAAAAACCATTTTTGACATGATGTAAGTGCTCATGCCAAGTCCAACTATAAATCAAAATATCATTAAAAAATACAAAAATGAATTCCCTCAAAAACTCTTTGAAGATATTAGTCATGAGTGCTTGAAAAGTAAAGGATGCATTAGATAAGTCAAATGGTTTTACCATAAATTCATATTACCTATAATGATTGCAAAAAGCTATTTTTGCCACATTGTTTGAGTGCATGCAAATTTGGTGATACTCAGACCACAAATTAAGCTTAATGAACCAATAAGCTCCATTAAGTTCACCTAAAAGCTTTTTAATAACTGGAATAGGAAATTTGTTTTTAATGGTGAGTTTATTAAGAGTCTGATGGCTGACACAAAATTGTCATGACCTATCATGTTTTTTTACAAGAAGGACAAGTGAAAAGTATAGGTTTCAATTGAGTCAAATGATCCCTTGCTCAAGCTTTTTAGACACCAGCCACTCAATCTCTTGCTTTTGGAAGTGGGGGTAGCAAAAAGAACTAACATTCGCTAGCATTCCTCTAGTCCGTAATGAAATCTAGTGATCATGATCCTAACATGGTGGTAAGCCATTCAAAGGCTAAAAGACTTCTAAAAATTCTAGTTCAATTTAGATCCATTCCTTAAACTCAGTGAACTCCTTTGTCCTTATGACATCCATTGAAATTTGTAAAAGTATGCCTCTACCATTGTTATTTTAAGTGCCTAGTGGAATGCTTGCTCACAAATTGTTTATGTTTCAATCATCCTAATACCTTATAAGTGTAAAATTTCCTCACAATATATTTAAAATTCTGAAGAATTAGCCTAAGAGTTTGGATCCATTGACCTCCTAGAATTGCATCATAGCCTTCAAAGTAAGAAAAAGAAAATCAATTTTGAAATGAAAGTTATGGAGTTAAATAGTTACCTTTTTGCAAACTTCCATGCTAGACAATCATTCCTCATTGGCTACCATCACCTCATTGAAGGGTCTAGTTTAATTAAGAGGTCTACTGCTTGTGTAATCTAGTAATGGAGAAAGTTATGAAAGGACCCATAATCTACCAACATAATAATCGTAATCTCTTTCACTTTAGCCTTTGCTTTCATTTTTTGTGGTGTCAGGACTCCAACCAAAATGTGTAGAAAGATTTCTGGCAAATCATTGTTTCCATCAAACTCGTCCTTAAATTGGAAATTTGTAATATCATCATGTTCATGTTTCAACTTAATAAGGAACAACTTTTTGCATTGGTGATTCACAATATAGAGATCATCACATTAAAAGCAAAGACCTTGTTGACATCATTCCTAAAGCTTTGCCTAAGTGAATTGACAAACCACATTTGTGGAAATGTCGTTGTTAGGATTAGCAAAATGCTCCTATGGATTGAAATTGCTGTTTCAAATAAGCTCTATAAAGTTTTGTTAAGGCCCTTACCCAAATCCCTCAAGTCGTGGGTCTTCGGTGCTCTTATTGTCATAGATTCAAGTTAACTTGATAACCTCATTTAGGTTGTGGGGTCTTTAAGTTTGTACATCAATCCTTAAGTTTTCTTTAAGGTCATTGATAAATACACCTACTTCTCAGAAGTCCTTTAGCATGCCTACTTTGGGTAAAAGTCGATCAAATTAAATCTCGTAATGTTAAAGAGTCCTTGTCTATTTCAATTTTGCATAAATTAATGAGAGCATTTTGAAAGAGGAAGTTTCATGCCTATTAAGTAAATCAAGCTTTTGGTCTTCCCATGTTATATCACAATTGATTTTTCTATACTGATAATACCATAATTAAACATCACTCTTTATGTGATAAGTCACAATATGAATTTGGTCCTCTAAAGTAGAGCGTTGGAAATCAAAGAGCTACTTAACACAGTAGACCCAAGAAATAGGATCTTCTAAGCCATTTTATTTTAGAAAAACAAACTTAGCCTACTTTGGCACAACACTCTCTCTTATTGCTTCCTCATTTATATTTTTAACAATAGGTCATGGTTACTTGGTAGATTCTTCTTCTTTAGCTCGTAATAGTTCCAAAAGTTGCTTCTTTACTTGTTCCAAATTAACGCATAAGCCAACCATATAAAGTTAGAGGATGTTGAGGTCTCGTTAAGCCTTAACTATAGTAAACTCTAATACTAAATTGCTATAGTCTTTATTAATCCTAAGGCCTTAATGCCTAATCCAATTCCTTGCAAATCATCTACAAGTTATGGTGATTAAAACTAGGAAGCAAGAATTGCCAAATTGCAATTGGAAATTTGTTTGGATAAAGATTGGTGGTTTTATTCAAAAACTTTTAGCCCATATATAAGCTTAAAAAGCAACGAAAATATAAAGAACATGGTACATAGTCCTTAACATACATAACAAGACATGGAAATATGGAAGCAAAATACATTAGGAAACTACCATTGGACCAAGTCTTCTACTATATAGTGTTTTAGAAATCAAATAAACTACCATAAACAATATTTTGTCACCTATTCTAAATGATAGAACAACTAACCAGGAATATTCAATTTAATGACTCAACTCTCTTCAAATGTTATAAAGTGGCAAAAATTGACCATGATAAACTAAAAGAGATAACATGAGGGAAGGGGTGTAGTAAAATGGAGAGACATGGGAGAAAGAAAGAAAAGGAAGTGGTGTTGGGATCCAAAAAGAACATCTGAAGAAGAAAATGAAGAGATTTACGTTCTTAGGTCACCGATTCCGAGACCTATAGGGCACAATCCCCTTCTCTAACTCCATCATCAACACCTAAGTCCTATAGCCATGAAGCACTTACCTAGAAAATGCTACAAAAGTCTCAACAATTTACTCTCCTACTATGCACCTTTGCCTCCACAACAAATTGATAGTAATTGTGCATTTTTGCCTCCACAACAAATTGATAGTGGCACTTAAAATTCCACTCGAATCATAAATATTTGTTGTTTTGCCAATCTCTATTACCTATAATATTATGGCACGCAACTCTTACTAAAATGTCCTCATCTTTCTCTCTTACGATAGATCATTGTCAAGCCATCTCATTTGCCTCAACTCTTCCATTTCTTAAAGTTTTCCCTTTTATAGTTTTATCTTTTTAACAATCTTCCTTAAAATTCAATTTTAAATTCTCTTTTCAAACTTTTGAATTTCTTATTATTAAAATTACCGTGGCTCACATGATGTCATCCTAACCCCATCAACCTATCTATACCTATTTTTTTAGCATAATTCCTCCCACTAGTGTGTCCTAACTACCTAATGGCTTGACTTACAAGCTTTAATACTTTGAGTGTCACAACAAAAGGAAAATTAAGCTTTAGATAACTTGTCATAACATATTAATGATTGGGTTCACTTGGCATAACAAGATCATCTCTTACAACTCCTTATGCTAGATCAACACATCTGACTTGATTGTTATAATTATTCATATTTTCTCTATTAATGCTTCATATAGGCTTAGTAAGTTAGACTATTTCTTGGTTTACATCACTTTGCTAAACTCCTTTTTTTTTTTTCTTTGTAAACAAGTCCCTTTGTTATGTTCTCCTTTCTTACATAACTAGTATGTCATTTTCATATAAACTCTTAACATTTTAGTTAGGCTGGGTTTGTAACATTCCTATTCCTCTATCCTCATGCTCTTTTTGGTTTCCCAAAGACCTTTTTGTAACAAGGCTTACTTCCTAATAATTGTCCATTGTATCATATGTTTATATGTTCTTTTTGTACCAATGTGTTATGTAGTCCTTTGGATCATCGCCTTTACTATCAAATGCATAAAAAGTGTGTCTACATATAGGGATACTATACAACATCTATACTTTATGTGTACAAGTCCTTTTTTCTAACTTGATAAATGTCTTTCTCTTTAATTTCTTATTTTATAGCACTTATTACCATTCCACTCGAGTTCACAATGATTACTCTCCCTAAGGTTTTCATTTAGCTTCCTCCTAATTTTATGGCCAATAGTTCTAGACTATTTAGCTCCAAAGTCCCTAGTTTCTTCAATCTCCTCATTATATAAATGCAAATATCCTCTTACATGGAGATAATAGACTTAGCCCTAGCAAATACAATCATCTCATCAAATACTTCACATAAGTTGTTATCTATAATGTAACACTTAATATCAGGGTTGAAAAAAGTCTTACATCACTTCTCTTTTTATCTTTTTAGCATATTATTATATGTAAGTAAATATTATTCTTTTAACTCTACCATATTTGCATTGATTTCAATTTCATTTGTGGCTTTCACATAACTCCACAACATCCTTTACAATCTTAACCACTTGTGTTTCTTCCTTCAATTGGTAAAAAGATGCATCCCACAACACCTATTTTTTTGCACCAAGGAGTTGTTGGCCAATTGCATTTATTGAGCCTTGAAGGCAATAAAGCATAATGTACAGATCATATACTGAAATTTACTGAAATTGAGAACCATATATCTTGCATCTACAGATCATATGCTGGTGTAAACATCTGCAGCTAGCAAACTCAAAGAAACCTCTCGTAAAATCTCAAAACCCATACACACACTTTTTCTTGGAGGTTAAAAATCTCCTAAAGATATCTTTAACTCATGATTGCCTAACAGTAGTGACTTCTTATACTATTTGGAAAAAGAAGTATGGCAACAAAGGATGTTCTTTTCTTTCACCATTTTCGTTATAAGAGTCACGAGATAGGCAAGGCAGCATAAATAACACCGTACAATATTAATTAAATGTATATACATTTATTGTTTTTGGTGCAATGTATATACATTTATATTTTTGGGGATATACTTGAAATCATTTTTAACAATATGATTAATTAACAGAAATCCCATGCTTTTTTTATATTTCAACATTTACAATCCATTAAGTATAACCTAATCGACCTCAAATATGAAATTTGAAGTGACTTCGTAACCCTTAAAAAAAAAGCATTTACATCTTGTTGTAGGAGATAGAGCATGAAACCTAGTTTTGGAGATATCAATTAATAAGACTACTTAAGTGTAGGAATACTTCCAATTACAACACGTAAGTTGTAAAAGCTCCACAAGGGCTCGTGGAAGGTGTAAGCCCGCCAAAGTCCACACATACAAGCATCATCCTCATTTTTTCATTATTTATGTCTGATCATTACAGGGAGAATGTTCTCTATGAACTAAGAGCTCTTGTAACAAACTAAATATTTTTAGGAAAAAACAATAAAAAAAAAATATTATGCAAAGAATTAAATGACTAAAAAGGAAGGGGAAAAGAGAAAAGAGTTACAGTAATGGAACACAGCCCACGAATGACCCACCTGAGCATTTTTTTTATTTAAAATTATAGAATATGTATAAAAAACAATAAATATGTAAATATGAAATATATATATATATACACGAGAATAGGTGAAAAGTATAATACTATAAATTATCACTCTTCTTGTACTTTTTATTTATCTCTGCACATATTTAATTTAATTTATTTGCACACTTTGGTAGATCTCATGTACCTTGCATGATTTTTATACAAAAAAAATTGTAAATATATATATATATATATATATATGTTATTTTATTTAAGAGTGATATCCCCACTTATAAAGTGTGGCTAATTTCTTACTCTACATATCATTTTCCAAAAGAAAAGGATTGGATTTAATTTTGGGCGTCCCGAAATCCCACAATTGATCTCAGGAGATGTGAAACGTGGTCCCCCCAATTTGTCTGACCAAAGTGTCCTTTTGACCTGCTTTGACCCGAGCGTATAACATATTCCTTTGTGGCCAATCAAAGAGAAAGAGAGGGGTGTCTGGTGTTTTGTACGAGATTCCCTAGTAGCTATGATCATAATATTGCTACTGCAACTACGCACTTTACCTTCCCCAAAATCCACACTTTTGAGTTCCCATGAAGAAACTAATGAGGTTTTTTCAATGAGAGAAGCAGAAAGTGAGTTGCAGATGGAAGAAAACCAGAAAATTCTGAGAGAAAAATCCTACTATTTCATTAATCTTCTTCTCCATTATACGGAGTCTTTTACAAGAAGAAAGACAAAACAAAATGATTATATCAAGTATGGCTACATTCCTTAAACATAAAATTACAAGTAATCAAACTTAAGCAAGTAATCTCTACTTCCTAAGTGCTGCAGAAACATAACAACTTTTACTGAGTCTCGCTAATCATCTTGTGACAAAAACCTTAAATAATTTGCTTCTTGTTTGAAATTCAATCTCCTTCTTGGTTTCCGACGTCAGAAGCTAACCAAAAAACATTAGCAAAACACAAATTCTTCTGCTTGGTCTCCAGCTGCAATGGTGGCTTGAACAGCAAGGAAGCTAGGCTTCCCAACATCTTTCTTACTTGCATCCCTGGCTTGAAAGAGAGAGAGAGAGAGAGAGAGAGAGAGAGAGAGAGAGAGAGCGATGGAGTGATGGGGGACAGGGGAGCGTGACCAGAATGATTGTGCCTATGCTTTTTTTTATGCCCGGATCGATATCCCTGAAAGCATCTAAAGGTAGTGTTTCATTATATCTGGACAGGCAGGTGAACTCACTCCACCTATGTCTATGTGGTGACCACAAGGACCATGATTCTGTATGGACGATAATGTTATATTCTTTTTTTATTCTGTATTTTTTTTTCTTTTCATTTTCTTTAATTTGAAAGTTTCTATTAGAATTTTTCTCAAAACTCGATTAAAAAATACCAATTTTAATTCATATCTTGCATAACAACATTATTTAGCAAATAAAAAAAAAAGTAGATTCTTGATGAGATTAAAAGAAACCCTTTTGTTTACTAATAACACTTCCACTTGTGTTCAATTGTGAATCAACTTTTGCCCTTGAAATTTACGAAAGCAAGAACCAAATGCAGAAGTGGGGTTTTGTGTACTCCTCATCCTCATACATCTGGACTGAAACTGGGCCAACTGCACTAGTCAGTCACCTTTAATATCTAAAGCATCGACATGTATAACTCTAAAGCAGCACCTTCTTGTCAAATGCTAACCCATTTGCACGCTCCCAAAACAAAATGGAATCATTTTTTGTTATAATTAGCTTTCAGCTTCGACTGACCCACTGCATTGACGATTGGAATTAATAAAGGGGCTTTACACTAATTTAACGCTTTCATTAATAATCTAGCGCTATACCCGTGCCCCAGAGGAATGAGTTCTTTTAATCTGCTACAAGGTGATATAATTCTACTCCCACTAGTTCTTTGGCATTGATTAAAGCATTTTAGATGATACAAGATCCCCTTTAGTTTTTCTCTCATCTCAAAGTTTGAGCTGTTTTAAGCAGCAATCATAATGAGCTAAGAATGAATATGTGCCTTCTATGACAATATCACATAATTAATCGCAACAGGATGTCAAAAGGAGAAAGGTGTGCTATATAACATTAAAAATTAGCTAAAATAATATTCAACTCTGTGTGCCATTCTCAATTCAGACCAATAACCGAACCAAAAACGTATTTACCATCTAAAACACTTAATCATAGTTTAATGGTATATATAATTTTCTGGGTGGACATATTTCGTTAATATATAGTAACAAAAAATGATTCCATGGTTTTGATTTATATCAAATTCACTACTACACCATCACTTGATTATGGAGTATAAGATTAAATAGGTAGGAACATAGTTATCCTTAAAAACCTCCAAAAATAACAGTACACTATTCCCTAATTAACCGAACATTTCTAGTAATCTATGTCATATCATTATATTAGATAATATAACAAAGAGAATTTCTTACTGTAAGAATTAATAAAGAATTTATATTTTGTTTATTTTCAGAGTTTGAGAAGTTTTTTAGCATTTGTTTTAAAGTTTTTTATTAACATAAATTATTACAGTTTTTTATATGTTTTCTATAACGTATGTTTATAGTAAAAAAGAGTTTTAATTTCCTCTAACTTCCCCTTAATTAAGTTGAGTTAGCTCATCATAATTAGGCCAACTTAATTTAATAACATTTATATCTCCCACTCATACATAATAGGTTGGAATGACCCACTTATTTCTCAAAAAAAAAAAATTCTCAATATTCAATTCTTCATAAGTGATTCATATAGGCAAATAGATTGTGTCATATATGAATACATCTACATTTGAGAGCATATCTTATACATCTATTAAAGATACATAATTGCTACAACTCTAAAACAATATGAGCTTTGTTATAATAAAAATTCATGTCTTCGTGTACCCTCAATGTATTTTATGATATTAATTTCAAGTCATCGTATCCCTTTTAAATTAAATTAGACTTTCTTGTCTTCACATGTATCTATAATTATATTTTATTCAACATAAATGAACATAATTAGTTAACCAATAAATATATATAAAAAATATCAAACAATAATGTTCCTTTCATACTCATGTTGCATGATTACAATAAAGCCACGTTTTTAGTTATATTTCAAAAGGTCAAATCATTATTCACCATAAGTAATATACTAAAGTAATTGACATCATATTGTAACTTTAAAATAAGGTCAAAGGTCATATAAGGTACAATGTTTGAGATAATACTAACTAAAGAGACTTACACAATAAAGAAGTAAGGATTAATTCTTTTATTTCTCTTATTAGTCAAATAGCATATGTGATATGAAACATGTGTTATGATGATCATTCTTTGTAGGAAGTATATATCATTTCATTCATTTTTCTTATAACATCATTGTATATATATTTATTCAGTCATTCTCAAGCATCTAACTTAAGTTCTCTTAGTGAGTTACTCACTTATAAATGTCAAACTAAAATCTCACATTTGACTTTTAAAAGGTTATATAAAGAGTGAAAATCTATATCGGCTCTTACTCATTATAGTCTCACAAGATGATCTCATATTTATATGCTCTCTCAACATTAAAGACAATTGTCTATATGAGTGAACTAATCTTAACTTATTTGACATACTTTTACTTTTCTTATAAAAAATTATGCTAAGATTAATCACACTTTAATCTCATAATGTAACAATCAATATTTAGGATGATATTACTAATACATGTGTAACAACAAGTAAGTTCTTTCATTACATAATAGCACATAGTCTTAATGTATTACAACAAATTAAATTCTATAAAATCTTATAGACTCAACATATGATTGAAATATATCTCTTGGTATTAAGTTAATTAGAGGATCTACTATCATCCTATGTGTCAAAAAATACTATAAAGTCACATCTTTTTGTAACACAATATCTTTTACAAAGTTGTATTTGGTATCAATGTGGTTGGTTCTACAATGATACTTAGGACCTTTGCATATGTAATAGTCACCTAATTGTCAACTTCTTTCCTTATAGTTAAGCTAGCTATAAATTCTCCCTCTATCGTTGAGACAATACAAATTTACTTCTTACCACTCTATGATATGGTGTCATCATTTAATAAGAATATATATCTTAATGTAGATTTATTTTCATTTATATCTCCTCTCTAATTGGTACCTAAATAACCAATTAATTGTAAATCATTTCTTTAATGACATAATGAATAATCTACAATGTCTTGAGATACCGAAATATTCTCTTTATAACTTGACAATGTACTCTTCTTGGATTTTATTGGTATCAAATCACCAATCTTATAATATAACAAATGTTAGAATAAGTACACATAATAAAGTATATTAGATTACCCATTGCACTAGAATAAGGCACACTATTCATTTCTTTATGCTTTTATTGTATTTCAAGACACATCTTAAGGCTAAGGTCATTGCCTGTAGCAATTGGAACATCAATAAATTTATAATTATTCATTATATATAGCTCAAGAATTTTATGAATATAAGGCTCTTGTGATAAACCTATAAGTCTTTTAAAACAATCCATAGGGATCTTTACTCCTAATATGTAAGTTGTCTCACATATGTCCTTAATTTTAAAATTAGAGAATAATTATTTCTTAATGATAATGACAAACTTCTTATCATTTTTAACTAGTAAAATGTCATTACCTATAAAGATAGTATTACAAATTTATTTTCAAATCTTTTGACATATACGCAATAATCCTCATTAATCATTATGAAGTTATATAATATTAATTTATTTTACTGGCTTTAAACAATAAAACCTACTTTTCTATATATATTTATTTTCCTTATTCTCTATTAAGAAAAGCAATTTTAACATCTATCTGATGTAACTCTAAATCCATACTTGCTACTATAACTAGAATTAGGTAAATTGAGATCAACCTTACTATTAATGAAAAGGTTTCCTCATAATTTATACACTTTTACTAGATATAACCTTTAGCCATTAAGTGGATCTTATATCTTTCTATGGATCTATCTATCTTATACTTGATTTTAAGAATTCATTTGTTCTTAATAACTTTAGGTCCTTGAGGAAAATCTACCAAGTTTCATACTAAGTTAGATTTCATGGATTTTATCTCTTCTTCTACAACCTTTATTTGTTATTCTTTAGCATAATATAAGAGAGTCTTAATTACTATTTTAGACTCTTCCTTATCATGAAGGGAAATCATAAAGACTTCCCCTTAAATCTTAAAATGACAATATAGGATACTTTTGCAATTGCTTTTATGCAATATGGGTCATTACAAACCTTGCACAACTTATGGCATCACGCTCCCATTAAGATTGATAGTTTGAGGCACTTCCTCGTCCATTTGCGGGTTTAGTTTGTTATAACCATCTTGATTACTCATTTCATAAAGTTGAAAGTTTTTATTAATATCACCCCTATTAAGAAATTCATTCTTTAAAAACATAACAGTACATGATTCTAAATTTGAAATGCTTTTATCAACTTATCACCAATAAATACATACCCTTTAAAGTGTTTATAATATCTTATAAAAGTACATCTTTTTTCCTTTTAGACCCAATTTCTCATATATATGAGATAGATCATAAGCATAAGTGGTAAACCTCTATGGTCATAAATTACTCAGGTGGGTTTTCGTCCTAACTGTAATTCATATAGCATTGAAGTAAAAGATTTAAAAGGTATATAGTTAAGTATATAGGTAACTATCAATCAAGCGTCACCCTAATAATAGGGTTTTATTTTTTCTCTCTGCAACACCATTTTGTTGTAGCATCCTAAGACTACTTAATTGTCTAACTATACCATTTTAATCACATAATTCCTTGAATTGTTTAGAGAAATATTTGCATCCTCAATTAGACCTTAAGGTTTTAATTATTTTATCCAACTGATTATTTACCACCCTTAAATATTTTTTAAAGCATTCTAAATTTTTAGATTTATGGGAGATAAGATAAACATGATCATAATGTGTATGATCATTTATAAAAATAATGAAATATAAGACATCATATCTCACATTTTCACTTATTAGCCACATATATTAAAAAGAACTAATTGTAATGGAAATTTGACTTTAACTATCTTGCCAAATGGTTTTCTAGTTGCTTTTCTTGCCAAATAGTGTTAGCATATAGTTAATTCAATTTTAACAAGTGAGTCTAAAAAGCCCTCTTTAGCTAATCTATTTATTCTTTCTTGCCCAATATGACTTATTCTAGCATGCAAGATATTTATATCTATAACATTATCGTTGGTTGATGCAATAATAGAAAAACAACCATTATAAATATTAAACACTATAGTTAATATCCAATATAAACAACTTATCCAACATGTGTCCATGACTAATATAAGAAGTCTCATAATAAATATTTGTAACACAGCCTTCGAAAAAAAGATTTATAGTTTAAACATAAAATGACAAGAACATAAATGAAATCCATTGAATTTTAAGTGCATAAAAAACATCATGAAGTAGTGGAATTTGTTCATCTCAAATTTCTAATTTGTGAGTGTCAATCCCCTTGATTTCTACCCTTTCATTATTCCCTATATACACCAATTTTAAACCAACTCCAATTCAACAAAATTTCTAATATGTTTCTTGATCTTTAGTTACATTGTTTATAGCCCTTGTTTCTACAAAATAAAAAGGATTAGATTCAATAAGTAATATTGAGCTAATATATTAGCTAAATAATGAGAAGTAAGAGTAAAGGATAACTTTTTTGGCTCAGTGCATTTATGAGTGAAATGACCAATTTGCCACAATTGTAGCATATCATTTTGGTTTTCTCTTTTTTCTTGCCACCATGCCCCTCACGATGGTCATTCTTATTCTTCTTTTGTACTTATCCATTCCCCTTTCCTTTCTTATAATGCTTATAATGTCACTTACATTTCAAGCCAAAAATAACCTTTGAATTAGTCTTACCTACAAGTCATTCACTAAACCAAAGGACTTAGCAAACCAAGGGTGCTCTTCCTCTAAAATTATATGGCAAGAACTTCAAAGGTTTTAATAGTTTCATTATGTATCATATTAATTTTCATGTACTCCTAATTCAAAAAAATGGATCAAACAATATCCCAAACTTATTGTTCATTTGTGAAGGTATAACCAACTGCTTTAACCTTTGTAGTCATATTAGACATCACCCTTGAGTGTTGTCTTATGTTATGATATAACTACTTCATATAAATGTCAAAATTAACCATTGGCCCTCTCAATCTAGTGTTAAAATACCCCTAAACTTATTTGTCAATGTCAACCACATTGTCTAGCAATCCCATACTCCTCAAATTTATAAATGAGATCATTTTCCATATTCTTAAGCAAAGTTATATGGGTCATACAATTCTTTCTTTCTAAGTCTTAAAGGTGTCTTGGTCTATCCTTTGTTAAGTTGAGGAACCCCCTATGGCCCACCATGATATGGTTGATAGTTTTCAACACTTTATACTCTTTAAGGATATACTAAACCTTGTGGTATCAAATTTCACGATTTTCACCATTCAACCTATCCTACTTATTAAATTTACCAATAACATTCTTTGTAGTCATAGTTACAATAACTTTAAGACATTTATTAATGATTAGTACTAGTACTTTAACAATTCATTTTACACCAATATTGAAATGGATTAATAATAACCTAAGATTAGTCAAAAAATCAAAAGCTCACAATATTCTAAATCATCTTTTTTTATATTAAGACTAGATTATTTTAATTTGTTTCAAATTATGCAAAATTTAAGTTCTTACATGAAAATCCAACAATCTTATTAACCTAACAACTCTAACTAAAAAAAGACCCTTTAGGCAATTTTTTGTAGGGGCAAAGTATATATGTTAAGTATTATAGATAATTATACACATACAATAATATAGTAGACATTTACAATAAAGTTTATATACACGACATCAAATATAAATATGCATAACATCAAATATGAAACTATTTCTACAATAACATCATTTTTTACAACTAAGACTTAAACATCTTTTTACATATAGTTTAGAAAAGGTCATAAGCTTAAACTAGAGAACTATTAATTGGTAAAGTCTTATCCTTCTCAGTATCTTGAATAACCTTAAGCCTAACTAGCCATGAACCAATCCTCATTTTACCAAAACATATATATCTTATAGTTTGAAGATAAGGACTCATTAACAACACAACAGAACACCTTGTAACATGTTCAATATGATGCTTAAAAGCTTTCTTAAAGGCATCTTCTAAATCATAATACCACTTAATAATATGCATAATATGTTTTAACTCATAACACTCTTTCGTCCTCTATAAGTCCTTTAACCACTTAAGTACAACATTTATCTTGCATCTTCTTTAAGTCTTTTAATCATTAATATTTCAAGACAATCAATTAAGAATCTCATATTTAACATGTTTCATAAACTCTTCATCATTTTACATTTTACATTTTACATTCTTTAAATGTGCAAAAAAATTAATCACTGGTTACACAAATTACTCAATTGTTTGAGAAGCTCAAACTTCATTTTTCTAAAGTGCTCTCTAATGATCCTTTTAATTAGAGTTTACATCAAACGAGTCATATTTTATCTTTGAACATAATTAAAAGAACATTAGAAATTATCAACATTAAAAAATATCATTTTTATAATCAACCAATTTTTGAAAAAATAATATCAACATCTTGTAAAACACAAAATTATAAAAATTTTGGTGTAAATTTTATATTTTTATAATATTTCTACTAATTACATTGAACTTTTAAAGAAATAATTCATTTTCAAAATAATTCAAAAACAATATAAAATAGCATATTCCTATTAGTTGGTATGCAAGCACATGTTACTCTCTGATTAGTTAGTAGAACATAAAATTAGAATGATTTTTTTTACCTTAGTCAACTTGCCATATGACAACTTCTTAATAGTAATTATCATGTGTATTAGTGATCTCACCTACATCAAATCCATCAAAAAGACACTTTATTTCACTTGCCTAGTTAGAGAGTACAAAGCACTTGTCATCATTTAGACATCATGAAATTTTGACACATATTATAATTTGAAATTTTTAATTTATTGATATAATGAATCTTTAAAAATAATATATGAAAATATGTGTTTAAAAATCTATTTAAATATATGATACTAAAATTTATTACGAATATTATTCATCTTTTTCTTAAAATTATATATTTGATTAAAAATTTTGAAATTCAATTGCTCTTAATTAGTATATTTAAAATTAACAAATAATATATACTTAGAAAGTCTACAACAAATACTTTTTATACTTATAAATTATGTGTTATAAAATTATCATTTTTAGTATTAATTTTAAAAAATAAAGTAGAACAAGAAAAAATGTTTTCTTACAAAATACACAACCAAAAAATATGAAATTTTTATACCATGTTGTACATTTTAGTATCTCATCAAATGTAAAATTTCATAAAAAAATAACATCAATAAATCAGCCCTAGATAATATCATTATATGGAATAATATTTTATTCACAACCCAATAATCTTTTATTATAAGAATCAATGAGAATTTGTATTATGTTTATTTTTCAAAGTCTAAGAAATTGTCAAGCATTTTTTAAAGTGTCTATTAAGCATTTTTATAAATGTAAAAGACTTACGTATGTCTATAATGAGAAGACAATTTTAACTCTCCTAACTTTCCTTTAATTAAGTTGGATCAGCTCATCACACACTGTTTGACCCAACACAATAATATTTACACGGAAAAATGAGCCTTTGTTCCTTCGTAATCATGTAATGGTGTGCTAGTGAATTTGTGAGTCTGGGTTGTCCCTGTGGAGCCTGATGACGCTTTCTTTTTTTGTCCTAGTTTTCCGGCGAGGCTAATGGACGCGACCATGAGTCATATGAATTGTCCATGGGCAAGGAGGTACAGTTTCGGAATAATTAGCCTGGAATTTCGGCTAAAGATAAGCAAGTATTCATAGGCTTCCTGCATTGGAACCAGTAAAAAGTCTAGTCAATTAGTCATGTTAAATCAGTATCAGAAAAAGAAGAGCAATACACGAGACCCTTTAGTTGCAGAAATTATTCACAGAAGCTGTGTATTAGATTCTCGGCAAAAGTTTAATTAAGATAAGGAATCTGCTAAAAAAAATAAGCATCATCATGTAAACCCCCGAACCCATAGAAGTGATATTCCATTATTCCAAGCTAGAAGATATAAGTAAGCAAGTACCCTGTAGTGGAGACCCGAGAGCACCAGAAACTTCTCAAATTACAACCTGTGGACTTTGGGCTTCAAATTAGCCCATATGTGTACGCTAAATCTTCGAGTATAAATATCTCTCTCTCTCTCTCCCTCTCTCGCCATATATATAGAGAGAGAGAGAGAGTATTAAATCTGGAAACCGAGTAATATACCATGGTAAGTACACATGGAATATGCTTGGCTCCTCATACGCCATCCACGGAGGCCATCGACGCTTCGGTGGGCTCTGCAAATGGCATACAGGGAGCCAGGCACATACGATATACGTACGCATGATGATTCATCAGGCATAAAATTAATCGCATGCTAATGCATTTCTAGATGAGTATAAGCGTCTATGTATGGATTAACATGAGCCACAACTGTGTGTGATACATATGTTGCTAGCATGAAGTGTTGTGTTAACTAGATTTGCATATCCAAGCCTTCATATCAATGATTCTCTATCAAAGATCATCATCCCAAGTATCATAATCAAATCCAAGTTGCATGATAGAGTGCATATATATCTGGACAGGAGTAACTAATTAAACACCAAAATTGGCGAAGAGCCATGGAGGGACAGAGAGGAAATGGTTTGCAGGAGAAGTAGAAAGGGAGAGAAATTGGTGTTGATGGAGAAGTAAAGAGAGATCTACGGAAAATAGCAACCAGGTCATAATCAGATGAGGGTTTCGAAATCCCCACATAGGCATTTTGAATTGGCATAAAATAAGCAGAGCTGCAGCTGAACTTAGGGACGTTTTGCTAATTTTCTGAGGGTTTGGCTGTAGTTTTTGAGTGGAAAAGAAGGAAAAGAAGTGGGGTTATGGTTGCACCCCAAGCCTGCAACTAAATATAGACACTCGCATATAAGAGAGAGATGAATGGCATGGGTTACTACCCATCCAATTTCCTAAGCTAACCCTTTGGTGGTTTAAAATCTTCTTTTCTAGGTCATAAAGCAAAGGTTGCTTTTCTCTCCTCTGAAGCTCATTTTGGCTGGGAGTGCTTGGAAACGCATGGATTCTCTCTATCTTACTTTCTTTCCCTTTATTTAGATAAAGTGAAAAAAGAAGAAATACTTGTGCATCATGTTTATCATGCATCTTTTTCTTTATCTCCGTTCTTCTTTCTTTTTCTTTATATCCATCACTTCGTCTGTAATTCATGTTTCCTCTTTATTATTGTCATTATAATGTTATCTTCATATAGATTTATTCCTATTACTATTCAATTATGCAACTTATCCCGGTCCTCTTTCCTTTCTTGCCAACAATTAATCCAATATTTTATTCTTTTTGTAATACTTTTTTCTTTCTTATACGTGTTTTCTTAGGAGTTCTCCGAAATATGAGACTCTCTTGTATCCCATTGTTGATTTTTCTTTAGTAAAGTTTCTTCTCATTTGTCCAAAAACAAAAAAAAAAAAAAAACAAAACAAAAGCATCCAATGTTGTAAGCTGCCTCAATTGCAACCTGTAGTGCCTCATATATGTATATCCTCATTATGACAGTGTATAATATATTTGATCAAAGTTTAAAATTTGTGGCAGATTACAATAAGTCTTTTTTTTTTTTTTTATAAGGACTAAATATTGAAGTCTAGACCTAAAACTAAAAATTTAAGTTATTCTACCATTAAACTTTATGACTAGTAGCATAAGGTTATTTTTTTTTTCGAATTTCAATTCTAACATAAATGATTGTATATCTTCGTCTGGATCAGAAAC
The DNA here is from genome assembly GCA_020141445.1 of Bruguiera sexangula. Classification (NCBI taxonomy): domain Eukaryota; kingdom Viridiplantae; phylum Streptophyta; class Magnoliopsida; order Malpighiales; family Rhizophoraceae; genus Bruguiera; species Bruguiera sexangula. Next base: position 5,002,338 of record JAHLGP010020636.1, read on the forward strand.
GTGTGAAAATAATATGTTTTGCAGTGTACATATATATGTTTGAGTAACGTAAAGCCTATCTTTGTCTCATTTTTGTTTTATCTTATGGTTGGATTTTGGTTCATATATGCTTCGCTGTAGCATTTCCAAATCCATTGTTGATACTAATTGGCAGCACGGTTAACGTCCCCATTTATACATGACCTTCCAACCAAAGTTTGCCTATGATGCTGGTAACCTCATTTGAATGTTCTACGAATAGTCAATGTCTTGGTAAGAATCTTTTTTCTGTCAATGCAAGTGCCACCAATAGCATTTTTGGGTCGACATCAGAACACCAGAGTGTCGGTTTAGTGTTGTATGTCTCTCTATCATTCGCATTCTTCTTTTATATTAATTCAAAACACTACTCATGTCATGAGGATTCGGCTAATTTTATGATGAATGCCAACTTATCGCAAACCTTCTCTTTATCTTAATTTGGCAGCAACAATGATGAATTCAAGTTTTAGTTAGATCCAATGCAGACGGAGTTAATTTACACATTATAGATATTTTAAATTATTATATATGAAAAAAAATGCTCATAGGTTATAATTACTAGCTAAACTTACCATCTAGAAAAACAAAAATCGCTTTTTCCCAGGAAAAGTTAGCAAGCCATATGTGTAAGTCAAAGCCTAACGATTTTGATCTGTTTGATGGACTTTTTAATTGAGTTAAAATTCTTTCCAAGTTTGATTTATGAAATATGTTGTGGTAATTGTAATTGTCATTGTTACTTGATGTTAGTATGTTGCCAATGAAAATATTTTCTTCCCCTTCCCCATTGATACGACTGTGTTGAAGAAGGGTACTACCATTATTATCTATAAGGATGGTACAAATTCTGTTTAACAGATCTTGCTACACAATCATGTCCCAAAAGGAACATCCATAGAGATTTCATGTTCGAATTCTAGGAATGAGGTGGAGAACTAACTAATAGCTCCCATCCCACATCCTAAGGAGTCTCTTAATGCACCAAAAAGAATCAGCACACCTATTGATTTGGGAAGAATAATTTCAACGATGCACAGTGAAATTTGAGAAACGCTAGTTAATTGATCAAAACAAGAAGGGAAAAGAGATCTTATTCATATCTTTGAGGGAAGATCCTTAATTTGTCTCCGGCCTATTCAATGATTCATTTGATTTGGGTGATGTCTTATCTTGTTTGACTTTAATAATAATTCGTTTGCACTTTATAGATTGACTAATGAATGCTGTTGCTTTGCGTAATGTTAAAGATGCGCCATAGTGAACATTGTCGTCGCAAGTGGGCCGCTTGCCTAAAAACAGCATAATTCTTTGTTTTTTTTTCTTTTTTTTCAAGTCTACAGAGATGGCGTAAGCACCCATTAGAAGAAGGGGTTTGGAGGATGCAGGGGTCAAACCCCCACCTCCTTCTTGATCAAATGGTCAAGGATCCATCCACTCTAACGACAATGGGTTAAAAACAGTATAATTCGTAATCTGTGGATGCACAAATATGCACATTTGTAAATGAAAATGGAGACTCCTTTAAAGTTCATTTGAGATTAGTCAAATTTTCCTTTAAAAATATTTTGATATGGCCCGTACCGTTAGTGCTATCTTGAGTTCTTGTTTTGGCCAGCTGATTAGGGAATCAGTGAACAAATCCGAATAAGGGACTTGTTGGGGCCGGATAAAAGCAAGATCCACAATATCTTTGACAAAAGAACATTTTTTATTTTACTTTGCGGAAACTGTTTGTGATTACGAAAGATGGTGCCAAGTACCGAACAGAAGACGACGCCTACAAATTTACAAAGCGACCGACGTTTAAACAGATGGCAGCGAATTGCCGACCAAGAACCAAAAGTCTGAAATAGCTAGCTGATATGCACTTAACAAAAGTTTTGAAACCTGGCCATCAGACACCCGTGCTTCCATTTGTAGGTCTATATTAGTATATATATATCTAAGAAACGAGCATTCACAAGTCAATTGTCAAATGTCTTGAACGGGTCCCCATATCTGATTTATCAACTTAATTTTTATTTCCCCATTATCAATCAAATTATGAACAATGCATCTCCTATTAACAAATTTTACACACACACACACACGCTTAATGACAAAACTTATCGAATTTCCATATATTTGTAAAATTTGTTAATAAAACAATGTTGGGTATATTTGTAAAATTTGTTGATAAAAAGAATTGTTGGTTAAGAAAGAATTTTCCAAAACTTTTGAAGAAGCCATCATCTTCATTGGTCATGTGTCGACCTTGTGGATGGTGAATAATTTTCTAAAAGTCCACCATTTATCATTAAAGCTATATGTTGTTGGCCACTTACAGGTTCAATTGGATCACTTTGGTACTGTTTGTAACCTATAGTGAGACCAAGACAAAACACTAAATTTTTCGAATCAAATTATTATAGAAATTATCTAACAAATTAAGATGGATAAAATGCGTCATCCAATTTGAACATATAGCAGAGACCCTATCAGTGGTTTATACCATATCCATTTTTTTTCAGGTACGTCAGAAAATTTTACCATCTCATTTAGATGATGTGCGTGTGATTAGATTTATTTTTTAAAAAATAAATGAATTATTACCTGCTCTTTCCAGCCTCTTGTTAGTCATACATTAAAAATGTAAGCACGCAGATTAATCAAATTGCACAACTAATCCAAGCTACGCGGTGTCCATACTAATTTAAGCATTCAGTGAAGTCACACGATTTTATTGGCTTTTCTCTGTTATCCAATACATCGCCCGTTCTACAACGAGGTTATAAACATTTGAGAAAGAGCAGTACGCTCTTGGTCTTTTTTCACTTTATTCTACTCCTCGGAATTGTGAATTGATCACTTGAATGAAGCGTTATTACTGGTGTTAAAAATAAGTATAACCCATGTTTGACCCGATCTCTTAAAATTAGTTCATTTGAATTTAAATCAGATAAATTCACTTATTTTGATGAGAGGGAGTTAGATCAATGCCAATAACTTATAGATTTAATCTAACTTATAAAATAGAAGCATACAAACTAAACTAACGTACACTTATTGGCTAGAAAGTTTTAGTAATATTACAATTTTTTTTTTGTTTTTTTTATATTTATAAATTTATTTTATTAACCAATATAATTAGAAGTATATTTTTCACTTAATTTATTATAACTCATAACAGTTAAATTTTTATTATTATAATTTATAAGATTTATTTAAAATTATAATTAAATTTTACTATTATATTTGACAATGATTATTATGAAACATGCTGTTAGTAAATATTAATCAGTATTTGTAGTATTTTTTTTAAAAAATTAATAAAACAAAAAATAAGTAAATTTTTTTATATAATTAAATTATAATTATTTTATATAATAATAAAATTTATTATTTTAAGAAAATTATTAAATCGTGATATATTTTTTATTATATTAAAATATTATTTTTAAAAAATTTAAGTTAAATACACTGCATTTGATTCAAAAAGCAGATTTACAAACTACAACTGCAAACCTAAACATAGCCCAATACAGTTACCGAGCCATAGAGCAAAAATGCTGCAAACAATCTGTACATTTACTTGTATTGCAGAGAAGAAAAGAACGTCACGAGAGCTAATGACAATAGATGTCGTCTAGGAAACCATAGACACTTGATGAACCCTGCGGACAAATAAAATCTGTACTCGAGGGTAAGATGGATCTCGATCAAAGGAAAGCAAAGGCATGGACAAAATAGGTATGTTTTGAAAGTATTCAAAAATCACAACAGGGGAACACACCCATTTGTCCGGTCACAGCACAGCTTCAGAAAAAAAACAAAAGAAAAAGAGAAAGAAAAGAAAAGTGCACCTCAGACTTTGTGGATGGCTCCTATGGCAGCGATCGGACTCGAAGATGTAGATCGGTTGCACTTCTCAATTTTAATGTGTTGCTCTTGAGTGCAGAAACTCGCGTTAGGGTCGTGCTTTAGGACTTTTGGCCATGACTCATGCGAAGTAATTAGCATGTATCCTTTTTTATTTTTATCTGTTTTTTGTTGGCCGGAATTACACTTTAAACCTGGGATATAAAAAAATAATAATAATAATAATCTAAATTTTTATAAATTTTTACAACTAAATTCTAAACTTTTTCGTATTTCACTTAAATTATTTACCTTTTAAATTTTAATTTTTTTTCCAAACTGATTCTTTTTTAAATTAAAAGTGGCCAAAATTATTAAAAAGTATACATTAATTAAATAAAAATTATTAATAATTTAACTTTTTTATTTTAAAAAATACTAATTTAAAATGAATTTAAAAATATATAATTTAAATAGAAATATTAAATATTTAAAATTAATTATTTGCGTATTTCATTTAAACCCTTAAGTTGCGACTAAGAACCCAATAGCACCAATAAAAAAAAAAGGACCAACAACCCTTTTAACCAATTATATTAGTAATTGGCATATTACTCTAGACATGGTTAGTTTTTTTTTTTTTTTGGTACATTGGAGATCAAGAGATCTTCAACATATATTACTTCACTTATAATTAAAACCACTCTCTCTAACCAATTGAATTGACTGCTCAAAGAAAATAAAAACATATATTCTTTTTATCAGTCGGTTGCAACTAAAAAAAAAAATAATTATTTTTTGATATATAGAGCTTATATTTACCTCTTTATTTTGCCCACGGAACCGTGCCCCTCTCAACGGCGCACAGGCACAAGCCCACAAACGTGCAGTCAGGTACATATATTTTGAAGATCTTTTGGCCCCACATATGTTGTTCTTATAATGCTGAAAGCACTTTCAACCATGAATAGGGATAAAGAAAGAGAGTTACAGCTTATAAACATTAAACAAATTGGATGGCAGTCCCAAAAAACAAAAAACAAAAAAAAACCAAAAAAAAAAAAAGAAAAGAAAAAAGGAGACTGAGATGGGGATGGGTCTGAGACGGAAGGCGAAGAGAGAGATCGATCTTCCAATGCCTAGAAAAGGCTGCAAAAAGGGAATTCTTTCCCCCACTTTCCTTGTACGTAGAAAATGGTAAACGGTCCAAAAAGGTTAAGAAGAGCGAAGTCCTTTGTGAGTTGTGCAAACTGGAAAAAGCTATTCCATCATGTTTTATCGTGTATAGAATTGGAAGCTAACATGTGTGGGAATCCTGGTGTCAGAGTTATATGGATCTCTTCCCCATCTCGCTGTCTGTATGTATTTCGTAAGTGTCTTTCATGGCTAGATTCTACTCCGACCCAATACTGTGGTTGTAATTTGTAACCTCTTCACTTTCCCTCTTTAAGGTATGTATACATATTATGTATGCATTTACATTGAATCTTTTGTTTTTTTTCTTACAACAATTTAGACCGAATCTCATGTTACTATATATATTTTTTATATATAGATAATATTTGTCTTAGCATACGTAATAATTTGAGTGTAAAGCTCTGTCACCCTTTTTTCTTTTTTTCAGTAAGAAAGAAATTTCATTTGAAGTCGTAAAAAATGAACATCATGATGAATAAGAAAGGCAACAGCCGGAATCTCGTTCTGTTGCCATGATTTCTTTCCAGACTCCTGGTAAGTATGCGCAGTGGATTGCCTCGATAGTCTTGGAAAATCATCCCAAGACCACTTCTATTAGCTCCCCTGGAAGCATCAGTATTGGGTTCTCCGGAGGCGCCACCCCTGCTGTCTGTGAATTTTCTGGTTACGGGGAGGGCTTCTGTGCGTTCTCATTCTGGAATTCAGAGTACACTTTAACAGCCAAATGACTAACCTCAACCGGATCCGCAAGTTTAAGCTCCATCACGCAAAGATTCCGAGTATAACCCATGCTGTTATTGTTACCAGTTCCGATACCTCCTGATCCCCTCTTCTCGGTAAAGACTCAAGCCACAAGAGAAAATTATAGCGAGCCATCTCTCGCACGGTCTTAAAGGACTAGCAAACCAGACAAATGAAGCTCTGAGGCATGAAATCCAGGTATGGGAGACTGTCTCATCAGCACTTTTACACATGGCACACACTGTCCTCTTTGCCATAGTCTAGCACTCGTGGGCAGGAAGCCTTTGCAAGCACGCCACATAAGATGCTTAACTTTCCCAGGTAATTTCAGCTTCCAAGTGGCTTTCCAACCTCCGAGATCAGAGATAGGGCCATACCAGAAATCGTCGAAGAAGGTGCCATAGACAACGTGCGAGCTAATTTATAGGCACTCCACATCATATATTGACCACTATAGTCGAAGTGCCATATCAACTTGTCCACAGCACCTCTTTGGCTCAGTGAGATACGCAAAATTTGTGCACTCTCAGAGTAGAAAGCTATTATTCACTAGATCCTCTCGCCACCATAGTATCTCGATCTATCAACGATGATACCCAAACCAAATCCATAGGAGCTCGTGGCGATAAGACTCTAAAACCATTCTATTCGGGAACCCAAGAATCGTCCCAAATTTTAACTTTCTAACCATCGCCAATAAGCCATTGGACTCCTCTTTGAAGCAGAGGACATGCCTCCCAAATAATATGCCAAGTATAGCTGGGATTAGAGCCAAGCTTTGATCCATTTTGATAGTATTAAGGTCGGATTATTTTCGCCAGCAATGAATCCTCTCTATCAATAAGACGTCAGGCCTGCTTCCCCAACATTGCAATGTTGAAGTTAGCAAAATCACTGAACCCGAGACCCCCCTCAGCTTTAGATGTAGATAGTTTCTCCCAAGTTGCTCAGTGAACTTTTAAAGCCTCATATGAGCTATCCACCAAAATTTATTAACCACTCTAGCTGGCTCTGAGCAGAAAGTCTTGAGGAGTAAAAACCAACTCATAATTTTCGTGGTGATAGCTTGAATGACCCCCTTAATTAGGACCTCTTTCCCTACTTTTGACAAAAGAGATTCCTTCCAACTAGAGATCTTTTTCCTCACACAGTCCACGACTAAATTGAAAACTTTTTTCTTCGAATAGCTGATGATCAATGTAAGCCAAGGTATTTTTGGGGACTCTGAATAGCCTTAATTCCCGAGGAGTTCTGGAGTACTAATTTTGCCTGTTCATGCACATTGCGGCCGAAAAACACTTCTGTTTTCTCCATATTAATCTTCTATCCCGATGCCTTCTCATATTTTGAAAGCATTAATTGAAGATTTTGGTCCTCCGATTTTGAATCCTCTGAGAATATAAGATTGTCATCTGCAAAGGGTAAATGAGATATTGACGGAGCTCGACGACAAATACGCAATCCATGAATATCTCATCGGGATGACGCCAACTTCGATAAAAAGGAAAGACCCTTGGCGAAATAGAAATAGATTGGGCGATAAAAGTCTCTCTATCGTAACCCACAGGATGGAAAAAAAGGGCTCTACTGGAGAAGAGTTGACAACGAGAGAGTACGAGACCGTGGTCAGACAATTCATGACTAGCTGAACCCAATCTGCTTTGAAACCCATTCTGAGCATAATAGCTTCCAAGAAAGGCCACTCGACCTGGTCGTATTTAATAGCCATGAAGCCTCTTTTGCTGGACTTCATATTCTTCGTCTGATGGAAAGCTTCAAAGGCAATAAGCACATTATTAGTAATAAGTCGACTCGGCGCGAAAGCACACTGAGTATCAAAGACAATAAGTGGAAGAACCAATTTCAATCAAGTTGCAATTGTTTTAGTAACAAGCTTGAAAACCAAATTACAAAAGCTTATCAGCCGGTAGTCCTTGCATTGAAATGAAGCGATAACTTTTGGGATGAGAACAATGTGTGTATGATTTAAGGAGCTAGGATCCCATTGTGATTCAAAAGATCCAGCACTTTCGAGGGTACATCCTTCCCTACAACATGCCGAAAGGTTTGATGAAAAAGGGCTGGCATACCGTCTGGACCTAGCGCTTTAGTGGGGTGCATTTCTCGGAGAGCACGGACGACTTCCTCCCGACTGAAGGGCCTGCAAAGCAGTCGATTCATGTCATCTGTGACTCTAGGCTCAACCTTGTCCAACACAGGAAGCAGATTAAGTGAGCCTCGGGCATCAAACAGGTTTCGACAAAAATCTGTGAAGGTAGCAATTATCCCCGAATCGTCTGTATGAATAACACCATTGGCATCAGTGACCCTGCAGATGGTGTTTGGTTGCCTACGTTGAAAAGCAATCGCATAAAAAAATTTGGTATTACGGTCACCTTCCCGCGACCAAGAAGCCCTGGATCTCCGAGCCCACATAATCTCATCCCGAGTCAATAATTCAACCATTGAAGCTTGTAGCTGTTTTAGAGTCTCCAGATTGCGAGACGTTAGGGGGGCTTTCTCTAGGTTCTGTTCTTCGCGTCGAAGGTTGCATAATTCCTTGGTGTTTTTCTCTGCCCCATACTGATAAGGACTGTCTGCATCTCTCGATAATGCCATGAAGACTGGCGTTAGGCAAAGCTGATGGTGGTGTATTCCATGCTTCAGTCACAGAAGACTCACGAGAAGTCTCTCTGAGCCACATTTGTTCAAAGCGAAAAGGTTTTCGGAGACGCTGTGTAGGAGAGGGGAGCATCTCTAGTAACACCTCCAAAACGCAATGATCTGAGTCAAATTTGGAAGGGTCGAGGACCGAGGGAGAAGGATAAGATTCGAACAAACCATTTATTACAAAAAGCCTATTTAGCCGCTCTTGGAGAGTCTCCTCTCCAAGCATCCATTAGACCGGGTAAACTCGTGTCCCTGAAAGGTCAGTTCAGACAAACCACAAAAATCACTAGCAAACTTATCCCTTAGGTCGATGGAGCGTTGCCTGCCACCATGCTTCTCACAGGAGAACATCATTTCATTAAGATCGCCTCCACACAACCAAGGACGGCAAACATTCATACAAAAACGACAAATGCTTATAATTAAAATAATAAGTGACAGCAAAATTCCCCTTAATCCAAATTCCTTAATAAACATCTTTCTTATTGTTTAAAAATAGAAAAAAAAAATCAAACCCAATAATCACACCACATTTTCTCATATTTTGTAACCGGTGACCCTACCACACTATTTTTTCACTATTCATTAGTGAAATATCTCTTATTATCTTCTTTCTACCATATTCTATAATTTATTCTCATTAATTTCTTTCTTCTATATTCTTAATTTACTCCTTAAGTCTAGGCAATAAATTTTTTATAAAAACATTTACTAGAATTAATAAAATTTTTTATTTGTTATGTTTAACAATTATGGAGCCCATCTCTATGCTCGTATAGACACTCCACTATTCCACCACTCTCTCGTTTCAATTACAGAGCCCTCCCTCTCCCTTTTCCCAACACCACTCCCTCATTTATCTCGCTCATTCATTTACTAATCTCACTTTGTCTTAATCTTCTTCTTGCAAATTGTGTATATAAATTTTTAACTCTGATTCCCCCCCCCCCGGCTTTCATTAACGAGTTATTTGTTATTTTTCCCTTTCTCTTTCACGTATTGCAGATCGTATACTAAAAAGAGCAAGCAGGAGTGTGATTGCAACTAAGAGAGGCACTGAGACAAGGGGGAAGAGGCAAATATTCATACAAGGGTAAGAGAGTCACTGTAGCATGAACACTATTTTTTTGTTCTTATGTTTTTTGTGTTTATAGTATTTTTGGCATCAGTATTTATTTTCATATATAGTTAGTCAAATTTTTTTCCTGATGCTTTGTTACCTTGTTGATCGGAAATGGCCATTAGAAGTATAAGGCGTGCAAATGATTCCAATTCATTATGTAGATGCAAAGGTTAGATGTTTACAATTTTTCCATCATCATTGTGTAGATCTCATGTCGTTTTCAAGCAAGGATTTTGGAACTATCGGTGCTGGTAACCAAGTCTTTTAGCCTTTGCTTATGTGTGTAATTAGTTCCATTCAACGCAGGACTGCTTTGGTCCCTTGTATGAATGAAATTTTGGTAACTGAATGGCACAGTGACAAAATAGAAACGAGTTGTATTTCTCAATTTCGATTAAGGCAAAACTAGCTAGTTGCATTAAATAGTGTTAGTATGCATAAATGCTTTGTTTTTGACGTTTCAAAATTGAGGCATCTAATGTTAAGAAAATGCATGAAAATAGACTTGATAATTAGAAAAAAAAAGTAGTTTAAATTAAAGTCATAGAAAGTCTAACTTACCCATTATTGCGTATTTCCTGTCTTATTCAATATTTGTCTCTGCCTCTGTGAAGTAAAATTATGCTTCAAATGAAAGTCATTTTTAAGTTCTTATTTTCAACTATGATTGTTTAAGTTGCTATGGTTGTGTATTTTGGATGCAGATATTGGATTATGCCAAGGCCAGCTGACTTTTGGTAGGGACATTTGTGTAGGTTGATTATTTACTCAAGTTAATTAAATACAGTATTAGCTTTTAGTCTATTATTATATCATAGTCAATAGTTTGAGTTGTATTAAGTCGAATTTGTCATATTCTTTCACTTTAGATATCGTTATTTTAGCCATACAAAACGGGTGTCTAAAGGTTGTATGGTCATTAATATTTCAAATTTATATGGTTATCACAATCTTAATTGAATTGGAAGTGGGATTCAACATCTTGTCTGGGTATTTTTTTTTTTTTTTGGAGGATTCCCTCTATTACTTTTTACTTGCTTGTCACATGGTATTCTTCATAACCTGTCGTAGTGCCTTATTTCCTATACTCTGTAGCTTTCTTAGTATAATTACATTGACTTGCATTTGGATTTGCAAGTTTTCTTTGTGGAATACTCTATGGCTTTCTCAACAATCTGTCTTAGTGCCTTTGTAAATATGCTTGCTACAATCTATGAATATTGATGCCTTCCTTATATGTTACAACGGTTTTTAGGCTCCAGTTTAAAATGGTGTTGTTTTCATCTATTTTTAAAATGGGTAGATTGAAGTAGGATTGGTGTGGCTGAGATCTGTACCTACATGTTGAAGAAAAAGCTGGCATGGAGAATTACAAGCGAATGGTGTAATTTATTTGCTAAGGCCTAAGGCTACTTGAATTGTAACATTCCCCTCTGTTATCACCGATTGGATGAAATTGAAATTGAAAAATAGAAGGGGCCAAAAGGACTTTGCTCATGATTTCCTCATCCATGTAATTCCCAGGCAACGTGAAATCGGAGAAAATTTGGTTGTTTTCATACCGGTGTCTCCCCATCTTATCTCTCCCACCCCTCCACTTACAGCAAGCTTCGCTTGTTTCCCCACTTTTAATGAAGAAAAATAAAGAAAAAAAAACATGGAAAGGAACAAGACAAGCAAACAAGTGTGATTTACTCACACGTGCTTGCTTTGCGATAACCGAATGAGTTGCTTAATCTCTCTAAATAAAGATGCCTACTAAGCGATTGTAACATTCCAAAAAAAAAGGGAATTTACAATCGATGTTTAAGTACTAGTCTTGTATTATTAACAAGAATGTACTACAATATTATAATGTGTTTATATGAAATAATATTATATACATAATTCTTAAGAATTTTTAAATTTATTTTTAATGTATCTAACATATATTTTATATATTAATGAAAAATATTTAACACGTTTAATTGACGTGAATGTACTGAGCATGTTTGAACTTTGACTTCAAAATTCTTGTAACACGTGCAGGGGTCATATCATGGATACAAATGCCCGAACCTTGGCCGCCAGCCCCGTTTTAAAGGGGCCGAGGCTTTAATTTTAACGTTTTAGTTTAACTAAAAATACAACAAAACTTCAAAATTGCAATAGATATAGTTGAGGTTTGCATATTAGGATTGGCAATGCCAATCAAAAGATACAATAATGAACAATCTCACTGCTTAGTTGAGATTATGTGAGAAAGTTAATTAAAAATGACAAATTTGTTATTAGTTTACAAATCTACCCTCAAAGTAATTTCATTGATTATTTTATAAGACAAGTCAAAAAGGCATTTATGAAAATAAAATTTTTATTCCCGTCATTTTCTTACAATATGTAAACAGGGAATTATATTTTTTGTTCCTTTTTTTTCACTCATTATATTCCTATTCATATATTTTTAATCATGTTTTTTTTTTTTTAGTTTTTAGCCATAAAAAACGTAAGATATGCAATAAGCATAGTCAAATATACAAGAAGTGAAAAACGCAACAATGTGTAATTGTATTTTTTCACAATGTATTATAAATTTTGTTATGTTTATTATAAATTCAACCATTTTAATTATATATTTTATAAAAATAAATAATATAAATATAACGTCTTTTATATTAAATAATAATTTTAAAAATGTAAGTTTTTTACCTGAAATCTTCTCGTAAGCAGTACAAATGAGTAAATATACAACAAAAAACGTGCAGCGAGGCGTCATTGTGTTAACTTGTTATATATTTTGTCACCCTGTTTTGCATTCAGTAATCCCTGCGACTTATTGTATTTTCTTGGGAAACTTAACTTTTTTTCTAAAAAGAAAGATTGTTTAAGGAGATGACGGCACCATCTCTTTTGTGTCAGATTTCGCGGTCCGAAAAAGTTAGACGAACCGAACTTTTTGAAGGATTAATGTTGTAGAAGTGCCATTGAAGCTCACGCATTGGATCACACAAGAATGGCAGCTGACAGAGCAAAATGAACCAGAAAACAAGATTTTTCTCACTCTACTATAAATTTTCCTCCAAAATGTATTCCTATTCTTAACCTATATACCTTAGTTGATGTCATAAATGCAATTCTTCTAAGTTTTGAGATGACAGAGTACAAAAACAAAAGAATGACATTGGTAGCATGTATTTACGGCTGCACATTTATAAGTCTAAGGCGTCATCATTTTTCTCCTTTTATGTAGTTCAACTAATTAGTTGTGCTAATTACATATAATGCATTGATCTTTTATCCTTCCTATGATCAGCTATTCCAAGGTGGTTACAATGTATAAAAAATTAAATGCATAATTTCTATATAAAATCTAACTGTAAAAATAAAAAATATCTCAATAAAAATTTAATTATAATTTAAGATTTTAAAATTGAATCACTAACTTTTAATCATTATAATTATTGTATAGTTCGAACAAAATCACAACGAAAATCATTTGTTTTCCACATTTTAAATATTATAGGATATGAGAACAATTTAGACTTTCTCTCTCTACTATTTTGTCTCCCCCTTTTTTTGTTTTTTTTTTGTTCATATGGTAATTCCTTAGAGACTAATAAGAAGTTTTTTTTTATTTTTTATATAAGAGCAGTTTAGGGTCTTTCAATTCCTCACTTATATTATATTTATTGGGTTAAATCAAGTTAAACCAACTCGTCATGAACGGATACCTAGACTCATAAATCAACGTCTCCCACTTATATGTAATGGGTTTTTATTACCCAACCTTGTATCCATTTGATTATCTCAAAGTAAATGAGCTATGCAACTTATGAGTACACTTGCATTCAAAACTCTTAAGGAAAAAAAAAAACAATTATAATTATACCTTATAGTACACCAAACTTATTTTATCACATTGGTCATAATTTACCTTATCCCTCCAAAGATAAACTTGACACTTTTCCTCATCATTTATCCATAGTTACATTCAATCTTTATTGGATGACATAATTGGTTGGTTAATGAATACATATGGTAGATGTTTCAACTACATCTTTATTAAAAATTTGTTCTCTTTTGAACACGATATCTCATGAGTCTAATTTACTCATATTCCCACATGCTTGCTCACCAATAAATATGACATCTTTTAACAATATTGATTAGGTTCTAAAAGGTACATTTCTTGTGCCTTTAGGCATAAGTTTCACTCTTTAATGAAATGATATTAACAAAAGTAACTAACCTTTAGAATTATAAACTATTTAAGTAAGTTTTCTTACTTACTTTTAGTTTATAAGGTAGAGAATGGTAAAATTCAAGGTACAAAGTCAAAAATATTTGCAAGTTTCTTCCTTGTGTTACCATTAACCATATAGGCTTTTATAACTTGTTATTCCTCTTACTATAATGATACTTTATTGCAAAGTTCCTTAAATAGCTAATGACCTTATTTCTTTATTTTCATTATAAAGCTCATTGTAATGCTCAAATAAATATTCATGCTATTAAAAATATGAGTTTAATACTTTATCTTTATATTTATTAGACCATAAATATCAAAATGAATTGATAACAATAAAAATATAGCTTTAATAATCTTTCAAATAGATTCTTTTTTTTTTTTGTTAGGTCATACTAGTATATAGGCTAATCAACATAAATGAGTAAGTCAATAAACTTTTCTTTAGCTTAACTCTTAGTCCTTTATTACCTAACAACCTCTCATGTATAATGTTGACATTAATACTTCCTTAAAGTTAATGTAATTAAGGAAAAAAAATAATTAATACTATGGAATTCATATAATTGAATCTATTAGATGAAGAAAAAAAAAGTTATAGTCAATGGTATTAACTTAAACATTTATACCACCATCAAATCAAAAAGGACTGTCAAAGGCCAAATCTCACCAAACTTTTGCACATACTGAATTTCATGTAAGAATTAGATTTAACTATTATATAATCTCATTTACAAGTATTCAAACAATTATTTACATATACATTATGTCATAATAACATTCATCAATACTTTATTTATGCTCTAAGTTCTTATAGTATATAGTTCATAACTCAAAATTTATTATCCACTTAAAATAGGATCCAATGAGTAATATCATTTGAGAATCTTAAGCACAAAAGATGGGCAATATGCCATTTTCTTTACTAGGTCAATGCACTATAAGTATTTGAGAGCATTTAACCCTTCTTACCATAACCCCAATAATTAGTCTTATCCTTCTATTCATTGACATGTTCACCTCTCATATCAACTTATTTCTCCATTTTTAACTTTTTTCCAAATTACTTCTATCAAAAAACTAACCATTTGAGTCATATAAAAATATTAAGTGCTTACATAGTAAGTTAAGTCATATATAAAAAGATTTAGCAACTTATAAGTGATTGTCTTCAAGTATATATGACATTCAATATCATAAAATTACCAAATGCAATCATTGTGTATTATGGTTTATATATCCTCATTACTTTTGCAAAAGATCAAATTACAACTCATCTTGTTTTACTTGAATGAAGGTTTGAATTAATATTAATCAATTCTTATTTCACACATTTTATTAACGTAATCACATAAGTATTTAGTGTAGTTTTAATACTTTCATTGAGTCTTTTAGCTCAATCATGAATACACCTCCAAAAATTGTTTAAAGGCAAATCATGTCATTTGATAAATGAAATACTTCTCAAACCCTTTATTGGGAGCGATTCATATATTTCTCAACATTATTATGTAAGTAATGTTAACCTTTAGTTTTGTTTAAGACTTAATAAGTCTTTCGATTTCCTTATAATGAGTAATAATTTCACTTCCAAAGTAAAACATGATGTGATATAAAGTTTTTCAGTACATTCTTCTCTTATAATTATACTAAATTTAATAAAGCAAAATTTCTTAATTTTCTTTATTTACATAAGCAATCTATTCATAGCAAAACTTTGTTGCCATGATGTATGGATAAAGAGACACTTGCATATAATGATGCTAATACAACCACACATACACATTAATTTGACAATAAATTTAACTAAATTAACGATAATCTAACAAAGAATATGAAATTGAAAGTTTGTTATATTCGCAATCATTTCCCATATTTCAATGTCTTATTATCATTATTGCAGTTAATTCTTACAAAATTTTAGTTTTGTAGATGAGAATTCCACCTAGAATATATGAATTCTTAATATATGAATTTCCACTAAAATCTAGATCTCTCAGTAAGGCTAAAATTCATCATGTCATTTTCTTTTAACATGTAAATTAGATGACATAAACATCACATATGTCATTCATATTATAACAAAAAAATTAATATATAATTTTGTTTGTAACTCTAAAGTATATAATTTCTTTTCTCTTTTCAAATTATTATTACTTACAAGTAATGCGTCATAATATACTTAAGTTATTTTTAGAGATATGTTGAATATGAGGTTACACATTATGTAAATTACTTGTAAATATACATAAGCATGCCAATATTTTAAGATAATATGCTTTAAATCATGTAAAATAATAATAATAATGTATAAGAATACGCGTGCATGACATTTCAATGTCAATTTACTTTATTTCTCGTGAATTAGACCTAAAATATGCTTTCACACGATAACAGATTAGATAATTAAATGTACCATGGCTTACAGCAACCAATTCTTGCAAAATGGACATTCCAAACAACAATATCGTAACGTATTAACCTTGCACTTAGCACTAATTTAGTGCTTTTAGGGTCCACACCCATTTGGGTAACCAACCAGACAAAAACTTTTAGTCCATTGTACTTTGTTTACGTACGTGTCTTTTCATTTACTAGGGCAGTTGCGTATAGAAACCAAGTCCCTTTTCTTTTTATTTGCCTGCCCTCTTAATTTGTTTAACAGGGGAAATCCTTTTTAAATTAACAGGTAAAAAAATTATGCCCCTACTCTTCTTGCAAGAACGGACTAACAAGGTCAGCCAATCAACTAATATTTATAATTAAATGAAATATCGTTACTGTATAAATAATCTCATTGTTGTGAAAGACCTATTACTGGATAATTCATGGGGTAAAGCCAAAAAGTGTAAACTGTACAAGTTAACAATAGCATTGATTAAATGAAGGGAGGGGCTCCGGTGTATAGAGAAGACCTTCCGTTTAAGAAGTAACCCCTGAGACTTGCATCCTTGCCTTACGGCGTCTATTTGATTGTTCCAATTTCCACGCACGTGTGTAGAGCACCCACAAATTTCCAGCAACTACTCTCGGCCGTTAATGCTCTATCTTAGACACGTGGCCACCTTTCCAGCAACTTAACAACCAAAGTGGTGTCGATTCATTGTTCAAATAACAAAAAATTTATTACATAAAACTAGAGCTTAGAAAATTAGCCCGGTTACTAATTCTTTCTTACTCTTCCTGGGCACGTGGCAATGGATGTAGAGATGGCACTGCCAAACTGCCCAAAGCAGTTTCTTTCTTCTTCTTCTTTTTTTTTTAATAGGGAGTGGGCTCCAACGTGGCATTATGCCATTGGAAATTCAGCAACTGCCCTAACAACTGCTCTCTTTCACGCGCCCCATTTTGCAACTTAGCGACAATCACCCCTCCATATATTCCACTGCATATGGATTATGACCATATAAAAATTCAAACCTTGAAACCTCTTATACAGGGAGTTACTATTAACGGGTCAAAAATTAAGATTTTCACGAACATAAAAAAATTATTAACAAATAAACGCATGTATATTTTGATATCAAAATTAAATGTATAATTTTCATATAAAATTTAACGGTAAAAATATAAAATACCTCAATAAAAAATATATTTATAATTTAGGACCTCAAATTTGTATGACCAACTTTTAATCATCACTATTATCTCATAATTTAATTGAAATTATGACAAAAATTATTTATTTTTTATAGTTCAAATACTATTAGATGTGAGAACAATTTAGACTTTTTTTCTTTATTATTTTGTCTCCTTCCTTTTTTTTTATTTTTTATTCATACTAGAACAATTTAATGTCTTTCAATTTTTTACTTATGTTATATTTATTAAGTCCAGTTAGACCAACCAACTCGTCATGGACTCATAAATCAACACAATATGTCTTAAATGAGGACATAAAACCAATACCTAATTCCTCTTTTGTTGTATAAGTCTTACATGTTAAAAAATAATTTTTTATGATATTTAAAATTTCCCACTTAAAAATACACAATTGGAAATAAAGCTAGCAAAATAAGTAACTAAGTATAATAGAATGTACAATAAGTAACTAAAAAGTATATTTCACCTTTGGTTGCACATTATAGTAAGTGGGTTGCTTATTCAAACACTTTTGTCTTATATTATATCATGTTATTGCACATCATGTATTTTTGAACATCAAATATTAAACTTAATAAATAAATTATTTTTCAATACTTAGAACCTAAACATCAACTCAACTTTGAATATTCTTATTCACTATCTCTATTAATATAGGGAAATCATTTTTATTTATTCAAGATGTCCCATTTTCTCCTAAATTAAGCATATTGATAATGATATAATTAGGATAAAATGTCCAAAATATATGACACATTCATAATTTTCCAAGTTTATTATGAGAAAGTTATTATTCTTTTTTGACTCACCATTGCTTTTTTTTTAATTTATTGTTTATTTTGTCTTAGTTATTGCATATAGTGTTATAATTGGTACAAAATTTTGACTTTTAGAATTATAAATTGTCTTTTTTTTCTTTTTTAGATAACTATAAATAAAGGCACATAATTAATTTTGAATTCTTTTTTTTAATAATAAAAAATTCACAATTGTCCCAAAGATAGAGGCAAACACAACCAAGGATGGGGACAACAATTTGGCTTTTGATAGCCAACATGACCCACTAGAATCCAAAGTATGACTCAATTTCTATACAATATTTTATTCTTAATTATACCAAAAAAAACAAATTGACCTAAATAGCAAAAGTATCCTTGTATTCAAAAAATAATATCCCCCAATGTACAATAATAAAGCTTAGAACAACTGGCTCCCTTAGACATTGACCTTATTTTCATACGACTACCATAGTTGAATAACAAGATGCATATATGAATGCCCATAGAAATAATTTCCATGTTCCAGCATGTTGCATTTTTGCCTTCTATAGTCAACATATAATGGTTTGATAATTAAGATTGGAATCCCTTTAATGAAGATTCATAGTCATCATTAAAATAATGATACTTTGTATCCTTAAAGCCATACTACAATGTCCTTGGTTCTAATATTCCACTCTTTTGCTAATAAATCTATTAAAAAGTTACATTCTCTCAGTTGGTAAACAAAGGATACATGACCCTTTCTTCTATTTTTTATGTCTTTGAACATATAAAACAAAGACTAAGGCCTTTCTTTCCCTTTTTTTAACCATACAATTGTGGTACAATAATCACTCTCAGTGACCACAAATGAAGAATAAGCACTTTCCCATTGCCCCTATAAGTCCACTACCTCTTTAATTGAAAGCAATTCTACCTCATTTGTACTAAACACCTAATTGACTTGGAGAAAATGCACACCACCTTTTCATCATGACTCCTCCAAACGCCATCGATATCTACCAATTCAGTGGAGTCAATGATGAAAGCATTGTTATAGAATTTGAAGATTCCCTTTGGAGATGTAATCCACACTAAGTCAATTATATGAGTAGGATCCTTCCTAAACGGGGAAATGCTTGTAATATTTGACATAAAGTTGTTAATAGAATAACAATAATAAGGTCATTTGGTTCTAGATCACCATAACATTTTAACCTAGATAAAAAAAATATTGTCTACTTAAAAAGATTTGCCTTAAAAATCAAATGGACTATATGATTGCAAAAAAATTCCATGACCCATAATTCCTTTGATTGGCAACATTGATCGAGTCTTATCCGTATCTCCTAAGACTTTGTTATCAAGTCTGGGACAACCTAAGCTACTCCTTACCATCCTAAACATTAGTACCACCCTTGCCAAATAGACTTATAGTGAAGGAAGAGATGGTTAATGGATCCATGTCCCAACAAGCATATGGTGTAGTTAGTATCTTGATTAGGGTTGCCCATTATATGTGTTAAACGATCCTTAATTAGTAATCATTCAAGTAATAGTTATAATGAAAAGATTTCCACTTTAAAAGGTGTTAGCCTTTGCCATATATAAGGGCTTTCATGAGTATACTCCCCTTGAGATTATCCTACAGATCATAAAACAATTTCATTGTGAAAATACCATTTTGCTCCCTTTATCATATAAACCTATCTAATTCCCCTTATCATAGGCAACATTCTTAGATAGTCTTTATAGAGATACTATGTTGCTCCTTCTCTCAGTTAAAGAGGTTTTGCTGCCATGAAATTCTCCGCTCCCAACTTTCATTCACTCATGTTTTGAATCTTCTCATTTAAATTGTTTTTTTCACTATTAAAGCTAATAATTAAGGAAACCTTCTTCTGAGTGGTTCATAATCCCCCCAAATGTGGTGCCAAAAAATCACTTTGTTGCCTTCCCATGCAAGAAATCTAAAGTTGGATTTTACTGTAACCAAAGGCCTTTCATTCTACTATGTCATAAAGCATATACCTTGCTATAACTGGGACATCTAGGCCTTTTAGTAGCCCATTTGCATTGCCAATAATGATAATCTTCATACTGTGCCTTAAAAATCTTAACCCAAGTCACTTGATTATAATTCTCCACCCTCAAAAATAATTTTATCAAAAGACCTAAATTTTTATCCCTCAATTTGTTAATACTTAATATGACACATGATTTTTTCCAACACATAAAACCACATCCTACCTAATGACTTGTCCTCTAACCATTCTCATCTCCTAAAAAAAGGAATGTTATATCTATTCAATTTGGTCTTCCATGCACACAGGCATCTTGAATAAAGACATAAAGTAAATAGGAAAGGATCTTAGATTGATTTTGATCAGTACCAACCATCTAACCTTAGAAAAGGATATGGATTTTCAATTTGCCAACCTAACCTCCATTTTATGAATAATTTGATTCCATAACCCTTTCTCTCTTAGATTAATCCTTATAAGAAGGCCCAAATATCTCATTGGAAAAAATCCAACTTCACATCTCCAAAACCTAACCCATTACACTAGCATGACATCACCCACCCTAACCCCATAAC
This sequence comes from Bruguiera sexangula, assembly GCA_020141445.1. Lineage (NCBI taxonomy): Eukaryota > Viridiplantae > Streptophyta > Magnoliopsida > Malpighiales > Rhizophoraceae > Bruguiera > Bruguiera sexangula. The sequence goes on from JAHLGP010020636.1 coordinate 5,023,115, forward strand.
TAACAATTTTGGCAAGGTTGATTTTTAACCCAATACAACACTAAAAATATTGGAGTACTCTTTTGCAATTCTTTATAGAGTTATCATCAACTTTGCTAAGTATAACTATCTCATTTGCAAATTGTGAGTGAGTTAATCTAATATCTCTACCAATGTCAAAACCTTTAATAAGTCCTAATTTCATTCCCTTCTTGAAAAGAGAGTTGGGACCTTCGGCTAAAAGTAGGAACAAGAAAAGGGAAAGAAGATCACCTTGTTGTAAGCCTTTGTCATTCAAAACTATTTAGTAGGACTACTATTAACCAATATAAACATATTTGGAGTCAAAATACACTCTCAAATCTAGCATCTTTATCTATCTTCAAATTCCATATTTTTCAAAACCTTCTTTAGGAAGCTGCATTCAACAGTGTCATGCTTTTTTTAAAATCAAGCTTTACGATGATGTCTGCTTCTTTTCTTCTCTTCATTTCCTCAATTGTTTTATTAGCTATTAACACAGTGTCTAGAATATGACGCCCTCTAATGAATGCTGACTGAAATTCTCTAATAAATTTTCCAATCACCAATCTAAGTTTATGAGCCAACACTTTTGCTAAGATTTTATAGATGCAAATCACCAAAAAAGATTGGTCAAAATTGATTGATCGATGTGGTTCCTTCCAACTTCAGTATTAGGATAATGAAGGAGGAGGTTAATGATTTACAGTTTCCCATTGTCATAGAAATCATGCAAACGACACCACCTTCCTTAATAACACCACAACTAAATCCATCCCCAGCAACAATCCTCTTAAACACGAGGCTATTAGTGCGGGAATCCTGAAAAGAACCAAATGCTCGGTTAAATTCCCAACAATCTACGCTACCATATTCTGTCCCAGAATAGAAAGATCCTCTGATACCACAAGCGTGATTTCTGCCTGTGGCAATTTGTGAATAAGCATTGTATTGAAAACTTCTTGGGACAAGATTCGTACCAGGATTTGACAAGTTAAAACAAAATGGCTGAGAAATGTTTGATGTGATCCCGCAAATGAGCCCCTCGCTGACAGAAAGAGAGGCCATTGATGGGAGAGTACTCATAGAGGCTGACGAAGATGAGACTGAAAAATTGTCGCCTCTGCCCCAGCATATGATCTCTTGTTTCCCACCGGCATCAATGGCACAGAAGAACCCGTTCTCGCCGAATGCGGCTGCCATCGGGCCAGGAGATCCATACCCAAAAGCCGAGATTGGCAGACATGCAAGCACAAGAGTGAGAATGACAAGGGGCGACGAACCAGACTGACATTTTTGCAATGACATCCCTACTGGGTTTTAGATAACCGAGTGTTAATACCACGTAGACTTGTAGTTGGGGATGGACTTTCGATGAAAGTGTACCTCTTGAGTGACTTGAGGCTGCCGTAACGGGCACAGAGGGGTTTAGGCCATTTTTATTTTTGGAAAAGCAGAGATTCAGACAGTTATAAGTGAAAGGGAAGTGTCCGATTGAAGTCACAGGCAGTTAATTCAGCGAACAGTAATTCAAAGTCACAGCTCGCTTCTATCTTAGGATTCCTAGATTATTCATGTAGGACACTACCAACGTGAGTGAGTCCCGCGCATACGACGTATCAAATTTATTCTGCCCTTGTTCACGTAACATGAAGGTCTCTTGTCTATGATAATTGATAGAAGACGTCTCGTCAATCCTGTCAAAATGGAAATTTTGTCCTCACCTCTTCACTTGTTATGGTTTATAAATTGCTCTATTATATATTTTGATTTGAGGGGAATAAAAAAAAAGAAAAGAAAAAAGGTGAACAGGGGAAATTTGGATTTGTGGTGTCTCTTGGTTGTTTCTGCCAAGGTAAGTCATTAAAATCAGACGAATCATGAATATGTTCATCGGGCATCCTGTAAGAGGCAAGAGGAGGCCTGACATGAAAGCTCTGAGCAGAACCAGCGTGCAACTGAGGGAGAAGACACCGGCTAATATAGGCCCACAGTGATAGAGGTCTGGATTTTTTCTGTCTTCATGGCCTCTAGCCAAATTGAAAAATAAAATAAATAATTAGAGAGATCTTACATAACCCTTTTAGAACTTGTAATTGTGGGTTGAAAAATCCATAAATATTATAAATTACATCAACTGTTTGTAGCTGAGCCATATCAAATTATATCGTGCCTTGAAACAATGGCCTACGAGATATCTGATAATTTATAGACTTTGAATTCCAATTAGGCAATTAGCGATAGAATATGAACTATTGGCATGTACTCTATCTGACCACATGTTTTTAAAGTTCCTTCCTTCGCGAAGCCAACGAGTCCCATGAGCCCAGTGAACGAGTCACATGAGGTCAAAACAATCGTATATTCTTATCAGCCTTCAGCTATTAAATAGAACGATCTTGTGCAAAAGCTTGGTGCAAAAACGCACCGAGCCCCAGAGTTTCTATGCTCGGGATTATCATCTTCATCTTCATTATTCAAACGTACGTTGCACGAGCAATTTGACTGGTAGATTTCGTCATAATCACGAAGAACATCCGACTTTTATGGGGGGCCTATTCGGATTCTCTCTGCATTATTATATTGGTGCATTATGGTTTTGCATCCATTATTGAATACAAACTTGATCTACACAATCGTAGCTATTATGCCACTTGGATCTTTTTGTTTTGCTTTTTTTTTTTTTTTTGTTTCCTTTTCCCTTAGAGCTCTCTTTGAGATGCGTTTACTAATAATCAATCAATGAATTGGCTAAGCACAAGAAGGTAAATGCCTTAAATTTGAAACGTATAATTTAGACAATGGGAGACAGCAGGCACAGTCGCTGGTGACACTGCATAAACCACTCGCAAATTACAATTTAGTATTGCATGGTAACGAATCACAATCCTTTCCAGCTCCTAATGTCTCGGCTGCTGGCACTGAACCAAGAATTCTTCAGGACTGCCACAACCTTCTGCGGACTAGATACTTGATTTTAGTCATGGCTTGATCTGAATTTTTTTTTTATTTTTTTATGAGCGAAAGTATAGGTAAGTTTTCTAAATTTAATATTAATAAACTATGATTTTGGCCAGAACAATGAAAATTTCGGCTTAATTATGACTAAACTCACCCAAATCCAACCATCTAATATCAATAATTTATTAGAAAAGTTGAGAGAAAGCTTCCAGTGTTTATAGCTAACTTTTTTTAAAAGAAAAATATCGCCTTAAAGAATATTACCTAAAATAATTACATTAGATTATTACCTTAAATTATTACATTATACAATCTTTAAAGACCTGAAGCACGGGATATAACGACTAGATAGATACAATTACCATAAATATTCATGCGAAAAAGAAAATTAAGTTAAAGATTAAGTGGGATAGAAAAGAAAATTAATTGTGCAAAATTAAGCAGGCCAAAAAAAAAAAAAAATCATTGGACAAATCAGTATCAGAATAATCAGCTTAAAATCATTGCCATTAATTGAGTAAATTAATATTTTGTCCAATCAACTTTTCCGTCTAATATTCAATATTATAGTCAGCTTTTCACCTTCTCTCAATAGTCTCTCATACCCCTCTCTTCCTTCACAATGCTTCTTCCCATTCACAGGTCAGAAAAGTATCAATGTGCCCCTCTCTGCAGCATTTACCTCCTAGCTCCCTCTGTGTTTCTATCGCTATCTTTTTTCATCATTTTTTTTTTCTTATTTTTGCTTTCTCAGAAAAGATAATCTATCTCTCTACGTCTCAACTAATATAGGTCGATAGGGAAGTTTTTGTTCTTCAATTTATTGTTACTTTCAGTGAACAATTTCTAATTTTGTTCTTATATTTTCTTCTTTTTTTACTTGATTCACATTTTTAATTTAATGATTTGTTTTTTTACAGGATTATAAAGACTACGGAAATTAAAAAAGAAAAAGAAAAAGAGATAAATACAAAAAATTTTAAAGGTAAAGCAAATGAATTGATTTCCTTCTATCTGTTTAAAATCAGAAAATATTAAAGAAGAAAAGATACAAGTCAATGATTTTGAGAAAGAAGTCAAATAACTTTCTGGATAAAGTAATCTATAGATAATTTTTATATTTTATTTTGCAATGATAATGTCTTTCCTCTTAGATCAAAAGGTTACATTGTGAACTCAGTAAAAAATATAATGATATATTTATTGATTATTGTTTAATAATGTAATTGGCCTCTGCACTCTACCAGTCTTTCCCCATTTGATTCGTTAAACGTTGATTTTTAAGTAAGAAAAATCGATGTCTGCGGCGAAGGTACGTCTTTGTGTTGTTTTGGTATTATTATTAATAATTTTTTTAGCATTTTTTTTTTCTTCTCAAAAAGTATATTTTTTAATTTATTTTTCCTTTTTCTATTTCTGATTCAAAGGAAACTTTTGACCTTTTTTGGTTCGTCAACATAAAAATTTTTTAGCCGCATTATGAACTACTCTTTAGAGTCAACAAAAATATGCAGAATTTTAGTTTATTAATGTGATTTAGCTTTTATACAAAACGGCGTAAGCCTGAACAGATTTAATTCATATATAGTTTAAATACGAATGCATCTTCTAAATTGTTTCCTATCTTTCAAATTTTATAGGTATTAAATTTGGGATGGTTTGACAGCATAAATATGTACTATTTTATTCAAAATTTCTTGAAGTATATATTTAAAATTTCTTAAAGAATTAATATAGAGCATATGTTATTCTAAATATAAAAGAAGGTAAGATACATATTTTTTAGTAGTAATTAGAGTCTATTTCAGTTTGTATATAATTAATTCTATATTATCAGTTCTCAATAACATTTAAAACCTGCATAACGTGCAGGCCAAATTCTAGTATTCTTGGATTGACTAATGATTGGCTCTTGTGAATAGGTTATATGCATTCTTCTTCGGAAAATCGCAGGATCTCGAAAACTTCTCAAACCGAATCGCCAATGCATGAAAATGGGCCTCGGCTTTGCGTGACCAGTAACTCTTGGATACTCTTCTTCTTCTTAAATTGTTTTTGAGGCCCCTTTGGGCACCAGTTCAGGGCGTCCAGTTTAAGATAAACTGAATTTGCTAGTTGGTTTCTATTCCCCCGCTCCGCCCGCCCACCCCACATTACATTTTTCATTTTGTCAACAAATTGGGGATTTTTTTTTCCTTTAAATCTTTGAACTTTTATCTTCTGGGATCTTGTAAGGAAACAACTTTAAAATTATGGACATTGAATTAATCAAGTTGCGATTATAAGGGCTAATTCTATTAAAAATTATGTAAGCATATACATAAAAAATAATAATTTAAAATTATTATTTTTAAAAATAAATTAATTATTTATTAAATATGTTTATAATTTATTTTAATTTAAAAGATAAAATTATTATCAAATAATTTTTATTTTTTTCTCTTTCAAATTTATTGACAAGTTATAACAAATCTTTGTCGTTCAAGTGATTAGCTTCTAATAGTAATCTATAACATATAAAAAAGAAATAACTCTGTTAACTAAAAAATTAATAACTCTTACAATTTAAAATTTTTTTTAGGGAGAGAGAGAGAAAGAGAGAGAGAGAGAGAGGGGGGAGACCTCAGGTATACACTAATATTATAGAATATTTATAAGGATTTTAATTTATATGGAGTATTTTAGAACTCTCTTTAAGCTAATTGGGTTAATTGTTAATAAAGCACACTTTAGATCTTATAATTTTTAATATTATATATTTGATTTTTATTTTTTATTTTCTTAATTATTCTTATGTGTGTGATCCATTAGAATTTAACATATTAGTAATGAATATGAATTATAATCTTAAAAAATTAAATAAATTAAACTTTTTAATTTACCAATAATTTTTTAATTAATTAATTTATATCCATAAATTAAAATTAATGCCTACTTTGCTATTATGACTACCAAATGTTAGAACTATTAAAATAGTTTGAGTATTTCTTTTAGTGTATGATTTATTAATATAGAGTTATCATTTTGTTATATTAATATTTTAATTAGATATAGATTATGAAATTAGTACTTATTTTTTACTCTCTAATTATCTTAATTATCAAATAATCATACAGTGATTATAACTTTTTATAAATCATCATTTTACCTTATGTAAGAATTCCTTCAATCAATCCTTATTGAGAACAAAATGTTTTTTCATAATTACTTCACAATGACAAAATCTTTATTGATCATTTCACTATATTCATATAATTCATGATATGTCCAACTTCCCCTCCACAAGCCATCTTTAATTAGGATAATCTCAAGATGAGATCAAAACATACAAATTCATATATAAAATATTTTAATGACGTCAAATCTAACAATTACTTACATGACTATTAAATGAGAAATTTCTTAATTAAATAAGTAATATTTTATTTGAAAATCTCATAGTTGGTCCATTTAATGAATTTATTTAATTAACAAGTACTCACATGTTTATTTAAATATCTTGATACTTTGATTTATAAGATCAATTGCTTTCTTTATAAGAAAGAATCATAACATGTAAGTCTCATAGTTCATTAATGTGAAATCTTTATGGTGTATTGACCGACAATATTTAGAAATAATATTTTAATGTCATAAATATCTTATAATTATGAAATCATCATAATTATCATTATAAAATATATTTATTTCATTAATTTTATCTTTAAAATTTATCGATAACTATATTATTATATAAATAACACTAAAAATAAAGGATGTCTTTAATTGGTATATATTATGCATGAAAATATATTCACAATAGAAACAAAAGTATAAACCAATGAAAAAAACCCTTAAACAATTAATTATTTTTCTTTTAAAGAGAAAAGAAAAAAAGGAACTAAAATGTTAAGTTCTTTTTTATTCTTTTAACAAAACAAAAATACTTGTTGCCATTTTCTTTAATTTATGAATTAAGAAGAAATTATCACATGGCAAATGAATTAAGAAAAAGTCATCACATTGTAAGGAGTGAACAAATAAAATTTTTTCTCAATTTCAATCATATCCATATATATTAGTATTAGAACTACACAATGTACGGATGTATAATATTTATTCGCAATTACATTTTACTTATGTTTTCTTTAAAGGAAAAAAATGAGAATTAAATTATTAGTATTTTTTAAAAAATAAAAAATAAATTCAAAAGTGTTTTTTTTTAAAAGCAAAAAGGGAAAAATTAAAAACACTTAAATTACGAATTTGTTTTTCATTTTAAAAAGAAATAAATTTTGAAATTTTCTCTTTAAAAAGACAAAAAGAGAAAATTATAATTATTTTCCTTTTTTTAGCAATTATTTTTATTTTTTCCTTTTATGGATTTTAAATATATGTGAAAATTTGTTAAAATAAATTTAATAAATTATCATACAAGTTAAATTATAATTAAATAAATTAGATGCATGTTAAAATTCTAATTATATTAAAATAATAAGAAATACAACAAACTAATTATCAAATTAATGATAAATACTATAAATCATGAAAGTATACTAAAAAAATTAGAATTTAAATTAAACACTTAAATATTTTTTAAATTAATCAAACAATGTTGTATAAGTATTTTATCAATTTTCTCTTAATTTTAAAAATATATATTTATACTAGTATTGAACTCGTGTGATATGTAAATTTGTAATTTTCTTATATTTTATTTAAATAAAAAAATAAAAATAAATTTCAATTGTGAGTTTTTAAATAAATTTGAAAGTATTTTTTAAATAAAAATTTTAAAATATTTTTTCCCTCTAAAAAAGAAAAAATAGATTTTTTTTTTGAAAATATTTGATTTATGTAGATTTTAAGTATATATGAATAATTGTTAATATGAACTAATTAAATTACACATTGTAATATATGTTATATTGTAATTAAGTTAATTGACTAAATTAAATGTATGTTAAAAATTTCTAATTTTATAAGAATACTAAAAAAGAAACCATAAGAGTCTACTAAAAACTGTAGGAGTTTAATGAAAAAATTATAACTTGAGACAAATAGTTATATATCCATAAAATTAAGTAAAGATTACCATATAAACATTTTACTAATTTTCTTTTAGTATCAATAATTATAATATACAAATAACTATATAGCTATTTTATCATTTTTATTAAGAAATGCTAATATGAGTTTAATTCAATATTAAAATACACTTTAATTATTGTATTTTTTCATGTAGTAATAAAATTATTATAAATTCAAATAATTAACTCTTAATTAATATAGATGAATGCTAAGAAAATTAAGTTTGTTAATATTCTTAAAATAACATATTTTTATTTGTATTCTTGACTATGGTCACTTAAGTTTTGATGTTCATATTTTTTTTAGCTTATTTTAATGTTCTTAATTAATATTGAACCTATGTTTTGTATAAATGTTAAAGAGTAAAAAAAAAAACAAGAAACTAAAAATATTAAATTAAAAGTATATATCAAACAATATTATTTATTTAATATTAATTATTTTATTTGTAAAATACAACAAATTATGAATATAAAAAACATAAAGTTTTTATGTTTTTCATTTAGTTTATGAATTACTAGTCAATAACGTAAATAATAAATAAAGAACAATTCTGATCAAGTTTATAATTGACAAAAATGGACTTTTCGCAAAGAAAAAATATAACATTTATGATCAAGAAATAATAATAAAGTTACATTATAAATTTCCACTCAAATGACAACCCTATATGTATTGACATTTTTAACAAATCAAAGCATATCATGGATAAAAATACAAGGAGTAAGAATTACAAACACAAGAATTTCTCATAAGTTAATTTATCTATTTAAACTCTCTGAGAAGAATAACTTTCTATTAATCAAAAGTAAAGTTGACCTCTTGAAGATACAATCTCATATTTATAAAGATAAGGAAAAATTACTTAAATCACTAATTAATTCTTGAAAAAGGAGGACAACTGGTCCAATTAATTGTTTGCTTTTATAAGTTATTTTTCATATTTAAAAATTAATAAGAAAATTTTAAATAAAAAGTAATAATTTTTTTTCTTTTAAGAAAATAGAAAGGAAGCATGGATTAATGAAAAAAGCCTCAAACAATTTTTTTTTTTAAGAAACCAAACAGAGAAAACAAATAAAGAACTAAAATCTTAAGTTTGTTTTTTTCCTTTTAAGAAAAATATAAATAATTGCTATCTTTTTCTTTAATTTATAAATTAAGATGGAGTTGCTATGTGTTAGAGAGATAACAATTGAGAATTTTTATCATTTTTATAATATATATATATATATAAAATTATCAAATAAAAGAAGAAAGATATTCATTCCTTGTACAACTTTGAAGTTACTAATATTTAGTTAGTAATAGGCATATATACATTATGGTTTACAATTTGCTTTTTGATAGCTCATGACTTGTGTTTCCCACCAATATAGAAAAGGTTATTAAGACTAATAATATTATAACAATAATAAAGACAATGATAATGATAAAAAATTAATAGAAATTGACACGATAGGCTTTTCGGGATAAGGAGATTAGTGGATATGGAGGATGGATGACATTCAATGATTTTTTTTTCTATATCGAGTGCAATTAGGTGTAATTAAAATATCGTGAGTGACTCAATCTATTTTACATGAATTCTTCAAGGTTTGGGAGTATAGTTATATTTGGTAGAGGTTGTGACCAACCCAAACATGTATCACGCGTGACAATACTACTGTTCACTTATTTTTATTTTTATACTTTTTTTTTCCATTGTCCTATTTGTTCTTCTCTCTCATTATCATTTGGGTCCAAAATTGTTCTTTTTTTCCCCCTTTAGCCACTTTCTCATGTTTTCAACTTAAAAATGCCTTAATCATAAATCTTATGTATGATTTCTAATAAGGGAGACATGTTTTGGCCTTGAAAATAATGATTTTTGTTGGTTTTTAAACTAGATGTGATAGAGAGAGAGAAGATGGCTAATGCCAACAATAAAGTGCCATTAACCTTTAATTGGCACATAAAAGGCATCAACAAGCAGATCATTGCCTTTCAAGGCAACTAGTGCCAATTTCATGTAACAACGACATATGAAGGTAATGTGTGCAATGGGTGGACTGATGGTCAATGCATCCTTATGCTTTGTTTGGCATATAAAAGGCATCATTAGATAGAGTAATGCTCAAAGTATTGAACAATGTTGATTTCAGGCTAAAAAAGGGTTTAGCAATAGCACGTGTACCAATGGTATGGTGGTTAGTTTAGGACTACTTCGGTGATTAGTATATTTCCAACCTCCTTTTAAGGTGTTCAGAGATGTGTTGATTGGCATTAAAGGACTCCTATGATAGTGCTTATGGTGTTTTTTATTGACACTAACAATGGTCAACAACAATGCTGGCAAGCCTTCCAAGGGTAAAATACTTATTTTAGGGTATTTTTTTCCATCTTTTAGTTCAATTTTGTGTGTTTTTGTTTTTGTTCTTCTCCTATTTATTATTATTATTATTATTATTATTATGTAGAAGGGTTCTAATTGATTTATTTTTGGATGGATGAGGGTTGTCAAAGTTTAAGATAAGTGTTCTTTAGCCAACTTTTAGACACTAGATGTGTAATTAGGCCTTTGATGTGTTGAATTTCTTTTGTTTATGAGTGATTTGCACCTCTTATTTGTTGATTATAACCCCTTTCTATAACATATTAATTATGGCCAATTCCTTAATGGTCATTAATACTTTTTTGGTGGGTAAAATAATGCATATGATTGGATGTTTTGCCATTAATGCTTAATTTCAATTTTATTCCTTAGTTTGATCATAGTTTTAAGCTCAATTTGGATTATTTATGCGTGATTATGTCCTTAAAAAATGAAATAAAAATGGAAGAAAGAACAAAAGGTTTCATAGTCCAGTTATGGGTACTTTTATTCCCCTAATTATTGGCCAAAGGGAGCTACTCCTTATCCTGGGTTATTGCTTTAACATTATTTTGGTGTTTTGTGATGTTATCTCTTTTATTCTTATTATTGTCTCTTGTTTATAGCCTTAAAGACTCTCCTTATTTTGCTTTCTCATTAGTTTTTTGTTTTTTTTTTTTTGCTCCTAAATGTCTCTAACTCTTTTATCTCTTAATTGACATTAATGTGCTTTTTTGCTCTCTTTTATGTATGCTCTCTCTTGATGTCTTTGTTGTATCAATCGGTGTTGGCTTATGTGATTAATGCCCTCCTTTATTGCGAAAAGGGCCCTCTTTTTATAGTGAAGGGGGATTGACCCTATTTATTGATCTTTGTTACTTTTTGTTGGATATTTCAAATTGACTTACCTTTTTGTTGAATGACTAAAATTGATTGTCCTTTTTTGTTGGATAGTAGGAATTATTTCTACATATATTTAATATTTTGTGAGCTATTAAATTATAGGATTTACAATTGGATTAGGTCATTAGACCTTAAAGAGAGGACTAATAAATTGATATTGCTACACTTATATACTATGTATTAGACTTTGAGTTATGTATTAGACTTTGTAAATTAATTTGTAGCGATTAAATTTTGATTCTTTTTTGCTTTTGCTTTTTTTTCTTTTTTATTTCCTTTTCTTCCTTTTCTTATTCCTTTTTTTATATATATATTTTTTTATTTTTTGCATCCAAATAAACAAACCATGATCCAATTGCAATCATAACCTACAAATTAACCTTACATACATTAAAAAATAAGAGCAAATGAGAGTGAGGTTCGTTTTAGTTAAAGCAAATAAAATATGGATATAATAATTGTCTCTTTTTATGAGTTGTTTTGGCACAAAGGAACAAATAAAGACCTTCTTAGATCCTCATTTTGTCTACCTTTTAAATGCTTGTGCAGCAATGCCTCTATTATAAGCCTGCCTTTTTAAGGATGTATTCAAGATTAAGGAATAAGTCCACCACATATGTTTGGTTGGCACAAGACAACTAATTACATTTGTTTGTTAGGGGTGACCATGTCAATGATGATCAAGTGAAAGCCCTATCAATAGTCATATGATATTGCCAAAACTTGCATTGTTCTTTGATAGAATTTTCTTGCCATTAATTTAACTAATGCCCAATTGATAGTTTCATTGAGGGGTTAATTTGTATGATATGTGCGGATTTTATAATGTGCTTAAACTAGTGTAAATAGAGTTTTTAACCATTATTCTTAATTAAAATTCCATAAATATGTTGGTGTACCTTTTAAGCTTACTTAAGATAGCTACATCACCCTTTTGCTTGATTTGTAGATGCAAAATGCATTTTTAAACTTAGGAAGAATTACTTCTAACTACCATTTATTATGGAAATTTCAAAAATAAACTAACATGTTGTCTTTACTTGTTCAAAATAGTTATATTACCCTTTCACTCTAGTTGCAAATACATAACACATTTTCAAACTCGCACAAAATTGCTCCTAACTACCATTTATAATTGAAATTTCAAAAGTAAGCTAACACATTGCCTATACTTGCTTAAAATGACTACATCACATTTTCGCTTGAGTTGCTAATGTAAAAAACCTTCTTAAACATGTATATGGTTGTTATCATGACCTAGTTTTATTGGTTGAGGTTGTTCACATATGCTTGCATTAGCATAACATCGTTAAGGGTTTGTCTTTCTTCATGCTCACTTATTTGTGTTCTTCCCTAAATGTTCTTGTGGAGAGAGTGCTATTATTTATAAATCTTTTTTAGTTTTGACTTATCATAATCAATGTTCTTTCCTTACTTTAAGGTATCTCACTCCCCATCACACCTTTTGATTTTACTTTACCCTCATCCTTTTTGTCTTTTCTAAATTTTACTACTTGGATCCTTTTACTGTTGACCTTTATGGCTTATAACACATCATACATGTGGAGTTATTCCCACACTTTTTGTGTTCTTTTACTTGTCTCCTAATTAGGGGATCCTTTTTCTATTTTCTAAATTGCTCTTTGCCCAAACCTTGAATGATTAAAATCATGATGAAATATTTCTACTTGTTTGCTTATAAGAGAATCACCTTACTATAGAGAGATGCAAACATTCCCTATGTCATGTTGATGAAGTAAATGTTCATAGTTATAATTCATATTGAATCTTAAGGGTTTTTGTGCTATTGTAAAATTCTCAACTTATTAACCCATTTATTCCTCTATCTTGACTCTATAAGGAATCTCAAATCATCAATCCATCCCTGCTTATTGATGCTACCTAAGAGCTCCAAATATAGTGTTACGACAAACTCTTTTATCCACGAGAGTTTTAAACAAAAAAAAATACAATATATACTCTATTTATTTAAATTACCAATTGACATATGTCAACCAAATAAATATGATTATATTAATTACATCTGTGTTAGGGCTAAAAAAAAGCTATTATTCATAAGACACCTACTTTTGTAAATGAAAATAAGGGGAAACAATAATCTTTTTCAATTTTAATCAAAGAAAACGATGTATTTAGGGATAAAGTGGTAAAAAGATAACTAGACTAGTATTATGGGGATAAAAGACTAATACTACGAGCTTGGTCTAAATGCTTGTTATATGCAAATCTTATCTCTCTAATTATATCTTGTATCCTTTTTAATCTTATATGTTATGCTTTTACCTTTAGCCATTGATTGATTTCAATCTTGGCCAATTACTTAGGCAAAATATTTTTTGACTATATTTGAATTAATGGGATTTGACAAGTCTTTATTGTCTATATCTTTTAAAATTGGTGTCTAGTATGACAATACTTTTTTACACAATACAAACCTTCATAGTTTGGCACCTTTTTATCCCTTAGATCACTTTGATTTGGTGAGACTTGTTTTAAGACTAAGTCCCCTCTTTAAATTACTTAGAGCACATTTTCTTTTGATGTACTCATTTCATTTAATTTTGGTATAAGTGTCCATGGTAAATTGCACTCGACCTTTTTTCCTCAATAAAATTTAGTTGTTTATATCTATTATTGACCTATTATACTTCTTTTAGTTTTGTTTCCATTATAACTCTTGAAAAAGGAATTTTAACTTTAACTAACAAAACTACCATTGTCTTATAAGCCAAGGCAAATGGGATTGCCCTTGTAGAGGTACATATTATGGTGCAGTATGTGTGCAGCACAAATGGTAACATCATGTGTTGGTCTTTATATGCAATTGTCATTTTTTTCCAATGATTTATTTGAGATTTTTATTAGCTACTTCAGCTACCCTATTCATCTTTAGTTTATATTGGACAAAGTTGTAGCGTTTCATTTTGAATTGGTTGTAAGGATCAACCCTCATTTTATAATTTAAATTGGCAGCACTATCTATGATAAATTATTCTAGCACACCATACCAATATATGTCTTTCTTAATGAACTTATTAATGAACTTGATGACTAATTTACAAGTAATACTCGTATAAGATGTTACTTCAACTCATTTGGTGAAATAGTCAATTGCCACTAAGATTAATCAATGCCCATTAGATACTTTAATGTAATAAGACCAATTACATCCATTCCCTACGTTAAGAATGGCTATAGGGATGTCATAACATACAATAAAATAGGTGCTACATGTATGCTATCTGTATATATTTTATTTGTATGTGTCTGACATTCGTGGCATTTTTAGTTATATTAGAAGTAATATGATTCCATCTTAGACTATTAACATATTGCTCTTAAAATCTTTCTAACTAAGGAAAGGCCACCATCATGTAACCTATACAAGCCTTTGTGTACCTTTTTCACAATTATTTGTACTTCAATCACATCTACATACTACAATAAGACTAAGTTATAGTTACACTTATAGAAGAGTCTCTATTGAGGAAGAAATTCATTATTATTCTATGTAAAGTTCTTATCATTTTCAAATGTTCCATCAAGATACTCTTTACTTTGAAGGTAGTACTTTATGTCATAATACCAAGACTTATCATTTTCCTCTTTTTCTAAGTACATGCAATAAGCTAAAGTATGATGGACATTAACGTAGATCATTTGAGGATTGGCTTAAGAATTCATCTTGTACATTACTACCAAAGTTGTCAAAGTATAAAAATCTAATTGTTCTCTCAAGGCATATAGTTGAAGGTCATTTGATCTAATCATGCTGTTAATTTTTTGATGTACTAGTGATCAAGAACAAACTTAATATGTCACATTTTCCATTCATCCATTAGTTAACAGATGACCAATATTAAGTCAATATATACTTTAAGATTTTTAACTTGTATTTCCAAGGTGTACAACATGCCTCATATTTTGCTATATTATTGATGCATTCAAATTACAATTTTGTCATAATGAGATATTACTTGCCCTTAGAAGAAATAAGGACTGCTCTCATTCCATGCCACAATGCATTAGACACCCTATCAAACCACATTTACCACTCATTTATTACCTTTTTATGTCTTCTTGAGTCTAATTTATGGCTAGGATGTCTATATTAGGGAAATCAAATTACATTGGCTCATAATCAATAATGGCATAATCTTAACTGTAAACTACATCTCTTTTTATTCAATCAAGCACTAGAGGCTTGACAGGATCTCTTTATCTTTAAGATCATTTGAGGTTGGCATATCAAGGGTACTTTTAGATTTTGTTTCAAGAAAAGCACTAGATAAATTATTGGTCTTGTCTTCACACATCCTAAGCAATATATGAAAGGTTAAGGAAAATGAATGGGTATTGTTAAAATAACTTATAGACACTAATACTCATATGATAATTGAAATGATAAGATTAAGATTATAAGTGCATAAACATATGCTACTAACTAACATATGACAAAAGATCATCCATTTTATTGCATAGCTACCCTTGAATGTTATGGACATCAACAAGTAAGGGAAGTAGGCTACATTATTTCACAAAAGACTTAAGTGACTAATAGATCTCCTAAACCTACCAATTGCTTATAAAGGAATTGAGGTTACATGGTTAAATTAGTAAAACTTAAAGCAACTTTTCTTCCTTTTCTTTAGAGATCATATGGATTATTAAAGTATCAAATTCAATAGTGACTTTAACTGACTTTTTGCATTCATCATTGACTTAATTAATGAATCATGCACTTTTAAAGTAGTAAGCTAAGGGAAGCATGACTCATATGCTTCATCTTTAAGATATTCTTGAACAATATGGCCTTGGCTAGGTAAGTATCCCATCCCCAATGGTCTTATTGTCCCATATGTTGTATTAGGGTAGTGATACCCTGAAAATATTTTCCAATTCCTTTACTTAGGAAATAATCATTTTTTATCATCACTTTGATCACTTTTAGTAATATTTCGAATGGCAAGGGTGGCATTTTAAGGAATGACTTCTTTGATAAAAGAGTTGCATTTGTAATTTTAAAAGACTGAAAAGCTTCTAATACTTATTTAACTGCCTCAACATAAGGTATTCTTAAAGGTCTAAAGACAAATAAATTGTATTCTACTCAAACTTTAATTAACTAGTCATCCATAGTGAACTTGACCTTTTGATGGAAGATGGAGGGAATAACTTTTACTATATAAATCTAAGGGCAATCTAATAGGCAACTATAAATAGTTTTAATGTCCATGACTTAAAAGGACACATTAAAAGTACATTGTCCTATATATACAAGGAGTTCAATGGTCCCTATGACCTTACACTCTATGTCATCAAATGTTTAGACAATTATATAACCTAGTATCAAGATGGCAATGTTAATGAGTAACTACTTCAATGTATCTTTAGGCATGACATTCAAGGATGATCCATTATCAATAAGGACACAGGATATGTTGTAACCATAACAAATGAACAAAATATGCAATGTCTTAGTATAATTATACCTCTCAACTAGAATCTCTTTGTTCATGAATAAGATGTAATTACTTGTCATAATATTATCAACAATATGTCAAAGTTGGCCAAAAAAATGTCAGGTAAGACATATGCCTAGTTGAGTATATGTAGTAAAGATCTCAATAAGACTTAGAGTTCATTAATAGAAAGAGAATTGAGATTTTGTATGGGGTTTGACTAAGATGCTAAAGTACATTGTATTCACTTTATATAAGATATTTAAGGAACTATCCATTATCTTTATCGATAACAATTTCCTTGGGTTTAGGGTTTTACCTATGAGATGACTCTACCCCCCTCAACATTTTGAATAGGGATTTCTTCAACATCATCTTAAATCATAAAGACTTTCTTTTTCCTTTACTTAAGTTTCTCTATATACTTTAAAGTGTTAAATCTCCCATTTTGGATGATGCCCCTAACTTCTATAATGTTGGATATTTTTGCAAGCACTAACTTTAGCATTAATACTTGATCATGGGAGTTTACCTGAAAGCTATAGTCCCACTGGATTACCTTACTATTCTAATAAGGGTAATAAAGTGTTGGGGAACAAGGTGGGGCCTAAGCAATTCAGTGAAATATTTTTATTGATACTTGATTTCTTTGACATTGAAAGGGTGGGGACACACGAGATAGTACCCTAACCTTTACTATATCAATTTTAAAAGAATTGGAATTCAGTCTTTGGCAATCATCACACTCCTCAATATGATTCACAACCTTATGATCAAGAAATGGATTAACATTAACATTATGCTTCCTCTCAATTTTTGAAAAGTCAATCTATCATTTATCCCTTAACTCTTAAATTTACATTTAAGCATCCAACAATTATTAGTTAAATGTTCATTTTTTTCATTATGGTACTCATACTTGGTATAGGCATCATACCAATTAGGATGGGATGGTGTCAACTATTTCTTAATTGTAATGGTAACCAATTCATTTTGAATGAGTTAGGGTAACAACTCTAAATAAGGTGCTAGTATAAGGTTAATTTTTCTTTTTTCTTACCTTCTAGGGCTAACTTAATTAGTTAGAAGTATTGACACATAAACATTTAGTTAAGAAGGTCATGGTTAAAGGTTTTAGTATGAAAATGAGGTTAACATATTTTAAGGTTGATATAATTATTAAGAGTTAAATTGCCCAAATAAGTTGTCAAATGATTGATAAACAAGGTGTAGTCTTAACCAATTTTCACATTTAGTCTCCTGACCCCACCTTTATTCTTTTTGGTTACACCATTTTTCTTAAATATTACAAGGTTAACAATAGTATCAATAAGTTTACACTTTCAAATACCCTTATCAATTCTTTCTCTTGTAATCACCAGATTTACAAAATTTCTTGATACACTTCCTACCATTTTGTCATAATAGGAGGTTTTTAAGGTAATAAGGAAAGTAGAGACTAATTCTTTTTCTAACAATATAGATTGAATTTGGACAATCATGTTGTGTCATTATTGTACATATTACTTGAAAGTCTCTTCAAATTTCTTTTCCATGGCTTGAAGATCCAACTAGGTAGGTTCTAACTTAGTGATATACTTAAACTTAGCCTCAAAGGCAACTACTAGCTTTTTTTAGGTTTTAAAATTTCTTCAGTTTTATTTGACGTACTAATAGGAGGTCACACCCATCAAATAATCTTAAAAGCAATGCAATAAAAGTTATTCATTACGAGCATATGTTGCCATCTTTTGAATCTATATAGTTAAGTAGTTTGCATGTGGTTTTATGTCATTATACTTTTCAAATTTTGAAATCTTGAATTTTAGTAAAAAGAATACATCTTAAACTACAAAGAGATTTAATGCACTTAGGAAAATATGCACACTGTCCCTTTAATGACTTTAACTTCTGCTTATAAAAGACTAATCTTTTGCCTCATGAAATGCTTAATGCTTCCTACCACTTTGTCCTTTAATTTAGAAGTAGTTTTAAATCCACTTAAGGCAACATCAATAGGATGATGTTTTAAATTTCAGAATCTCAAATTTTGGTAGAAGGACTATATATTGAACTAGACAAAGATATGACGCACTTAGGAGAGTATGCATATCACCTCCTTTGATAACTTTAACTTCCTTCTATAATAGATTCATCTTTTATTTCATGGAATGCTTAATACTTCCTACTACTCCATCCTTCAATTCAAGAGTAGTTTTAAATTCACCAAGACAATGTTAATAAGAGGATGTGTTATAATGACATCAGGTGCATACATTTTGGCATTAAATACTTACATAACTGTTGTTTGTCATAAAAAGGGATGCATTATTACTTAAGAGTATATGAAAGGTGATAGAGAGGCTCCTAACATTGGAATTGTCTAAAATATTCCAACAACTAAGATGAAAGCTTTCTCGAGGATTTATGCCTTTAATGGCTACCTTTGCTTTGGAAAATGCTTGGGTCCTCATTATACTCCTTTAACTCTTTAATTAAGATTTAAATCCCATCTACATGGCTAGTTAGCTCTTCGACTTTGTCTTTCATCCTTCTTGCGTAAGATTTGTTAGAATTGTACACCTTGCTAGTTATAAGCTCTTTATAATTTACTATATTGTTAGATTATACCTTTGATTAAGGTGGACAAAGTAAGGTATGCCCAAATAAATGTCATGAGATACTATGAGGAAAGTAGTAAAAGAAAATAAAGGAAATAGATTAGTATAAGGAAATAAGGATAACGTACAAATTGTAAGGTAATATAGTAAAAATGGAACAAAATAATGTATGATGTAATGAGTAAGGTAGGAATATCTTAGACTTCTTATCCTATATGGGATAGATCTAATAGGTGGATAATTCTACTGATATAGCAATAAGCATTCAGTTTAACAAATCTAAATTAGACTAGAGGTTCTTAAAGCATTCCCTCTCTCAACATTAAAGGTTTAAACAAGAGTTATAAGTTTAAGTAAGAGATTTTAAGGTTATCTTATGCAAAAGTTATAGTTTACATGAAGGACCTGTACTTTCTCTTATCTAAGTTATAAAAGATATAGGTTGGGTTGCAAGGATTTTGTGAGTATATGCTATTAGGGTTGTAATGGAAAATGATAATCATAAAAATTAAAATGAAAGAGATAAACAAATAAGACATTAAGATAAAATTAAATGAAAACATAAAATAAAAGCGTGTTAGAGTAGTTTGACTTTTAAAAAAATTCCCAGTAAAGTTACCAAGCTATCACAATAGGCTTTTCAGAATGGGGAGTTCAACTTATGCAAAAAAGGGTATGACATTCAGTGCCTTTTCGTGGTATTGAGGGTAACCGAGGATGTGTTGTCTTATGTGTATGTTGATTTCAAAGTTACTACTAATCAACTTAGGTGTGATTGGAATACCATAAGTAATTTGATCTGTTTGATCAGGAATTTTTTAGAATCTAGGAGTACGATTACATTTGGTAGAGGTCAGAATCAACCCAAACGTTAGTCATACACAATGGTATTACTATTCATTCATTTTTATTTTTATGCCTTTTTTTATTAATGCCTTATTTATTACTCTCTTTATCATATGATTTGTCACAAAAGCATGGAACATGAAGAATTTAGGTAAAGGATTTTTTTTTTAATTTTTCAAATATTTTAGATTTTTTTTACATAATGATCATGTGCACTAGAAAACAAAAGGGAATTTTTGGAGAGATTTAAGATATTTTTTGAGATGAATTAGACCAATGAATGATGAAAGGGAATTTTTGGAACCTTTTAAAGAAAATTAGGATGCTTTTTACAGTAATTCATCATTCTAGATAAATAAAAATGGAACATTTTGAAAATTTTTGGAGAAATTTAGGATACTTTTTACTATAATTCAACACATCAAAAAAACATAAAAGAGAATTTTGGAAATTCTTACAATAATAAGAATATTTTTTACAATAATCCTATGCACTAAATAATGAAATGAATTTTCTTTTGTTCTTTTGGAAAGGATTAACATTATTTTACTTTTGCATGCTAACTTAGAGTATCTTAAGATGATACTGTCTCCAAGAACTTTGCATTTATTTTTATTTTTATCTTTTTTTTATTTTGATTTTTGCTTCCTTTATTTTTCTCTTTTTGATTTATTTTTCTTTCTTTTCTCTATTTTTGGTTTTAAAATTGCTCTTTCTCTCTTTATACTTATCTCCCCTCTAGCCATTTTCTCATGTTTTGAACTTAAAACTGCCTTAACCACAAATCATAAGTATGATTTTTGGTGGGGGAGCTAAGCTTTAACCTTAAAAATAGTGATTTTTGTTGGTTTTTGAACTAGATATGGCAAAAAGAAAGGATGGTTGCCACTAAAGGCAAGACACTGCTAACTTTTAATCAACACATAACAGGTATCAACAAGTAGATTGTCACCTATCGAGGCGACTAACGCTAGTTTTGTGTAACGACGACCTTCGGAGGTAATACGTGTAAGGAGTGGAGCGAGCAACAACATCTGACTTTGAACTCACGATTAATGTGTCCCCATGCCCTATTTGACACATGGAAGGTACAATTGGATAGATTAGTGTCCAACACATCGACAGTGTCAATTTTAGGCTAAAAGGGCATTGAGCAATAGTGCATGTACCACTAATGTGACAATTGGTCTTAGGCTACTTCACCGATTTGTGTGTTTTCTGACTTCCTTGCAAAGAATGGCCCTCAGAGATGTGTATAACACTGACAAGCCTTTCGAGGGCAAAATATTTGCGTCAAAGTACTTTTCTCTGCCTCCTTGATCACTTTCGTGTTTTTGTTTTATATTTTCTTAAGCTTTTTCCATGTAAGGGGGTTTTGATTAGTTTCTTTTTCGATGGATAAGAGTCGTCAAAGTTCAAGATAAGTGCTCTTTGACTAATTTTTGAATACTAGATGTATGATTAGGCCTTTGATGTGTTGAAATTCTTTTGTTTATAGGTGATTTGTGCCTTCTATTTGTTGATTATAGCCCCCTTTTGTACTAGATTAATTTGGACCAATTGTTTAATGGTCATTGGTGCTCTTTTGGTGGGTGAAATAGTGCATATAATTTGATGTTTTGTTATTAATGCTTTGTTTCAATTTTATTCTTTCATCTTACTATGGTTTTGAGTTCAATTTAAATCATTTATATGTGGTTATATCTTTAAAAAAATGCAACAAAAATGAAAAGAAGAATAAAAAAAATCTCATAATTCTATTGTAGATACTTTTATTTCTACTATTATTAGCTAGAGAGTTGCTCCTCTTCTTGTGTTACTGCTTAGATATTCTCTTGGATGTTTTGTGATGTTGCCTCTTTTATTCTTATTGTTAACTTTCTTTTATGACTTTAAAGAATCTCTTGATTATACTCTCTCATTAGTTTTTTTTTTTTTTTGCTCGTAAATATTTTTGAACCTTTTGTCTTTCTTAATGCCTTTCTCGTGTTTGTTAGTGTTGTTGACTCCTATAATTAATGCCCCCCTTAATGCAAAAGGACTCTTCTCTTTATAGTGAAGGGGGCTTGACTATAGATCTTCATTACTTTCTACTAAATATTTGTCTTTTGTTAAATAATTGAAATTAATTATCTTATCTTATCGGATGATTGAAATTATTTGTACATATATTTAATATTTTGTAAATTGTTAATTTGCAAGATTTTCATTTAAATCAAATCATTGGCTTCGGGAGAAAAGACTAATAAATTAATATTACTATACTTATATATTGTATATTGAATTTTAAATTGGGTTATTAAACTTTATAGACTAATTTACACTAATTAGATTTTTATTCTTTTTTGCTTTTGCCTTTTTTATTTACTTTTCTATGTTTTAAGTTTTTCTTTTTTTTTTAAGTTCAAACGAATAAATTGTGATTGAATTATAATGGTACTTAATTTATAAATTCATTTTACATGCGTCCAAACGCAAAAATAAATAAAAATAAAATATTTTTTTAATTAAAACACACAAAATAAGAGTATATTAATTATAAATAAACAACGCCCTCTTCGGGTATTTTGATTATGACTTTGAGCTATCAATGTTGCCACTGCACATACACTTTCCCAACTCACGGGTGGCGTTTGATTTGTCCCTTAGCTAATTTATGATTGCTCATCAAAGTATAACAAATTTCAATCTTTCAGACCTCATAACGTATCACTATTGCAATTACAAGCAAATATCAACTCGGAAGATAAACTCTTAACTCGTTCACCACACGTCTTCTAAAACTCTTAACTCGTTCACTACACGTCTTCTCTCAGGTCTGATACCTAATAACAATTTTGATGGACCCTCACCACCTCGCCGCATCCCTCCCTCGTGGCCTTATAATCCACGAGTGTTCAAACAACCAACAAACATGCACAGCAACCATCCAGCACAAGCAATTCACACCATTCCGGAAGTAAGATGGGAACCAATGAATCATGAACCAAAAGATTAGGAGATTTCAGGCATTGAAGCAAAGGATGAAAACCACGAACCAGGAGAGCCGAGGCCGAAGAATTGATGATAAAAGGTGCACCGAATTTTGGAATTTCAGGGCTATATTCAGGCTAAACTTTGCAAAAGAAATCATGGTGGGAAAAGTGCATGATTTTGAGATGGTTAATTGGTCAATGCCGGAATTCAACCAAAATGATGAGCTGCAATGATAAAGGCGTGCACATAATTTTAGGAGGCCTTAAGAAAATCTCACCTTTTTCGTAGGGTCCATTAACAAATTTTTCTTATGTTCCCACTTAAGCTTATTTAAGCTTCAATCAACCTTTTTTTTTTGTTTTGGTATTTAAAAAAAAAAAGTAATTTAAATCTTCGAGTATAACGTGGTGCGACTGAATATCAAATTTGAGAGTTCAAGTTTTAAATTTTATTTATATTTAAATTTTCCACCCAATTCAACCGAAAAAAGAGGAAGTCAGTTTAAATCTAAAAAGGACTACTAAATGCGGTGGATCAATTTTGACTTTTTATTACATCATTTTTCTTCCGTGTGACACTAGTCTACAAGCTACAAGGAACTCGCGTGTACAGATTTAACTCGAATTTGCGGTTTAATACGAGGAAGGTAACCTTGAAAGTTGATTTAAAAAAAAAAAAAGAATTGAGTTTCATTTTAAAATCTCTTAAACGTAAAGTGTGAAAAATTTTAAAGGTGTTATTGCAAATGGTAAATCGAAGAAGAAAGTAACATCAGAATTTTACGTAGTTCAATGTATGTGACCTACATCCACGAGAAAGAGAGAGGGAATATTCTTATTAGTAGAGAAAGTATGTTACACAGGATACAAAGAGTGTGGCTCTTCTTAAATCTCTCATTATTTCTCATAACCCTATTATGCCTATTTATATAGGAATAGAAGAAGGGCAAAAGAGTAATTTGGAATATAAGGCATATTCCAACAAATCTCCACCTTGTATTGTATTCTCTAAACACACAACAAAATAAAATCCTTCTATCTCCCCTCCAAATAGCTCCTTAGAGCAAGTCAATCAAAACGAACAGCAATCAAGTCCAAGTAATGCTTGAACTTACTAGTTAAAACTGATTTCGTCAACATGTCAGCTAGATTGTCTATAGTAGCGACCTTCATCACTGAAATCAAACCTTAAGATATAACATCTCGCAAGAAATGGTATTTGACATCAATGTGTTTGGTCCTCTCATGATACACTTGATTTTTGGTCAAGTGTATAGCACTCTAACTGTCACAGAATACGGTAGTTGTTTTCTGTGATAAACCCAAATCAGTGACCAAACCTTTCAACCAAATAGCTTCCTTGACTGCTTCTGCTATTGCCATGTACTCAGCTTCAGTAGTGGAAAGAGCAACTGTTGATTGCAATGTTACCTTCCAACAAATGGCACTGCCTGAAAGAGTGAAAACATAACCAGTTGTTGATCTTCTTTTGTCAAGGTCACCTGCATAGTCAGAATCCACAAAACTAGTAATCAACCTACTGCCTCTGCTGAACATCAATCCTACCTCTGTAGTGCCTCTAAGATACCGAAATATCCATTTAACTGCTTGCCAATGTGCTTTCCCAGGATTAGCCATATATCTACTGACCACATTGACTGCCTGTGAAATATCTGGACGAGTGCAAACCATAACATACATAACACTGCCCACTGCACTAGAATATGGAACATGTGACATATATTCCTCCTCCTCTAAGCTATTGGGTGACAAAGAGGCTGAAAGTCTGAAGTGTGAAGCCAAAGGAGTATTTACCGGTTTGCAACTCATCATCCCAAAGCGATTAAGAACCTTCTCGATATACCTTTTCTGTAAAAGGCGCAACTCTCCTTCTTTCCTGTCTTTGGTGATTTCCATGCCCAAAATCCTCTTTGCAGCTCCCAAATCTTTCATCTCGAAATCTCTACCAAGTAGCTTCTTTAAACTATTAATCTCAAATATGCTTGTATAGGCAACAAGAATATCATTTACATATAGCAGCAAATAGACAAATGATCAATCATGAAGCTTCCTATGGTAGATACAACTGTCATACTCACTCTTTGAGTAACCATGACCTACCATAAAACTGTCAAACTTTTTATACCATTGTCTAGGAGACTGCTTTAAACCATATAGAGATTTCTTCAACCTGCAAACATGATCCTCCTTGCTTTCAATTTGGAAACCCTCAGGTTGATCCATATAAATGACTTCCTTAAGATCGTCATGTAGAAAAGCAGTCTTGACATCAAGTTGCTCCAGTTCCATATCATATATAGCAACCATGGCTAGAAGCACACGAATGGAAGTGTGCTTTACAACAAGAGAAAATACCTCATTGAAGTCAATCCCTTCTTTTTGGCTATAACCCTTCGCAACCAGACGTGCCTTGTACCTTGCATCCTCAACTCCTGGGATTCCCTCCTTCTTCTTGAAGATCCATTTGCAGCAAACAGTCTTTTTATCTTTGGGAAGTTTCACTAAGTCCCAAGTCTGATTCTTATGCAGGGACTCAATTTCCTCAGTCATAGCAATACTCCACTGGGAAGATTCGGCACAAGTGACAGCCTCTGAGTAGTTTCTAGGTTCATTATACTCCACCTCTTCCGCTACTGCCAAACAATAAGCAAAATCTGAGTATGAAAACCTGGCTGGTGGTTTGATAGTCCTTCTAGGTCTATCTTTGGCAATACTGTACGGCTGTGCCTGTTGAGTATCTTGAGTATCCTCGACTATTTCTAAAGTGTCAACCTAAATTTGTTAACCTGACTTAGAAGGAATATCACTTTCAAACTCCACCTGCTGTGTGGAACTCCCACTATCTTCATCGTTTGGCCTTGAGACTTCCTCTTTTGGATGCAACATAATGGATTTATCAAATGTCACATCTTTGCTGATGAGGAATTTTGGAGACTTAGAGTCTAGACACCACAACCTATAACCTTTCACACCAGAAGCATAGCCAAGAAAAATGCATTTCTTAACCCTCAGTTCAAGTTTTCTCTCATTAACATGAGCATAAGCAGGACAGTCAAATATCTTCAAATCAGAATAATCTGCAGGTTTGCCTGACCACACCTCTTCAGGTGTCTTACACTCAATGGAAGTACAAGGAGATCGATTTACCAACCAACAAACTGTATTAACAGTTTCTGCCCAAAACTCCTTGCCCAAACCTGCATTGGATAACAGACATCTACCTTTCTCTATCAAAGTCCTGTTCATGCGTTTTGCAACTCCATTCTGCTGTGGAGTTTTTACAGCTGTGCGGTGTCGTACAATGCCTTCAATTTTGCAAAACTCATTAAATTCGTTATTGCAAAATTCAAGGCCATTATCTGTTCTCAACCTCTTAATCTACTTCACAGTCTGTTTTTCAAATAAAGTTTTCCACTGCTTGAAGGTTCCAAACACTTGACTTTTATGTTTCAAGAAATAAACCCAAACTTTACGAGAAAAATCATCAATGAAAGTGAGCATATAAGCAGCACTCATACCTTTAGAGAGAACCTGATAAGGACCTCAAAGATCTGAATGGATGTAGTCCAATGTCCCCTTTGTTTTATGGATGGTTGTACTGAAACTCAACCTCTTCTGCTTCCCAAAAACACAATGCTCACAAAATTCTAATTTTCCAGTGTTCTGACCACACAAAAGACCTCTTTTATTCAAGGCAGTCATACCTCTTTCACTCATGTGTCCCAGCCGCATATGCCACAACTTTGTCACGTCTGAATCTGAAACTAAAGTGGAAACTGCAGTTGAGTCTGTGGTTGTCGAACCATGTAAGAAATACAATGTGTCAATTCTGGCAGCCTTCATCAATACAAGAGCACCTCTAGAAACCTTCAGAACTCCACCTTCACACTCAATCTTGTAGTCATTCTTCTCAAGAATGCCCAAAGAAATAAAATTCTTCGTCAAATCTGGAATGTGTTTGACCTCAGACAAGGTCCTAATGACACCGTCATGTATCTTAATCTGCACTGTACCAATCTCAGTAACCTTACATATGTGATCATTACTTAATAGAACACCACCATTGATTGACTTGTAAGTGGTAAATCATTCTCTATTAGGAGTCATATGTTGCGAGGCTCTAGTGTCCATGATCCAGGTATCTTGAAATCTGCCTTGGCCATGAGTGACACAAAGCATATCATCACTCTCATTTACTGCTACATGAGCTTCTTCTGGTGGATGATTCTTTTGATTACTGTCGTTTACTTTCTGCTTGTTTTTCAACTTGTAACAATTAGACTTGATGTGCCCTTTCTTCTTGCAATAATTACAAGTCAAATTCTTGTGCCTTGATTTCGATCTTGATTTTCCTGAATTTCGACCTCTCTCCTTTGATCTTCCTCGATCAATAATCAAACCAACACTCTGATCTGATGTCTCAGAAAATGTCAAACTACTATCAATTTTCTCCTTGGCTTGCAAATTAGTCTTGACATTCTCAAGGGAAATATCTTCCCTACTATAGATCATAGTATCTCTAAAGTGCTTGTATAAAGGAGGCAAAGAACACAATAGCAATAAAGCTTGATCCTCATCGTCAATATGAACATCAATCTTACTCAAATCAGTAACAATCGAACTAAACTCTCCAATATGTGATTTCAAAGAAGTACCTTCTGCATACGAAGAGTATAAAGGTGTTGCTTTAATCTAAGTCTGTTAGTCAAAGATTTCATCATGTACAGACTTTCCAATTTTAGCCACGCACCAGCTGATGTTTTTTTTCACCGAGGATTTCTCTCAAAACTTCATTTCCCAAACTGAGTTGAATCGAGGATAGAGCTCTTTCATCCATGTCATCCCAATCTGCATCAAACATTGACTCTGGTTTCTTCTCCTTGCCTGCAAGGCCCTTTTTGTACCTTCTCGCGTCAGAATTGCCATCATTCTAACTTGCCACAGTGCAAAATTGGTGTTTCCATCAAACTTCTCAATTTCAGACTTTACCGTTGATGAAGATGAAAAAGCCATTGCAACAAAACACCCACAACGAAAATTGAAGAATACAAATTTATGGTCCAAATCACAATTTGCCTCCGACGTTAAAAACAGTACTAATGACGTTAAAACAGTACTAACGACGTTAAAACAGTACTAACGACGTTAAAACAGTGCTGACGACGTTAAAACACCACTGACGCCGTTTCTACAGTGCCGACGTCGTTTGTCTCCCGTCGATCTACTGTGCAGCTCGCCGATCTACAGTGCCTCCGACCCGTTGGAACCCGATCTGTTCCTTTCTTCCGTCAAATCTGCTCTGTTTCAACGCCAAACCATCTGCACCACGCTGTTTCCATCAGATCTATTGTTTTTTTTTTTTGACGAATCGATGGGGGTGGCCAAAAGAGAAGAAAGATAAAGAAAGCCGGAGAGAGAGAAAAGAATTTTTTTTTTCAGCTCTGATACCAATTTGTTATTGCAAATGGTAAATCAAAGAAAAAAGTAACATCAGAATTTTACATGATTTAATCTATATGACCTACATCCACGGGAAGGAGAGAGAAAATATTCTTATTAGTAGAGAAAGTGTGTTACACAAGATACAAAAAGTGTGACTCCTCTTAAATCTCTCACTACTTCTTATAATCTTATTATGTCTATTTATATAGGAATAGAAGAAGGGTAAAAGAGTAATTTGGAATACAAGGAATATTCCAACAAAAGGAATTTAAAGGAAAAATTTTAAGAATCGCTGTAACTCTGTTTTTTCGCTTTTTCTTTTTTAAAAAAAAAATTATTATTATTATTATTTTTTTTGTCTTTTTTTAGGTCGATAATAATTTAATTAATTGCGACGGAGGAAGTAACTTAGAGCTTAGATGTAGAAGATAGAACATTAAGATGGGACACGGGAACGCCTTCTGGCATGGGTATAAAAAGATCGACCGAAAATCCAAACGAACCAACCAACCAATGGGATCGCACCACGCCCTGCTTTCTCATGCAGTCCTATCCTCGTGCTTCTGCTGCCATTAATTCCCATTCACACCTTTTCTCCCCGGCAGCTGCAGCAGCAGCAGCAGCAGCTCTTCCTCGGGGCCTCCGAATTCCAATCTTAAATTAAAACGACTTGCCAAGATAAAATCAATCATCTTGGTAAAAAGAAAAAAGATGACTGTTCTTGCGGTGGCGGCTGCTTCGTCGTCGTTGGCGCCGCTGACTTGTGTGCTTCGTGAGAGGGCAGAGTACAAAATGGCGCCGAAGAAGGTGAAAAGGCGGGAATTGCCCACGATAGGGAACTTGAGCCACTTGGGAGACGTGCTGCGCAATGACTTGAAGTTCTTCAAGGAGGGGATCGGCAGAGGAATCGGTTGGGCGAATGAGGCGTTTCGCATTCCTCAAGTCTTTAAAACCCTAGAAGACGCTTTGTGGCTGAGGTTTTTTGAGGATCCTCGCGCTCCTCCTCTGGACCCGCAGCCTTGGCCTCTTCCTTCGTATCCAGGTCATTAACTCTGACCTCTCTGGCACACGCACTGATTAGTTAATGCTCCCAGTGTGATATGTATATATAAGCTCTTTGGACTCTTAGCCCTTTTTGGTTGATTTATTTATTTTATTTTATTTTTTTAGATGTTATATGGAAATTTAGTTAGTCTAACAATCATTTCCTGTATGTGACCGGATATAATTGATATTTCACATAATACTTAGTAGACTCTTTGCATTTCGCCGTTTTTAATGTTGGGATTTTCTTGCTTTCGGGGTTTGTTTTTCTAGGATAGGAATTTTCTTGGTATAGTTGTGGTGCACACAAATGGTGGAGGTAAGTAATGCACGAGATGAGCGAATCATGAATAAAAGGTGTGACACTTTACTGGATAATTAGAGGAAGGCCATCTATTGTTGTTCATCCCTTGGTTTGCCTCTGCGAGTGTCTGCTAGTTCTTAATTTTTAATTATTGATATTGGAATGTGACATGTGATTACAGAACTTTCTGGTGTGGATTTGTTAATGGCTGATCTTAAAGCCTTGGAAGCATATGCCAGCTACTACTATCATCTCTCTAAAGTTTGGTCCAAGCCACTTCCTGAAGGCTACGATCCCAGAGATGTTGCTGACTATTTCACTTTCAGGCCTCATATAGTGGCCCTTAGGCTTCTTGAGGTATAATTAAGATGATTAACTATTTTACTCATAACACAGATGTTTGCAAATGTACTTCCCCTTTTCATGTTAAACTAATGACTTTCCCTGAAGCATAACGAGAATTTTCACTGTATATGGCTCCTACACTGAATATTAAGTAACAACTGCCATTTTATCACAGCATGCACATTTGAGATGATTGTACAGGTGTTGCAATGCCAAAATTTAAGTATCAACTACAAGCTAACTTATAAGATTCATTTTGGTGTCTGAGTTCCCATCTCATGCAATGTTCGGGAAAAGTTATTTAATTCACTTATCAGGCTCAGCTATCTCATTTTCATGGATAGCTGCTACCTGGATTATGCTGCAAATGCATTCTTACTGGATTTTTTTATGTACTTTTATGGAAGGTTTTTTCTGCATTTGCTTTTGCCACAATCAGAATTCGAACCATTGGGATCAGAAAGTTTCTGAGGTCAAGTCAAGACCAGGAGACAGATGGAAACATCTCACAGTATGATTTTGGAAGGGTCCTAAAAGAAACATTGTTAACTTTGGGTCCCACATTTATCAAAGGTTTCAATTCTTATCTGAACAAAATTTTAATTTTGAACATATGGGTTCACAGTTGACGCTCCTTTGCCAATTTTGCTTTGTTATCCTCATGTTTCACTCTCCTTCCTTCTATTATGGCTGTTGAAATGTGCTGGGCTTCTACTCTTTTCTGTAGTCACAAGATTACCAATATGGTAGTTACTTGCATCTGTTTGCTGATGCAGTTGGTCAGTCCCTTTCCACAAGGCCAGATATAATTGGTACTGAAATTTCCAAGGTCAGATGGGTGGCAATTTCTATTTGAGTTTGCTTAAAGTATCATTTTTCATATATTGCATTTTTTTTTTGTATTGAGCCTGGATGGTTAATTGTGTTGGTATATTAAGCCATGGGTGGTGCTATGCACTTGTCACAAAGAGAATTAGCTTCTGGAAGTGATACATAACCCTAGTATTCATTTCCTGCTTTTTGGTGTGTCATGTGTATACCATAGCATTTTCATGTTTTATTGTGGGCATGATGATTGAGAACTGTTTTTTTCCTACCGTATGTGTGTTAAAAAAATTGTATCAGGTGTTGTGAAGATCTTCCAGATATGCTGATCAAACTGACTGATAGAATACCTGCATCTGTCCAGAGTTGCAAATTTATATACATAGATATGATTTGTGTGTGAACGATAATAACAATACCATATGGTTAATGACTTTCACCTTGTAGAGGTTTCTTCTTTGGTGGAGAGTCCTTCTTGTATGAATTCCAATGTTGGAGCTAACTTTTAAGGAATTTTTATTTTAATAAGTGATTGCAGGCACTTTCTGAACTGCACGATCGGATTCCTCCATTTCCCAGGACTGTGGCTATGAAAATCATTGAGGAAGACTTGGGTTCTCCTGTTGAGTCATTTTTTAGCCATATCTCCGAAGAACCTGTTGCTGCAGCATCATTTGGTCAGGTAGCCTTCCTAGTTATTCTGTTGGACGAATAAAATAAATTTTGAGCAATATATGTGAGTCCTCATAGAGGTTTATGTATCTACCGTTGAATATTCCATTAAGTCTCATTACTTGCATATCACATGCATGCTAGGTCTACCATGGAAATACACTTGATGGATATAATGTTGCTGTGAAAGTCCAGCGCCCAAATCTTCATCATGTGGTCATCCGAGATATCTATATTCTTCGCCTTGGGGTTGGTATTGATCCAAGTTTTCTCCTCCTCCTCCTCCTCCTCCTCCTTAATTTAGTATTTAGTTCCTAAATTATTTAGTCATTTGGTTTTCAGCTTGGTCTGGTACAAAAGATAGCAAAAAGAAAAAGTGATCTTCGCCTCTACGCTGATGAGCTCGGGAAAGGTTTGGTTGGGGAGCTAGACTACTCTTCAGAGGCTGCCAATGCCTCCAAGTTTCTGGTATTTATTGGTTTTCTAACAAAGTATAACTGCTTCCAGTTCTGTTACATTGTAGAAAAGGTGTCAATTTGTTGGCTATTCCACTCAGCATCCTCTATGGATGTTGATAGCTTTGCTGGTATTTGGAATAGGTGTCAGATGTTTCAAAATAGGTGTTAGCTTTGCCATGTCCAGTCATTCTGTATAAAAATCTGCTTTTCTGGGAAAGCAATCAATTGATGAGTTTTTTCATTTTTTATTGCATGACCTTTTCTTTTGTTTTGCAGTGTAGAAATTTGGTGTAGTAGGAACTAGATGAACAAATCCCAAGATGTTTTAATTGCCAGTCTGCTGTGTGAAGATTTAGCCACAAGACTGAAATTGCCCATTAGTATTTGGGATCAGATTCTCTTTCTTCCTACTGACTATAAATTACTTCATCTGCAGGAAGCTCATGCATCTTTTTCATTTATCCATGTTCCAAAGGTATTTCAACATTTAAGTCGAAAGAGAGTTCTGACCATGGAATGGGTGGTTGGTGACAGTCCAACTGATTTACTCTCTAGATCCACCAGTGGCACTGTTTATCAAGGTTTTGCATATTCAGAGGGACAGAAAGTTAAGGCGAAGAAGCGTCTTCTTGAACTGGTCTGTAACAAATCATACCAGGTTTTCCTTCAGTTTTCATTTGCATTAGACTTAAGATTCTACCCTTCTTGTCTGGGTGGTTCTTTAGTCTTGCAATATGTGGTTTATAAAAGTATTATGATGAGCCAATTTCAATGTTGAAAGCTACTTGAAGATGTTCCTTGTACTTTAAACTGTCCCAGGTTAACAAAGGAGTGGAAGCATCATTGGTTCAGTTGCTTGAAACAGGATTATTGCATGCTGATCCACATCCTGGAAACATACGTTACATATCAACAGGACAAATAGGGTATGGCTACTGCATCTTAGAGTAGATATAATGTGACTATGTGACTGTTCTGAGCTGGGTGACATTGCTTGGTTGCAATTATATCAGAGCATCTGCCTTACCAGTCTAATGATGCCAGAAG
Organism: Bruguiera sexangula; assembly: GCA_020141445.1. NCBI lineage: Eukaryota > Viridiplantae > Streptophyta > Magnoliopsida > Malpighiales > Rhizophoraceae > Bruguiera > Bruguiera sexangula. The sequence goes on from JAHLGP010020636.1 coordinate 5,056,485, forward strand.
CATGTCTTTGTCCCAAAGAAAGGGCATCTACTAAATCTTGGCTAGTCTGCAGTGGAAGACCTAGAAACTATTAATGGTTGTGGTTTGTATATGCTAGTTATTATTTTTTTTTTTTTTGCCAGGTACCTTGATTTTGGATTACTGTGCCAAATGGAAAGAAAGCATAGGTTTGCAATGCTGGCATCAATAGTGCACATAGTAAATGGAGATTGGGCATCTCTTGTGCATGCTCTTGTTGAAATGGATGTTGTAAGGCCTGGGACCAATATCCGTCTTGTGACAATGGTAGCTGCAACATCTCTGCATTTGTTGTTGATTTTGTCTTACTATGATCTGCAACAGGGTGAAAATTTTTAGACAAGTCTTATTTGTTGCTCATATGCATTTGCTTTGATCACAAACAAGACTTTAACTATTGATTCCTGTTGTTATTGTTGACTGTTCTGCAAATGATGCAGGAACTTGAAGATGCTCTGGGGGAGGTGAAATTTAAAGATGGGATTGCTGATGTGAAGTTCAGTAAAGTAAGAATCATGTGGTGGAACCAATCTAATATACTTGAGACAAGAATTTTTAATGATTCCCAGAATGTATAAGCAAGTGATCTCTGGAAATTTTGGTTATCACCATAGCTTCTTATGACTGATGTGTGAAAATTTTGATGCCTGGCACCTATGCTCTACAATTTGATACACCAATTGAGGCAGAGGATCCATCATTGATGGTTAAAAAGAGCATACAAGCCCCTTGACCTTGGATCATTCTCAGCACAAAGTTTGCCGTGTTATATACTCTATATTTTGACTTTTCCTGGATGGTGAAAGGCTAATCCAATTTGACCACCTCCTTTCCTTTTTTTGGTTGTAGCAACAACTTTTGCATGCTAAATTATAAAGGATGGGTATTTTTGAGGATGTATTCCTTTAACTATTTTTTCACATCATCAAAGTTTAATTGTTTCAAAGTTTGTTGTTCACACTTCTTAGGAACTCTTTTTTAGTTATTTATAAACTATACTTCTTTGCTATTGAACCCTTAAATTCTGTCCCTATGTCACTTTGTTGTTAATAGCTGTCTGATTTCAACAATAATGTTGAAGGTTCTGAGCAAAATATGGTCTGTGGCCCTCAGATATCACCTTCGCATGCCACCATACTATACACTTGTTCTCCGTTCTCTCGCATCTCTGGAAGGTAAGTTTTTGCATTGTGTATCTGGATGCATCTGTGATTACTGGATTCTATGAATTGTGAGATGCATAAATCTAGCTATTTCTTTTCACAATAGTATGTTATTAGAAGATGCTTTGCTGAAGTAATGAATTAGCAATGAGAAGTTGCTAAATTCATTTGGGGATTCTTTCATATCCAGTTTAGCTGATGACCGGAAATTGCTTTTCACTTTGATTTTCATCATTTTATCTCAGGTTTGGCAGTAGCTGCAGATCCAAACTTCAAAACATTTGAAGCTGCATACCCATTCGTTGTACAGAAACTACTCACTGAAAACTCAGCAGAAACAAGGAAAATTCTGCAGTCGGTAAAAGATATTTAATCGTATTCTTTTACTGAACTATTATTGATTATCATTCTTGTCTCAGCCAATACATCTTAATAATGTGCAAAACCTTTGATGCATATTCCCTTAAATGATGAGAATCTGAAGCCCAAATCTGAAACTATGAGGTTTTGGTCTAGGTTTAAGCATAATAAATGGTTTGCCTGGAGGAAGTTAAAATGTTTTGATTTGATGGGTCTGATTTTGGATTTTATCATCTGTAAATTGTAATTACAAGTGAGAGGGGATTCTAGGGCTGAAACTCTTGTATTGGTCAATTGATTATAGTGGTTGATTTAGATAATTTTTTTTCCAGTCCTCAGTCCATATTTCTGATATTCCCTGTGTGAATTATTGTTGCTACATAAAATGCTGAAACTGATTCATGCCCAGAAAGTCTTTATTGGATGTGTATGTCTGCACTGTATTAATTGAATTTCATAATCAGGTGGTTCTTAATAAAAGGAAAGAGTTGCAGTGGGAGAGGCTCTCTGTTTTCCTGACGCTTGCTTTGACAAGGTATGTCAACATTCTTTTACCTCATGTGACACTGGCTAACTTTTAACACTCAAGGCAATTTATCTTATTGTCATCATTGTCCAATTTTATTCTTGATTCTTTTTATCTTTAACAAACCAATCTTTCGGTCAGAAGATGTTTTAAACCTGATCATCTGGCTAAGATGATGTCTAAGTACTCTCTCAAGTATTAAATGGAATTTTGGTGTAATATGTAAACACCTTTACCTCATTTATAAGTTTCAGTTTCTTATTTAGATTGCAGACTCTGGATAATTACACTGATACTTTCTGCAGAAAGGTCCTGCACCGGGTGACAGCAACAAGAAGTGAAGCTTCTCTTGATTATTTACCAAGCAGGTCTACTGGTGTATTCGACGTTGTGAACTTAATATTGAGGCTTTTGTTATCCAGTGATGGCATTGTACTCAGAAAACTCCTCATGACTGCAGTGAGTGTTTTTAGACTAGAAACTCTTCCTCTAAATAACCATGCATGATTTATTCTATTTTCTATGAGGGTGGTTGGGTGATGAAATACTTTGTGGCCAACTGGGATTTTTGTGCAGTGCTTATGGCATCATGGTGTCCTGTTGAGACTGGTGTCAGTTGAGGCCTCTAATATGATTATAAAGGGTGTTTATTTGCATTTCAATGTACAGGATGGAGCTTCACTAGTCAGAGCAATTGTTTCCAAAGAGGGAATCTTTTTCAGACAGCAATTTTGCAAAGTCATTTCTGATGTATTATATCAATGGATGGTTCAAACTCTAGGACAAGGAGCCATGACAAGCGATTCTGGTTCCCAGGGAAATTTGAACAGAGAGCCTGAAAGCAGAGAGCCAATTCCACCTTGTGGGCCATCCATATCCCTTTATGATTGTCAATCCATCCTAAGGGATCGACGGCTCAAAGTGGTCTTTTTGAAGATATTAGGGTCTGCGAGGAAAGATCCTGTACTGATGCTGAAGTTCTGCTGGACATCTCTTGTTATTTTTGTTACTGCTACAGCAGTGGCATGTTACCGGGTCTTGGTTTCTTTGTCTAAATCCTATATTGGCCGCTTGTCCCTTGCTCCCAAGAGAGTGGCTGCTAATGTCTGAGATATTTGACAGTTTTGTGAGGGGACGCTGCCATTCACCGTGACAGTAATATTTAGAAGACGACTCTGCTACACTGTGGATAGGCGATTTGTATGATTCTTTGGCAGTTGAAGCACAATTTGGATTTTGTGGAACCAGCGGTGTTTTGATCTTTTGCATTAGCGTTTATTCCGACTCTCCCTCAAGGTGGCTTTCAGAGCTACATGCCAAATGTACTTTGCGCTTACAAGCTGCAGGAAACGTCAACATTATTATCGTTGATTCTATGGAGAACAATGCGCTAAATCGAAAATTCTGGTGGCAGGCTTTAGCAATTGAGCATAGAGAATCACAATTGTACTTAGTCACACGCCAGGTCTGAGATCAGACACATGCCATTTGTCTTGTAGGACGGGTTTACTTAGTTGCTTCGAAGCTGACTAGAGAAGGAGAGAGAATATTTACGGGCTATTATCCTAGGCAAGGTGAAAATCCTGTTATTGGTTACTACACGTTGCACGGCTTGTAAGGACTATACAGCTGTTCTGTACCTGACTGATCTGAAAGTGTTAAAGTAACATAGGCTGTCAGTGGCGGAGTTAAGGGTATAGCTGGGTGCTGGTGGGGTGAGTGCAACGTAAATTCAAGATATGCACGTAAATTATAATGTCAGGTTGTTGTCCGGGTCTGAATCTAGTCGAGTGGGAAGAATTCAAAGGTGAGCTTATACGTGATATGACTAATGTGACACCAACTATGAAATTGTGTCAAACGTGGTAGAATTTTCAAGGAAATTAAAAGCAGATAGGCTACAATATTGTTTGTACATTATGGTAACACGATGGATCAACCTCTTCTAAGATTCTCGTTTTCAGTATGTCACTCAAAATTCATGCTATACTTGTGCCTCTTTATAATTTGGGATTGATGATGCCTCTATTTCATCCATAAAAGTTCGTTCGAAGCTCTCGTTTAATAAATGAATTAAAATTTGAAAAAGGGTTTAAGAGTAAGTGCGTCGAAATTTGTAGACAATTTGTTTAAAAAATATTTAAGAGTTGTCTTAAATTTATTAAAAATTTATTTAATATATCATCAACATATATTTATAAGAATTATTTGAATCATAATTTTTTTTAAATAATAATAAAATTATATATATTTAATTTTAATTTTACACATATAAACACTTTATGGATTGAGATGTTTATTATATTTATAATTATATATTAAAAGTAAATATGTATTTTTTAATTAGTTAATTTGATTAAAGTAAATTTTATCTTTTAAAATTTAATATTATTTATAAAAATAATTTTTATAATTTTAATTATTTCTATTAATACTATAAAATTAAACAATCCATTTATAAAAGGCTCAAATTTTGGCTAGTTATCTAATCGAACCAAATTTGAATAAATCAAAGTTTAATTCAACTAGACTCATTTATAATTCTAGTTTCTTCTAGTCGGCAATTAATCAAATGGTGAAGCATGTGTCGAATCTAAAAGCGGGGTATCAAAAGTTCAATTATTAAAAGCACTATAACACATAGACATGTGTTAAACATGATCAATTATTCTCAAACCATGCATATTTGCATCAAATTGATACCTTTTTAGATATGTGTTAAACATTTTAAAACATATCTTATAAGAAAATTATCAAAAAAAAAAAAGAGAGTAGATATATATGTTAAATATTTTTAATTTACATGTCATATATTTTTAATTAATGTGTCAAATATATATTTAAAAAATTATAAAATTAATTTAAATATTTTAAAAAATTATACACAACATTTTTTTTTTGGATAAATATCTTTGCAAATAATTTGATAGTAAAAAGGTAATAATTAATAAATTTCTTTTATATTGACTACTTTAATTTGTAATTTCATAAATATTATGTTACATATATAGATAATATATTCTTTTGAAATTTTTAACAAAATATTAATTATAATATAAAATAACACAATAATTATTATAAGTTATATATTAGAAAATATTTAAATTACAAATATATATCTATATATAACATATCTAATATATTTATACACCGTCATGTCTATGTCTTAATTTTCTACGAATTTAGGTATTTCTGGGATCGTAGACCTCGGGTGAAGTCGCAACAGCTTGAAAGCGAATTATAAAAGCAGCAACTATGGACTCTGTGCGAGGAATTATCCGACGGACGGCAGACATTCCATATAGGCGACTTTTATAATAACTTTCTTTTCTTTTCTTTTCTTTTCTTTTCTTTTCTTTTCCTTTGACAAGAATGTAGAGGAGTCGCAAGCCCGATTGAATAGACACTAGTTTTTTTTTTCTTTTCTTTTCTTTTTTTTGTTCTTTTTTGAAAGAAGGTAATTAACATATACACAAGCATAGTTCTTGTTTTTGTTTTTGTTTTTGTTTTTGCTTTTGTTTTTTTTCTCAACAATATATACACTAAAATTGTCAATTCCCCCATACGTTATATCTGCTAATTCCGTTTTGAGATATGGTTTTGTGGCATACCATTAAACGGCGCGTCGTGTACTACTAACCATTTGGTCTTTCTCACCTCAATGGCTTATTAATTGCTCATATCGATGTATCCACGCGTATAAGTACATATTATTAAAATCAAAATAATAATAAGAAAAACAGAATTTATTTAAGTTTAGAAATATTTATGCATTTAATTTAAATTTAATTTTTTTAATTAATTTTTATAACTTAATATTCATTTAATACTTAATTTATATATTTTTAATATTTTAATTAAAATAAAATTTTAATATATATTTAATTTACTTAAATGTGATATAATATGTACCATTTACTTAATTTATATTAATAATTTATATATATATATTTAAAATATACTTAAATAAATAATTATAATTAAAAAAAACTTTTTAAACAATTTAAAATTTTCTTTTTATTTGAAAAAAAAAATGATATTTTGAAATTTATCTTTTTTTTTCTAGTACTCATAATTTAAATTCATCTTTTTTAAAAATATATATATAGATATATACATAATTTGAAAATTTTTATATTTTTTAGTTAAAAAAACAAATAAAAATATGTTATTTAATAATAAATATAATAAATGCGAGCCTAATACTAAACGATATATATATATATATATAAGCCGCTAAAAAACCCAAACAACGGACTTGAACGTTCCCTGAAGAGAAAGACATTTCTCACTCAAAACAAACAAGAAACAAAGCACAGGTCGGAACCACCGAGACGGGGGTCAACCGGCATTCTATATTTCTTGATCAAATAGGCGGTTGCGGTTCCAATTCCAAAACCCTGAAATCGCACGATAATGAGCTCTCCGGCCATTCCAGGAGTAATTCCTCTGCTTTGACTACTTTACTCTTTTTTGTTTTTGTTTTTTTTTTGTTTGTTGTTTGGTTGGTCTCTAAGCGTGCGTACGTGATGAGATCTTGAAATGCCTTTAGAACTTCAATGTCGGCTGACTCTGCTTCAGATCTTGAACCAATTTAATTAAATTATTAAGCGCGACTGCAATCGGAATTGGGCAGGGAACGGGATTGTTTACTGGATTCACGAGGCTATGCAAGGGTCTTGCGGTGGTTCTTGTTTCCGGTCACATTGTGGTTCATGTGTTGCCTTCCTCCGTTAACTATCTCACTCTTATTCCTGCTAGGTAAAATCTTTTATTCGGCGTATGTGGTTTTTTCTTTTTTTTTTTCCATCCTTTTTTTGTCGTTTCGATCTTTCGAGGAAGATAGCATGGAAAAGAAATGAAATCTGTGTTTGCCTTTGCCGAATGGTAATTAGCAGCATAAAAAAAGGTAGAAGGTAAGACATATTTTATGTTAAGGAAATAGTTCTTTGGAATTATTCGTGATCTCGTGGTTGGAATTGCTATCTTTGGTTTTTTTATTTTTTATTTTTTTTGGTAGTCTTTGCATGATAGGATAGACAATGCTATGAGAAGCAGGATATTTAGGTGCTCAGAGACAAATTTAGGGAAAATTTTCTTAGCCCATTAAGTGTTTTGGATGCCTGATGCTTGAGTGTTGTAGGGTTCCAAACCAGCATACTGTAACTGTTGCTTAAGATCTGCAGATTTTGGTTGGTGAAGAGTTCACTAGTATACTCCTCCTACTCCTCCTACTACTATTATCATGCTGCTGTGTTGAAAAAGTAAAATTCACAAGTTGGTCAACAGCTGGATGGAGATTCCTGATTGCTATGTTTCTCTGTTTGGTTATTGAAATGCAAATTTGTGTACAGGTTTTCAAAATATATTCTTTTGTGGGTTATGGTCTACTTGTTGAGATTATAGGATAGATATACATCTCCATGGCCCTGCCATGGCAAGGTACGCAGGTCATTTCTACATGGTATTTCATCAGAATTGAATGTTCGATGCTATTGTGAAGAACATACATTTCGAAAGGAAAGATAAAATGATAAAATGAAAAAAAAAAAAAAAAAGATTCACTCGTATATCTCTTGCACATGTAGAACAGCTGTGTTTACCACCATCAGTTAATTATCCTTCTCTGATTTTTGACAGACTTCTATATTTGTATGAGTTTTAGTTCAATGCTTATGAAATTTTCTTCCTTCCTGATATTTGTTTTGCAGGACGATTCCTTTTGCATGGAACCTCATAACAGCTGGTTATATTGAACAATCAATATATAAGGTATGTAATTTTCTCTAAAACTGGTACTGTATTTTCTTGCACTAATATATCTAAACTGTCTTTTACCTGCTCTGTTTATTTAAATATTTAACTGTTGACTGGGCTTGCATGTTAGGTGGCTGTCAGTACTTTATGTCTCCTGGTCATGGGAAAGCTGCTTGAACCTGTTTGGGGTTCTAAGGAGTTCTTAAAGTTCATTGTTGTAGTTAATTTTCTTACTTCAGTCTGTGTTTTCATCACTGCTATCTCCTTGTACTACATAACAAGGCAGGAAATTTACCTGTAAGTACTTGCTTTCAGATTGTATGCATATTTTTCTTCTGCTGGTTTTTCTTTCACCTGCCTTCACAACTCCATTTCAATTTTACCCTGCCAATAGATTGCATTCTTCTCTAAATTAAATGAAGGACAATCATGATTAAACTTCTTTCACAGTTTGACAGTAAAAGTTGTACAGAACACAATTAGATGTGGCTGTTTATTGTGTTTGTAGAGAGGTTGGCTTAGACCTCTGTCAATTTCTGTTTTAGATACTTTTACCTTCCCTGCAGCTGCTTGTTGCCATCTTAACCTTAATTTCTCTTAATTTTTATGTCTTCCCTGTCTTTATCTTGACATTTTCCTTTCTGTTTTTGTCTTTTTTGTGCTAGCTATATTCCTTTTTCTGGCTTCCAAGGGGTCCTGTCTGGTTTCTTGGTTGGTTTGAAACAAATTATACCTGACCAGGAACTTCCTATACTGAGAATAAAGTCAAAGGTATTTACATTTACATAGATACCATCTAATTCACTATTTGTAGTGTCACTCATGCAGTTTTGGTGCTGCCCTGAATGCCATGCAGTGGTTTCCATCTCTCATGCTCTTGCTAGCTATTGCTTTGAGCTTCTTTACAGCAGACTCTGCAACATATCTTCCAACCATAATATTTGGCACATATTTGAGTTGGATTTACCTGAGATATCTGCAAAGGAAACCAGAAACAAAGTTCAGGGGTGACCCAAGTGATGATTTTGCATTCTCTACGTTCTTCCCTGAGTTCCTTAGGTTTTTTTTTTTCCTTTTTTCTTTTGCTTTTAATGTATTCATCTTTCAGCTTGGAAAAGCTTGATCCTATTGAGTGCCCTTGTTTTTCTGGGTGCAGACCAGTCACTGATCCCATTGCATCAATATTCCATCGAATGCTTTGTGGAAGATCCGAAGCTTCTTCTGAAGAACATGGTTATACAGTAGGAGGTGCTTTGCCTGGTTCTGACCCCATGGAGGCATCAAGGAGGAGGTAATGCTGGCTTGCAGATAAAAACAAAGATTCCTTGTGTATGTGTCTAAAGGGTGGCTGATATGACACATACCAGAGCTCTAAGGAAACCACCTCAGCGACACATATAATAAGCTATACACATCCATTGAACTAGTTAGAAGTTACCTAAACCATTGACCTAGGCCTTTCAAATGTTGTGAGTGTTTTATATTTGGCTGGAAAATGGAGATTGTGGTCGTTCAAGTTTTCTGTAGGGCATACCCCAATTGAACAGCAGTAATAATTGCCGTGCAAAAAGGATACACTTCTGTAGAGCATACATTACTCTTGAACATTAATGACAGTTTCATAAGAGTACATTGTTCCTGTTTGCTGCAAAGGGCTGTTGTCCCTGACCAATCTTTCCCTTGCAGAGAAAGAGGAGCTAGAGCTCTGGAAGAGAGATTGGCGGCTGAGAGGTTGGCTGCTTCACGGAGTGCAGAAGAGTTAAAGAAAGATGCCGTGGAGAATGTTTGATGGCTTATAAACTCACTTTTGAACCTCAACAACAGGTGCACAGTTGTATTTTGTTACAACTTCTGAGATTCTGCATTATTTGGGGTTACATTTTTTTGTCAGAGTTCTGGACAAAAGTTTATTATACATAGTGCTCTGGAGCAAATTGTTGTTATATATATCTATTTTTCTTTATGATGAGGTTTTCTTTGATCGAGGTTAAATCCTAGATATGCTTTCACGGGACAATTGACTAGACAATTGTTCTTGCCTAGGAACAACTTGGGTCTCATTGCGATGACCTCTTATGCTTGTTGAACTCTTCTGTTTGGTATTACCATTAGGTTGGCTTTCTTGCAAGTACAAGACATTATGCCATTGCCCGTAATGAAGTTATATTCTTTAAAGTTGGTAGGGTGCTGATCATGTTTTTGGATGTGTACAGTTGCCCGGATAACTTAGTGGACTTACTGTGAAGGTATATATTTCATGTCAAGCTGGTCAGGGGTTTATATTCTAATCCAGCCAAAAGGTAAAAGAGGCTCAGGCCATTTCAATCGTGTCATTGGACTTTAATGTGTTGTAATTAGGTCAATATAAATTTATTTCAGTTTTGATGCCATTATTTCGCCATACTGTCAGTGGGTGAAATTTACAGAACTGTGTGCCTAATAATTTTAAAAGGATGAACAATTTTTGGCCAAAAATTCTGTTCTTGACGAGGCAATCGCGGGATCTTTCTCTGCATCTTATTTTGAGATGCTTGTCTGCATCTTGTCTCTACGACTTCTGTTTGAAATTGGAATTACTTTTTCATCACCACTAAACTGATAATTAATGTTTTGCATCATCCAACTGCAATCGCATGACTGAATTTATGTGCCTTTCATTTTTCCTTTCTTCGGTTTAATGAATTTATGTACTTATTAAAATGACTTGGATTGTCATGTAGTGGTCATTCCGACATTAGGTTGCCGCTCCACGTCATCAACAAAATGATGATATTTATAAGATTTAGTAAAATTTGAAGTTGGATATGTATTTACATAAGATAAATTCGGTATTAAAAAAAAAAAACATATTTTATCGAGTTGTCACCACCACACCAGAAAAATCACGCTCAAAATTCAAGACGTCATGTACGTGCGACCAAGGCATAAGGCACAGGGGATTGATGACGTTATTGACACCCACATGCAGCAGTCTTTCTTCCGGCAAGGGATAGTGAATTGACCTAAGAAACTGTCAAGTAAACGTAATACTTTTGTATAAATAAAATGATGTGCTGCAGACCTTCTGTTTCTTCTATTTGTTCTCTCTGTAGAATAAGAAAACAAAGAGGTCTCCATCAATTCACATGTTGGTCTGTGAAACATGGTGTCACTCAAAGAGTTCCTAATCAAAGTAAAAGCCATCGAACATTGTCATTGTTATCGCTTGGAGGTCTGCGACGATAAGTACCTTCATCCCTACTAATTTCAACGGGAACTATCAGCCACTGCAATCGGTGAAGTTTGCTTTAAATAATTCTGTGAACTTTGCCGCGTAGTTTGAATTTTGTGTTCTCGCCCCATCTTGCATTATTCGCCACTGATATTAAGCCTTTTCACTTCACTCATTACTCTTTTCCTTTTGCTTGATATTCTGCCAGTATATGTGATGTTTCCTATACTGGACGTAGGAATGACTGAATAAGGTTGTATATAGGTTGTTTAGAATCTGCAAATAAGCGGGTTGGGTTGTTTGAGTTTCTGATCATTTGAATTTCGAGTGCTTTGGGATAATCGGTTTCCAAATATTTTAGATTTGAAGTTTATGGTTTTAGGTATTTTGAGTATCGAGTTTTTCAAATCTTAAATACAAATTATTTGGATTTTTAATTATTTTTATTTTAAATTGAGTTAAATTTTGAATTATTAACTTTTCGATCAATGAAAATTAAATTAGATCAAATTTTAGCCGGATTGAATCGGATTGTTCCCGATGAGCCAGGTGCTGTCACCTCAATCTATGTGCATTTTCTTTTCATTACCAAGTAATAGAACAAAATTCTTCCATCTTAATTGTGGAAAATAGAGAATGCTTTTTAATAATGAATTTTTTTATACAAATAGAAAAAATTCAATGGTGGGACAAGATTTTTTGGGGGCAGAAATGTGTTGTAGCGTATAA
>JAHLGP010020636.1:5068258-5116080 GCA_020141445.1 Bruguiera sexangula
ATATTTCAAGTCATTTAGAATTCAATTTATTTAAATTTTGAGTTATTCTTAAGATTTTAAATTATTTTAATCTTAAATCAAGTTAAATTACAAGTCATTAAAAGCACATTCAGTTATGCTTTCAATTTTTTACAGTTGATTTTTCTTGTCTATTGTGTTGTCATTACTATTTATTGTTTGTTTTCTATTATATGTTGTGTCTTTTCTTTTCTTTTTTTTTTTTACCAATAATTACTTTTATTCATAAAAATAGCCTTAAAAGAGAATTATTATTAATATAACATATTAATAATAGCTCCCTAATTTTACTTCTTATTAAATTTCATGTCAACTTGTGCATCAAAATGAGTCAACTTCCAAAAGCTAATCGGTAAGAAAGAAGCATATCACTTTTAGGTCCTTTAAGGTCCCAAAGTTAAGAAAGAACTAACTTTAAGATCTAAGGCACCAAAGCAAACAATGTATGAAAAGAGCTTTGAAAGGATTCATATATATGACACTTCCTTAAATACAACTAGATCTAATTTTAATATTAGATTGAAACATCTCTTTGAATTGTAGTTTCAAGTCCATTAAAATCTAAATATAATATAGGCAAATCTAATTTCACATCATATTTCAAAAATAGTTGCAAAATTAAATTTGATATCTTACAATTTGGATTCTTAAAATTTCAACAACTTTTATTAGAAATTAGGGAGATTGTGCCAAAAGAAAAAAAAATCATTAACCTTTCCAAAAGGTTAATATATTGAAACAAATGTTGTAGGCTTGAACAAACGAATAAAAAAAATGCTAAAATGTAATAAAATCTACCCAAAGTCTTTACCAAAATCCTAGGTTTTAGTTTCTTACCACATCAATGCTACCACCCCTTTTAATGAAACCATTACACTAGCACCCAAATTAAAAATTAGTAAAAATAGATGAAAATGTCTAAAATTGGTTGGTTTGCCACAAACCTAGATTAAATTACAAAAGTTTAAATCAATGAAGGACTCAAACCCACTAAAACATAGTAACTCTCTTTTATTTATGTGTCAGATATGACTTTAGGCAACAAATTTTACATAAATTGGAATTAGCAAAAGGAGAAAAAAGATAAATAAAGAGAAATAAAGGGAGGGTGTTATGAAAGAAAAGGTAAAGTAAAAGAGCAAGTAGGAGAGAATGACAACCAAGAGAAAAGAGGTAAAACAAGAGCTAGTGAGAGAGAATGGCAATTAAGAGAGAAAAGGTTAAGTGAGAGAGAAAGTAAAGAGATGTACTTGTGTCAAGTTGAGTGTTGTCTTTAAACAAAAGTAAGAAGTTAAAAGTGACAAAAGGAAATTTCACAATTGTGTTTTATTTTTAGGATTAACATTTTAAATTTTAGCACAAAAAGGGGAAACTAAACACATCTGCCAAATGCATTTTTTGTTTTTTTTTAGATAAAATACAATAAGAAAACAAAAATGACAAAGTAAATGAATGGGGTTTAACTTTTGCAATTGTGTTATACCTGTGTCAAGCTGAGTGTCATCTCTAAATGGAAGCAAGAAGTTAAAAATGTCAAAAAGAAATTTTATAATTGTGTTGTACTTTTAGAGTTATCATTTTAATTTTTAGCACAAAAAGAGGAAACTAAATGCATCTACCAAATTTGTTTTTTGTTTTCTTAGATAAAATACAATAAGAAACCAAAAACAACCAAATAAATGAATGAGATCTAACCTTTTTAGTCAAAACAAGTTAGGTTAAGTTAAGTTTTAGATAAATTAAGTGGGCCATTTGGGTTAAGTTATCTTTTGTTATCTATAAAATTATTATTTTAAAAAGCGGCTATATAAGTATATACATGGTCAGTATGGTCAAAGGAAGATTTATTTACAAATCCATTGAAGATTGTAATTAAGTTATTGTTAACAACATTTTAATTTACATGCATAATTGATTTGAAATATTTATTGGGTCAAACAAATTTTAATAAGCCCTTTTATTTTACAAAAAATATTTTGAAGGATTACATATTCTTTATTGTTTATGACAATGAAAAAGGATAGTTAACCCAAAAAATTCATATAGTCAAGGGAAAAATACTCATTTTCATGTAATATGACTTATGATTTTTAAAATCGTAAGTTATTTTGTATAACTTTCACTAGCAAATAAAGGAAGCGTTAAAACTAAAGAGAGGGAGGAAGGAGATAAAGAGATGTAAGAGAGAGATAGAGATAAATGAGAGAGAAAGGTAAAGAGATTGAAGTAAGAGAGAGAAATTGAAAGATGAAAGAGATAAAAAAAAATAGAGATTGAAGACAAAGAGGGAAGAGATGAAAAGAGAAAAGGAGAGAGAGAAATATAGGGAAGAAAAGAGGAATAAATGAAAGATAAATAGAGGTAAAGAGATGAAAAGATGAAAAGAAAAAAGAAAGAGATATAGATGGAAGAAAAAGAGGAAGAAAGACAAAAAAAAAAAAGAGAGAGAGCAATAAAGGGATTGATGAGAAAATGGGAGAGGCAAAAAAAAAAGAAAAAAAGAAAGAAATAGAAATGAAAGATAAATAAAAGAATAAAAATGAAGAGATAAAAAAAAGATAAAAATGGAGAAGATAGTGGAGAGAGATGAAAAAAAAAAAAAAACAGAGAAAGCAAGGGTGAGAGATAAAAAAAGAAAAAAGTGAGGGAGAGAAAGAGAGGAAAAAATAGAAAGAGAAAAATAGAAAGAGATGTAAGAAACAAATAAATATAGAAAGGATAAATTAAAAAAGTTAAAGTATGAAAATGAGAAAAAGAAAGAGAGATGAAAGAAAAAGAGAGTGACAAAAAAAGTTAAAAAATAGAAAAAAAAAGATAAAGATATAAGAAAGCAAGAGAGAGAGAGAGAAAAAAAGAGAGAGAGAAAGCATTATATTATAAATTTAGAAAAAAATTCACAATTTTTTATATGTGCACCAAGCATAAAAAAATATTATTTAGCAACTCAATTAAATAGTAAAAACTAATTGATTTTCTAAGAAAAAAAATTAAAATATTTTTCACTTATAAATTATTTTTTAATAGACAAACGAACAAATCATTTGATTTTTACATATATATTATACATTAATGGTGATCCTAATGAGGAGAATAGTAGATTACCAATTATTTTCTTATGCTAATTGATTTTTTTGTCGAACAAAAAAACCATTCCTCCTTATACACTTAACTAGTCGTTAAACAACTAGGCTTATTTGTCGACATAAACCATGTTATGACTATATCTGACCACAAAAAAGTTAGATAGATAGGGGAAATGGATAAAGAGTGGATGGGATTGACATCATGGTGATGAAGACACAAATAAAATATTAATAATCATGAAGGAAAAATAAAATGTAAGGAGGAAAATTATATGACCTTTAGAGATGGAAAAAAATACCACCTTGAAGAGTAAGTAGCCCAGGAAAATTTCACCCAAATTGCCAAAATACTTATGTCACCAGTCTTAAAAGAGATTCCCTTAATGGTGTAACAATGGTCTTTAATAGCAAGAGCCTTCAACTGTAAGACATAGAAAGGTAAAAATCTTTCCATAAATGATGAATGTGTATATTGATAGAAGAGTTGTTGTGGTTAATGAAAAATGTGACATTATAATAATTTTGAGAACGAAAGACCTTGAAGAGAAAGAGCTAAGATATGTAATGGTGTTATGTATTCAGTGTCATGGTAAAATTAGGCCCTTGCTATACATTGCACAAAGTCAAATGATAACATCCACTCATAAGTTTGGCAAAACAGTTATGGAAAGATTATGTAGTAATGTGCAATAAGTCATGCATATTAATTAACAAAGAATAGTGGTAGGTTGTAATCATATAGTGCAATAATGAAAAAAGTTAAGAATGAAGACACCTAATTGGGCATAGGTAAGGTTAAGAGCAATGGAGACAAAAAGTTAAGTGATGTGTCAACCATTGTTAATAAGGTCACTACTAAAGGCCAAGCTATGCATATTGCTAATTTTGGTATGACTTTTAAAAATACTAAGGAGCTATATAAATATAAGAAATGTGCAAGAGAATTGGGATTTAGTATTAACAAGTACAATATAAGGAAGGATGAATAAAATGGGCAAGATAAAACATTGCCAAGGGCGGCGATATTAGGCAAATAAGAGTAATTTTTATCATTTAGACATAATGAGTGGTAAAAATGTACTACTTTGGTACGTATTGAGAATGAAGTTATGGACTAGTATAAAGGTTACGGTAAAGCGTAAGAGACCATACAAAGAGACTGCTCAAAACAAACTACATGGTTGTTATGAGACAAAGTATATACACGGAATCCTTGGTAGCCCAAACACATAGGCATAAGGTGCTACCATGCCTCTCTTTTAACATAATAACTAAAATTAACATGATTCATAGGCCCTAATTACATGGTAATGATGTTAAGGTAGTTCACCAAAAGCAAGCAAAGAACATGACTCTAAAGGTAGGTATTTTAAGTGGATTGTCAGTTGATGGTAGTGTATTAGGGGTTTGGCAATGTCATCACATTTGACACAACCTATCTCGTGAACAATTATGATATGTCCTATGCAATGTTTGTTGGCGTAAACTACTATAATTATTGAATTCTTTTAGATGTGTTCTTATAAATAATAACAAATCCAATATGTATGTATGCATGTTTTAGGCTCGGTTAAGTTGTATGGGAATAAAACATTAGAAGGTTATTATCTCTCATTGCTCAATATAGGTTATTAGAAATGGCATTTGTACATTATACCAATGATTAATATAAGAGATATCTATGACATATAATGTATAAATTTCCTTAAAGGAAAGAAAAATCTATTCATTGGAGTTGTTCATGATACCATGAGGTACAACCAATTTGATGGTAGTTGTATAATAATAGTTAAGTTAAAGGAAAAACAATTGGATATCTACTTTGTACAAGAGAAGGCACATATAAGTTCCAGTATATATGAAATCAATTTTTTTGGGCCAAAATGTCCTTAACATAGAGATGTGAAAGCATGTATTTGTTTTTTAATGGATATGATAATTCAAGGAGTATAGTAAAAACAATTTGTTGAGTAATCTATGTTAATTGTCAAGGATAAGGTTGAGAAGAAGGTATAATAAGATTTTGAGTCATTATATTTTGAATTCCAATGCGTCAATCAATTATCATTTGAGTTACAACTTTACATTAAATGTACAAACTAGACATTTAAGCTAGTGTGGGTGTAACACATCAATCTAGTATACTACAACCAGAATGTAGTGACTAGGGATCACTAACTAGACTAATAAACTACAATGCCCTTTTTTAAGTGAATGAGATGAATGCATTTGGAAGGAAATAGTTACAAAGTTAATGTTTTTGCATAAATTTTTTTATTCTACACTTTAATATACATGTAAAAGTTGTTTAGATAAAGACAACATCAAATTATTAAGTTTAAATGTATAATGTCTTTATCCAAAATTTTAAACATGGCTAATGAAAAAGTAACTTTATGTTTCTTATTGTTTGGATATTGGTAATGCTTCTTGATGTTGCAACATTAGGTTGGCTTTTGCTTACATTAGGGTTTTTGTGCACCAACTTTGGACATGGGCAATGTTTAATAAGGGGATATGAGTGACAAGTGGGAATTTATTTATTTATTCTTTTTTGTATTTGGTTGTTTTAATAATTTTTATACCTATTTAAACTAATTAGTATATGTTTTATAACTTAAGTTTATTTTAAGGAAGTTTTGAGAATTTGTACTTTTAATAGGAAAAATTTTAAAATTTCATCGTTTTGACCTTTGTTGCTTAGTTCAGATTTTTTACTAATTTAAAGGTCTAAATTGGAAAAATGACTTTCAATGAAATTATGGTAGACATGTCAAAACTTTCAAATTGGAGTTGTAAGTCTAAATATGAGTTTGTTTGGACTTTAAGATATTACTTCAAAGATAAAGTATAATATTGAAGTCCAAATCCTAATTACAGTAAAATTCATGTTCAAGTATCAAGTATTTAAATAAACGTAACTTGAATTTTAGACATCTAAATTAGGTGATTTCAAAGACTAAATTAAATTTCACATTCAAGCTTACAATTTTTATAAAGACACTTAAGCCCAAATTAGTTATTTAATGATCCCGAAATAGCTGAGATGTCATTATAAAATCTATCACAAACTAAACTAAGTCAATCTCAGTTTTTAACTCATAACTTAGGTTATGAATCTTTGTTTAGGGCAAGAATAAATGAATTAGAAAGTTAAAGAAGAGGACTGCAACTTTGATAAAGAAGGGAGACCCTAATTTATACTATATCTACTTGGACATTAGTTTGAAACTCATTATAAAAATTTTTCACAATTAAGGAAATGAGTTTATTGTAACCTTGAGAATTTAGGATTTTTTTTTTTTTAAGTTCTTAGGGTTTTCTTGTGTTTGCTATGTACATTCTCTAGGATATAAATAAGGGCCTTTTTTTGTTGTAAAAAAAGAAGAAGGGAGACAAACCCACAAAAAGGGCAATGGATATAATTTTAGTAAGAAATCAATTTTTTTTTTTTTAATGTATGTCTAGCTAGGATTTTTTAATAGTTTTAGAGGGTTTCAAAATATTTGGTATTTTAATGGAATAGATTATTCTGCTATGCTATTTTCTTTTTTATTAAAATTGTTTAAGTTATTTTAATTAAATTGTTGAATAATTATTATTTTAATTTATTCATTTAGACTTTGTAAATTGATTAAATAATGGTTGATTGGTAAAGTTAGAGATCATGAATTATATTTATCCTATTTCTAATCACTAAACAGTAATTAACAATAAAGAATTATGGATAAGTTTTTGTCTTATTGTTATGAATAACTAAATACAAATTAAATAATCAGAACTTGTGTGATTATTATTTAAATTAACATATTTTCCTAATTAACAATTAATAAAGGATTATGGACAAGTTTTTCTATTATTGTTATTAATAATTCAGTACAAGTTAAATAATCCAAACTTATATGATTATTAATTAAAATAACCTATTTTCTTAATTATTAAGGCTACTAGTTTATAACTTTAAAAAAAGT
The DNA here is from genome assembly GCA_020141445.1 of Bruguiera sexangula. Taxonomy (NCBI): domain Eukaryota; kingdom Viridiplantae; phylum Streptophyta; class Magnoliopsida; order Malpighiales; family Rhizophoraceae; genus Bruguiera; species Bruguiera sexangula. Next base: position 5,075,331 of record JAHLGP010020636.1, read on the forward strand.
TGTTCTAGGAGTAAAATGGTTATAGTTTAAGTGAAGAGTTTGTTCTGCTTAGTAAATATCTAAAGGAGAATTTAAGTGATAAAGTTTATTGTTGTCTATGGTTAATAATTTGAATAAAATTGAAATAACATTATGGATAATTGAAAGTATTAAATATCATAGTTGTAAATGAACATAAAACTGAAATTTTGTTAATTAGTATTTATATAAGTTGTTTTATTTAATCAAGTTATTTACTTTAATTGTTATAAAATTACAATTCAACGTTACCCCCTATTCATATTAATGTCTTTAAATTTTAATTATCTAATATTACCTTATCTACCATTATAGGATCAAAAGTAAGATACTTATATTTTTTATAACTCTGACGATAGCTAGCAATAAGCTAATAATAACAACATTACTATATGTTTTTTTAGGTTTGAATATTACAAGTATTCAATTATATAGCTTAATAAACACTTTTTTTTTTTTTTTTAGAAGTTGGTAATAATTAGTTGTTGGATATTGGCTAACTTGTGGAAGGGATACTTTACACTCCAAATACCATTTAATGTGTAGGTTTGAGGAAACTTATGCTTAGTGGTCACTTTAACTAGCTTAAGTGATTACTAAATGAATGTTTCAACCATATGCACATAATGATATACAAATCACTTGGTAGTTTCTACATTTATTGTTGATTGAAGTGACATGCATTACAATAAAAAAAAACAAAAAATTATATTAAGCAATAAGGAAATGGTAATTGAGGCAAACCAAATAGTGAACCCATGATTTAAGACATCACAATGAGAATGTTGAATTATATTTAAATAGGTTGAGTAGAAGTAATTTGAGAAGAGTAAGGTTCCTCCATTTTTGATAAAGACAAGAAAGGTAAGGAGTTATAGTGTGTTCCTTATGGATATTTTGGAAAATGGAGGTAAAAGCGTAGATTAAAGCATTGAAGTGTATTGATCCCTATTACTTAATAAGGTGAAACAATTTGGTGTGCATATCCTACATATTATATGAATTCATTAACAATAGAGCACTCTAATACAAAATCATGTACATTATTTGTACTATTGTCATATGTTATAAAACAAGCAATTGGTTAAAAAAAAAAAAAAGGCAATAATGTGTATAGTGGATAGGAAAATAAGACATAAGTGAGAATTATGCTTAGTTACTATACTGATGCAAAGCATATGAGTTTAGGCTCAATAATAGATAAGAATAAAAAAAGGTTCTTAGCAAGTAACATCATAGGCTTTTGACATCACATTTTTAGCCAAAACATTTGTTTTAGACACTTATGTATTCCATTCCTAGTAGGACATTTGACTTTACTTCATAAAACACACCTATTATTTCACCAAACTTAAACTAACCAAAAAGGTAAAAGATACTTGATAGATAATAAATTTAAATGACAACATAAATAAGGTATTACAAGTACAAAATTTTCATATGTTATACTAATAATTTTTCATATATATTGAAAAAAAAGATGGGAATTTTTATAAATACATATATTAATAAAAAAAAGGCTTATGAATGATGAATTATATGTAGGATTGGGCATATAAATGGAATGTACAACATTAACTTAAGCATCGTGCATTTTTATTTATGTTGTCTATTATAGGCCTAAATTAATTAGTAGCAATAAAATGATTTGGACCTAACAACACTTTATACCCTACAAATTACAATATAATGAAACACATAGCCCAATAACAATTGGCATCCTCTTTTACTTTTAAGTTTCTTTTAGTAAAAGTTTTAAATAATTAAGAAAATGTCATAATAATTGGACTATAGAAATGATAAAACCTTCAAAATAAATTGTGAAATGAAAAAATGGTATAACCTAGGATTTTGGGATCCAATAATTTGTGATGTATATTATTTTATGACGATCTTTATAGTAAAAATTGTATCTAAATGATGTTTATGGGGTTCTCTCATGACAATTTGTTAATCTAATCTATCATTCGTTTAAAGCATTTTAAAAATTCCAAAATGAAGGATAAATGTGCATTTTGCCCAAAGAAATGATTAACGTTATTAGTAATTATGCTCCACAGGTAAGACTAACTAAAGCCAAAAAAAAAAAAATAAAAGAATTAAGGATAACATAAATGAGCTCTTATAGCAAATTTCATTTGAAGAAAAGATTTTTATTTGGAGAGATTTGAAAAGGTATGTTAGAAGTGAAATAAAATGCTTTAAGAGAGTGCATAAAGGGTATAAATATAGATGACAAAACAGTGAAAGTGAAACCACTATGAACTTTGTTGTACCATATGACTTACTTTAATCAATACCTACTTTTAGAAAAGGGAATCATATTTGATTACTTTTAAAAGTAGGCACAATAGTAGTCAAATTGACTTTTTCTTAATAAGACATATAAACTATGTTTTGTGTAACGAATGTAAAGTCATTTTGAATGCATAACATAAGTTAGTTGTCTTGGATGTCCTTGTTAAAAAAGAGAATCACATTTGATTACTTTTAAAAGTAGATATAATAGCAATCAAATTGACTTTTTCTTAACAAGACATACATACTATGTTTTATGTAACGAATGTAAAGTCCTTCTAAAAGCACAACATAAGTTAATTGTCTTAAATATACTTGTTATATGTGAGACATGTAAAAAAAATAAAAAAGGGACACATTAGTGTAAGACTAAGTAATGGAACTAATAAAAAACACAAGAAAAGTTAACATTCAAAAATAGAATGTTGGAAGAAAAAGATTGGGATATTTATAAAGGCACTAATAACATAAAGTTAGGAATGGCAAATTGCATGCATATAGTAGTGGCAGAGATTCTTAAAGTAGCCAATGGTAATGGTTTATCAGCCAAAGAATCTTGGTCATAGGGTCAACAATTACAAGATGCCATTAAAAGAAGAGGAGAGTGATATAGAAGATTTCTCAAGTGTCAAGATGACAATGTATAAGAAAATTACAAAGTAACTAAAAAAGAGACTAAGAATGCAATTATGGTGGTCCAAGCAAATGCTTTTAATGATTTGTATAGCAAACTTGGAATTAAGGAAGGAGAGAGGGATTTATGGGCTGACTTAAATTAGGAAATGAAAGAGTTAGGAACTTAATCAAGTTAAATGCATTAAAGATGATGCACAAAACGTCTTGGTGAGAGAGGATAAGATTAAAGAAAGGTGAATAACTTACTTTGACAAACTCTTTAATGAGATCAGTCAAGGTAATCTCAAAAACCTTAATGGTCCTATGGAGAAAATAATTTACATTAGAAGTATTTGTCCTTTTGAAATTAGAACAACTTTAAGGAAAATGAGAAGAGCATGTAGATTAGATGGAATATTAATTGAAGCTTAAAAGGTGTTGGAGAAAATAGGCATAGTTTGGTTGACTAGGATCTTTGATAGAAATTTAAAGAAAAACAGGATGCCTAATGAGTGGAGAAAAGGCATATTTGTCCCAATTTTTAAGAGTAAGGGAGACATCTAGGTTGCTCTAATTATCAGGGTATCAAATTAATAAGTTACACCATTAAGTTATCGGAAAAGGTTATAGAACAATGCCTACAAAATATTGGCTATATCATAGAAATTAATTCATTTTTTTGCTATGTAAATCTATTACATAAGCTATCGTCCTTCTTAGGAAGTTGATGGAAAAATATGAAAAACAAAAAGTGAGATTTGTATATGGTTTTTATTAATTTAAGAAAAGCATACGATCAAGTTCTTAGACAATTGATGTTATGAACAATAAGTATGTAAAAAATCCCCATATTATTTATTAACTTAGTGAAGGACATGGATGAAGGAGTTATGACCCAATTAAGTATAATGGGAAGTGAGTTTTCAAATTTGCTAATCACGGTTAGTTTACACTAAAGGTTAGCTCTAAGTCCTTTTTATTGGTGCTAGTTATGGATGTCTTGATAGGTCATATTTAGGATGATGTGTCACATTACATGTTGTTTGTAGATGATATCATCTTAATGGACTACGGAGAGATTAGAGTGCAAATTAGACGTATGGAGAGATACATTAGAATCTAAGGGTTTAGATTGAGTCATACAAAAACAAACTATATGAATTGTAATTTTAGTAACACTAAAAGTACTGTAAAGTAGATTATTATATTAAAGGGTTTAATAGTCTCCAATGTAACCAACTTCATTATTTAGGTTCTGTTATTCAAGAAGATGATAATATAAAGAAGACGTACTTGATAGGACAAGGATTGAATGTCTAAAATAGAGATCTGCCATTGGAGTTTTATATGACTGCAAAATTCCTATTAAGTTAAAGGGCTAATTTAATTGAATGATGATTAGACCAATAATGCATTATGATAGTGAGTGTTGGACTCTGAAATTGCAACATGCTCAAAAAATGAGTGTGATAAAAATAAAAATACTTAGATGGATGTGTAGTCACTTTAGAAATAAAATTAGAAATGAGAATATCTATGACAAAGTAGGTATTACACCTATTAGAAATAAATTTAGGTTGCACTGCTTTGGACATATCTAATATAAACTAGCAAATATTCTAATTAAAAGAGGTGACCAAATTAAGGTAGATGGGAAGAAAACTGAAAAAGAAAAACTTAAGTTGATTTGGAAATATTTAATTAGGAAATAATTAAATTTTATAATTAAATTACTGAATGATAAAATGAAATGATAATTAGTAATTTATGTAATTAAATTTAATTGAATTTAAAATTAAAATTTTATTATTGTGTAGTTATAATTATGATTTATGTTATTTCAAATGTGCTGGTTTGAATTTTAACTAAATAAAGCTGAAGTATATTAAAAGTGTAAAATTCCCATCAAATTCCGGAAGCCAAGTTTGAGACAATGCGATTCCACCCGAATGTTAGTTGATTTGGCAACATGTGCCGTCGATATTCTTCAGGTGGAATATGATACATAGTTAATTTATTTCAAAATTTCATGATCTATTTGTATTGTCCCGGGGAAGAATAGATGGACTGGCTTTGGTAAATTTGTTTCCCAGGATTGAGGTGTTGGATTTTCTGTTTCTGTTTTTACCTCCTCTCTCTCTCTCTCTCTCTCTCTCTCTCTCTCTCTCTCTCTCTCCCTCTCACGATTCTGTCTCTATGCGTTGACAGGAGAAGTGCTCCGGCAGAACCATTCTTTTGTCTATACAAAGTCTGTTAGCAGGTCTGCCACTGAAATCGCCTCACTTGTTTGAAACGTCTATGTCAATCTGTCTTCACCTAGCCGCTAGTATTTCATGCAGAACCTAACCCTGACAGTACCCTCTGAACAGCTAGCCAGGCAGCAAAATTGTGGAATAATAAGATGGATTCTTACCTCTATCTCCGGCGTTTTTCTTTGATCTAATTACCGCAAGCTAGACCTTCTAGAAGTTGAGCTTCTGATTGGATGACTTTCGGAATAAAATGCTTACGGATTAGTCGTGTACTTGCATGGCATAAAATACCACGAGAACTTACCGTCACAAGTTTGATGTCACTCAATATAATGAGATGCGGATATCTTATGCACCCCCTGCCCAAACATCTGGAAAAGGATTTTTATTATGAGTTACCCAGCTAGAGAACCCTTCTACCTTGGAACATGGCTATCAAATGTATAAGATTGGGAATTCAAACTTCAGTTCCCTTAAATTCATTCCTACAAGACGTGGGATTTTAGTTTTACAATAAAAAGTAAAAAGGTAGAAAAAAAAAACCTTCAGAAAGAAAGAAACCGAAAATACAGAGATCAAGGGGCTGAAAAAATAAAGGAAAAAGTTATGAATCGTCCAAATACCATTGATGCATCCTGACTCCGAAGTCCTGTTTTTTTCTAATCCCCTGTCCAGGCACAACAAGGCTTCTGTTTTCTCATGTACAAGAAAATGTAAACAAGACAATCTACACAGCAATGTAAAGCTGTCTAGCTGTCCATCATTCTAACTGTTTCCGAAATGTGAGGTCTGATGAACCAATGTTAATTTCATGTTGGGTACGGATGGAACCAGGCGCAGGAGGCAATTGCATAAGGTTTGGATTTTCAACTGGAGCGTTTTGCTCCCAATGGTCAGAACTTGCAAGGAATCGAGGCTCCTGGCCTTCATGGTCATGCACAAAGTTCGCTTCTTCTGGGTCCCGATGATCATTGTCATAATTTGAAATCCTTGGAGAGGACTGCAAGCTATCAGGGGCTGTGCTGCTGCGGTAATTATGCAAGAGATGGACTGGCGACATGCTGTGCGTGGGGGTGGCTGGCCGGCTTAACATTGGCGTGTGTGATTCAGAGTGCTTGCTATGTTTCGCATGCTTCTTCGCAGTGTGGTGCCAGTTTCTAAGAGCCATTGCCACTCGGTCATTAAACACAGTTGGTCTCATGCTAGAACCCATCTGCAAGATTATGAAAGAACAATGTCATTGCATCATGAGTCAACTATGATTAGAGCTCCGACATTTTTGCAGACTATAAATTGTTCTTATCTCTGCAGCATCAGTTCCTTACCTGTGTCACTAAAGCATAGAGAGGCAGGGTCACGTAACTGCACAAGACCTGTACGATGACCCTGCAGAATTCAAGTTTTGCATTCTGTTAGTTGCAGTATGCAGCAGACTATTACGATGTTATCAAAAAGTGCTCCAGTTTTAGAGTGAAAATGCTATTTACCGCCTGCCCTCAAAGGGGCTGTAAAAATGCAAGTGTAAATATATTTTTTTTAAAGCATGCGTTTTAGAAATGAAGCTTACCCCATTGCGCTTCTGATGACAATATCTTCAGTGCGGTTGGGTATGCAAGTGTCTGTGCTCTGCAATAGGAGAAAAAAGGTTTGGTATATGGACTAAATAGAAATTAAAACTAATTGATGGCGTCAAAGTACAGAATACAGTTGCTTACCACACTCCATAGGAAGAAAGCTATCTGAAATGCATTCTGCAGTTGCAGAGACAACAAAAACATCGCCATAAGCAGGCACGGTAACAAAATGTTAGTAGAAAGAAGCCTGAGAACAGAGAGACATGGATGAGTACCTGAAAGAGGACCAGGTGGATGAGAAAGAGGATAAGGCGTGGGCGGCCAAACCAGAAGAAATCATCACCGGGTTGAACCACAGGAGCACCCTTAACCACATCTCCTTTTTCTTGAAACCTTAACCCCAGTTGAGTTATGATCACTTGCAGCTTAGTCCCTACCACCAAAATTATCTGCAAAAATACCAATTGAAAGCATAAATTCTCGATGCTCACCATAACTGAAATAGGGACTTGTAAGCATTAGTTTAAGAAGCATGAAGAACTTGTGCTTACAATTAGGGGAATAAATGGTAGCCACAGATACGCATACCACCCTGCAACAGAAGAAGCCTTTTCTTAAGCTCTTGAACCATTAACTTGCGATGCAATATTCCGGAATTTCACCAGAATGTTGTGCTTACCATGTGTATTGGACAGCAGGAATAATAATGCGATAAACCATATAACAGGACTGCACAAGAAAATTAAGTTGGACTCAGAGAAAAAATAATCTCCCAAAGTAACTTATGGGTTTAGATGCGCAGAAGCACTCACGTGATCCCCACCACAACTTTAAAATCTTCTTCAAGTGATCTCTTAATGTATTTTTGGAAATCAAATGTCCGTTCACTTCCAGGGGCCAAGTGTGCCTGTGCAACATAGCATTACAACACCAGTTAACAGTGAGAATTGGGAATTCATTGTAAGACTAACAGCAATACTATACAGGCATATTTTGACTTACCATAATAAATCCATGTCTGAGTGTCAGGTAATCAATCTTGGTAACTGATCCAAAGAACTGTCTAAAGAAACAAACCTGAAATTTAAGGCAGGTAATATGAACATTCAATTTCATGCCAAAGACACGAGATGATAAGTCATTCCCATTTGACCGATTACACATAACATTTGGTATCCACAGATTCTGACGTTACTCTTTTTTCTCTCGTAATCTTATTATGCTGATTTTCTCATTATAGCTTCTTTGCAATAAATCATCCATATTCCACTACTTACAATCCAGAGGAAAATGGGCGACTGGCTCCCCAATTTCAAATGCCTCCGCCCAAATGTAGTGTCCCTTGCAAATCTAAATCTCTCTGGATCTGTATGGTAGCGCAAGAGCTGTATAAGATTTTAACTGAAATGGGTGCACCTAGTTTTGAAGTCAATGTCACAAGAAACTTTTATGGCAAACCTTCTCAGAAAACAGTCCAGTCCGTGAATTCTTTGGATTTTTTTTTTGGGGTACATCGGATGGTGTTAGTCGACCCCAGTAAATTTGAAATTAATTTTTTTTGTTGTGGCAAGTCGGATAGTAAACTATGGAGTGAAATTTACCGTTATGGTATTGGTATTCGAATGTCTTTGTCTCATCCTCCCATTGCCTCCACTTTCTCATCTGTAATCCGAAGACAATTTAAGGTGCACCAGAAAAGTGACAAAGGGAGACAAACAACAGAGAGAGAGAGAGAGAGAGAGAGAGGACTAATTAGGATTCCAGTACCTTAGAGCTGCCCAAAACATAGGTAATGATGCAGTAGAGCACATGTGTGATTGCCAAAACGAAGATGAATATGTGAAGCTGATGGATTCCATATGCCGATACAAAGGCAACTTTACCCTGAAATTTAAACATGGTTAAGCTACCATTTGCTCCAATATTTAAGGTATTCATGTAACAAATCCATCAATTGGTTATTCGTTATTGAACCTACTACAACAGAACAAGCTATATATTCGACATCCTTTATCAATTCCGGTCAGACTTTTACTGTTTCAGTGGCCAAAGAAAATTGTAGGGGAGTAAGAAACCGGAAAGGAAAGAAAAACCAAAAGGCTCCACGTTTGCGGGCGCTGGGAAAAAACCGAAAAAGGGAACCCACAAAGCTCCCATGTTTGCGGGCTCTGGTGAAGGGTCGATGTACACAGTTTTTATTTTGTTTTTACGGAGAGATTGTTATTAAAATTCAAACCCTTGACCACTAAGTAATAATGGATTAACTTTAATTGATTGAGAATCTTCATTCTTACCTTCCCTGCACATTTGTCATACTTAGCCGTTGCTAAACTACGCCCATCATTCTCCTCTTTCTTGCTGCAAGGATGCCAAGTAGATGCCACACTTTCCGGTATACAAATATCAGAGATTGGTCCCTGTCCTACTGTTAGAAGCAAGGATATAAAGCCCATAAGCATGAGCTCTGCAAGAACACGAAACAAGACCATAATGGGTTAGCTTTAGAATAAGATTTTATGACTACTTGTGACTTCAGAGTTGACAAGAAACAACTTTGATGGAAAGATGGGCGTACCTGCTTTAACCTTTTCCAGTGCTTCCACTAGAGCTGGCCTGTTTTTTCTTTGCAACCACTGCAACAAAAAGAAACAGGTACAAGGACACCATCAGGAGTGACTCCACTAGACCCATCCACCAGATGACTTGTGTACAACTCACTAATTTCCATCAAAGCTACTTATGGCGAGGTACAAAAACATATTAGCCATCCACCCTTTAATCGTTGGACCATGATGTCCAGGCACATACCTTTCCTACAATATGAATTAGATGTTCCATGAAAATTGAAATAGCAACGAGGACAAGGCAGACCACTGCAACAGCCCATGTGGGAGTTTCCTCCAGAGATCGAGCGTTCTCCTTTCCGGCCATGGTTTACTGCCACTGGCAAGATGATGCAGAAACTTCACAAGAATAAGTACAAAGACGAGGCCAAGGAATGACGATAATAGCTATTTATGAGCTATATGTTGCAAATTCAGCAGAGAAATTATGCAGAAGGTTTATATTTGTCTGCCGGCTCTGCATATTTTGTTTGTACGTAACTTGCTTGCGTATGAGAGTGAATTCGTATTGGCTTATCAGACATTATATATAAGAATTAGGCCTTTGACTTCGTCTAAGAAAGACGGCGAGAGAGAAGGGGAATGCCTGAGATTAGCCAAAACAAAAACCAAAAAAAAAAAAAAAAAACAGAAATGATCACAGTACTATAGTAACACGGGGCAACCATTTCCATAAACCAAACTGATCATCAACCCCCCGCGCCCCCCCTCCAAAAACAAAAAAAAAGATCAAAATTTAATCGATTGAGCCAGTGTATACGATGTTTGAACCATGGTCAAATTATTTCTACCCCAACAATGTACTTGTAATTGCCCACTAAATTTTTTTTTCTTCTTATCAGGTTCCAGTTTAATTTAATTAATAACACAAAGCGAAGCCCATCCAAAGCTAAGAATTATAAAAAAAAAAAAAACAAAGGTAAAGATAACGGATTTGCTTTTGCCCCCGAGTCAACCACACCTTAAGCAACCGATTTTGTTTTCGACGTAATTTCTAGCCTCTAAGTATGATTAAACTTTCACAACGGTGACAGTTTTTCTAGATAATCGACGAGCTTGCTTAGACACATTATCATCACCTCACCTAATCTTTTGGAACGGTAACGAACATTTAGGCCTTTTTAAAGAGAAAATAATAAAAAATGCAACGTTTTCTAAGTGCTAAAATGCTACATAACTTTGACCGTAAGATACCAAGAAAAGTTCAAGAGGTGCTGTGGTTAGTCTTTGGATCGCGAGGAGAGTAAGCGCCTGCTTTTTCGAAGAGGACAGTGGCCTGAGTGGGGTTTTAAGCCGGTCCTGAGCAGGGAGAAATTTTCCCTTTTCCTTTTATTTATTTATTTTATTTTAAATTATGTTGTTTGGGATACCAAAATTCGATACTCTTCTCATTGGAACTCTCGACGAAATGGAAATGGGGGCCCTCATTAAACCTGTGATTGACTTGGAAATTGAGAGTCATAAGAGCTCATATTCGAATAAAATTCCATTAAAATTATCTATACATCGAGTGTTCGACGTGAATTATGAATTCAGGATGGATCCAATTGGTCAATTTCAAGCTCATTAAAGTGGGGGGCGGGGGCGCTGGTCCATTTTTAAACCCAACGTGACGGTTGAGGCAACTACGTCAGATGACAGGTCCATCATTTGATTTGCAGAAATACCTGGGCAACAGGGGGCTCTCTCCCCTTCTGTAATTGCGCCGTGTCCAATTTATCGACAAAGGGTACAAAAAATAGTTTTAAAATTTAATCTAAAAAAAAAATCAACATGCACGGAAAAAATGAAAAACAAAAAAAGGGATGCATATGGTGTGCATTTATATCCAACCCTAAACCCTTAACTTACTCGCAGGCAGTATTTTGTCTTGGATAAATAAAATATTTTCTTCTTAATATCAATTTATTTTATTTTCTATTACAAAATAATCACATCATTTAAAAGTAAATAAATAAAAAATATCAAAATAAAAATATTAGTTTATTCTCTAACAAAAAATAATTTAAATTAAAATTATGAAAAGAGTAGATGTAGGGAAAAAAAAAAGAGAAGAAAATACAACACTCTTTAAAAAATAATTAAAAGTTTAAGAGTAATGAGCAATTTATATTGCGACTTATCTATTAAGTATAGTGAAATAAAAATACGTTAATATAAATATAAATAGATTTTTATTGATATTACTTAAAATAAAAATATATTAAAAAGGATTTAAATAGGTTTTATTTCAGAAAAAAACAAAGTAATTTTGAAAAATAAGATTTGACAAAAAATATATTCTTATTTGAAAGGATAATAAGCAAGTTTGTATTGATTATGTTTAATTGATTATGTCATTTTAAAGGTTTTTGAAATTCTTTTTCTTTTTTTCTTATTAAAGAAAACAATGAAATTTTTAGATATATTAAATTAACCTAAATTGTGATGCAGTCACACAACCAATTATATATAACTATATATAACAAACATTAAAAAAGCGGGTAATAATATAAATTTGCTACCAATGTAAAAATAGACAAAAAAAATCTATAATTTTTACAATAGCATTACCTTGCTAATGTAGTGCTACAAAGGATTAGAGATTTAAACATTTTTAGTCGATGGTTTTAAGTCATTTTTTCCTCTTTTTCCTTAAAAGGAAAAATAATTACTTTAAATTTTTTTATTAAAAGGAAAAAAACAGTTATTTTGACTTCTATTTCTTTTTTCTTAAAAGGGGAAAAAAAAGCTTACTTGCAATGTTTTTTTGAGTAAGTTATTATTTAAAAGAATAATAAATAATTTTTTTTTCTTTTTCTTGGATTTATAGAAAAGATGACCAAACCACCATTTGAGGGGGAGGGTGGACGAGGGAGGGGCAGGGGTCATCCCCTCATTTTTTCTTTTCTTTTTTTTTTTTTTTCTCTTCTCCTTATAGGGCCTTAGATAATGGGGACCACAAATATGTAGCGAACGACCTGGAGGTTGCATCCCCTAATCCACGGCCAGGTATTGATGCCCTTAATACATATACAATCAATAAGAGTGTAAGTGAGATTGTCTAATTCGCTCAATTCATCCAAAAAAAAAAAGAAAAAAGAAAAATCAAACTGAAACCGTCAAGAGTCCAAAAATTATTAAGACTGAATTGAATTGCTTTATAGTATTAATATCCATAACTGCATTTTATTGGAGATATGGACAACATAAAGAACCACCAACTCCTCACACCTATACAAGTGGCTCCCTCACACCCAATGAAATGAACGAAGTGTTGTTCATGTAAATTTCTTTGTCAAGTATTAAATAACTTATCCTTTATCTTAGTTTTCAAAACTTCATTTTCTCACTTTGATATACTAGAAGTCAATGTTTCCTTGAAGTGTCCTCAATTAGCCTTTCTCGGAATATTCCACGGCTTGTTAGACAACTTGACAAAATAAAATGTAATGATAATTTTACTTTCAATAAATATACTTCAAATTAACAACCCTACTAAACTGATTCATAATTATGAATGATATTTTAATTTATTTCTCTTATTTTGATTATAAATTTTTAAAATTTTTAAATCATTACTTATGATTTAATTTGAAAATAAGTGTCAAATTGATTGAGATTAATTTACTTATATTCTTAGTAGTCATCATAAATATCATCCTATAATTTTTCTAGCTCTATTTTCTTTTTTGTTTTGGACATTATTGGGGATTTATAGATGAATAAAATAAAAAACAAGCAATGTCATCGTTGTACCCTTTCGGTGAGAGAAAAAGATTGCATGCAAATAGTGCCTATGATGCTCACACAATTTTCAAAGGCAAAAACAGTGTAAATCTTGACAGAGAAAATTGAGCAACCCAAGTGTGACACAGATTATGTGTAAATCCTCCACCTATGTTCGGCGTCTATACCGACGCATTTAGATTGTGAGTGCTAGTTAAGAATGGCAAATTCCTTAACCGAGGTTGTAGTCTTTGTGCACATGAACAATCCCTAGGTGATTGAGTTGCTGAGATGAATATGCTAAGCATGTTTGGATCAAGCTTCAATGTGGGGTTGAGTTGCTGAAAGCTGAAGATCTGCTAAAAGCATCATTGAAGTCACCAAAGGTAGCTAGAGGGAAGATTTATGGATCTCGGAGAGTTAAGAAGAAAGAGCAAAACATAACACCATGGTGCAAATAAAAAAGCCCTAGCATTGAAGAATGCAGATAAATATGATGTCAAATCAAAATCATAGTATTTTAAATGAGAATGAGAATGAAATTAAAGGATAAGTTAGGAAGACTAACCCGAACTTTTTACCTTGTTGGTGCTGAACGCTTCTCTGAAGAAGAGAAAATAAAATAAAATCATACTCACAGACGAAAAGAAACAACTGCAAAGAGAAAGAATGCGTTGCTTTCGACCAAATCACTTTCGTTCTTGGATGAGTTGGGAAGAAAGTGATTACAAGATGACTTATTCGGAGTAGAAGACCAGAAAAATAATTGAATAGGGCTTGAAGGTAATTTCCTAATTATCTAATACAACCTATTATTTGTGTCAACTTTCGCATACTTTCTCACTAAATACGTGAGACAAGAATTTTGTGGTCCTGCTATAAATTTCCCTAATTATCTTACTGATTTCTTTCTCAAAACTCCTCTGAAACAAGAGAAAATTTATTTTCTCACCCTTTTTATTTTTTTTTCTTTTCTTTCCCATTAATTTCTCTCCAGCACCACACCTCTAGATTATGGGGGTTCTTAGGGGAGTGGCGATGATGGGGATTTTCCTTTTCTTCTCAACGAATTGGCCAATGGTTGTTTCTAAAGATCCAAATTCTTGCAGTCTTGCTAAAGTATAGGCAGAAGTGAGACTATAAGAAGATCCTTTTTTTTTTTTTTTATGTTCATTTTTCCCTTTGGTTGCTATTGTAGTTTTGATTTTAGAATTTTAGTGTTTTTTTTTCCGGTTATTTGAAAGAAAGGTCATATAACTCTCATATCGCTCTCTCTCTCTCTCTCTCTATATATATATATAAAGAAAAGAGAATAAAAGAAATAAAATTCAAATTTTTATCTCTTTTTTAATATAATATTTATAAACAACTATTCTAGACAGTCCGTCTGAAGATTTTAGTTCTATATGTATTTTCTTCAAGTCGGGTCTACATGGGTCTTCTGTACCTAACAGACAATAACCACGGGCAAGTTTAAAGCTTAATTTCAACAACTTGGCCTTGTAGGGCAATGTTGCCTTTGGGTTGTGTCTGGCCCAATGGCAATGCAACGGTTTATCAGTGTTGACATTATTGCATCAATGTAGTTAATGACTTACTATGAATTAGTTAGGCAAAGGACCAATTAGAACAAAGGGGCTATTTGTTTTGTTAAAAATAGTATGAGAATGGAATCAATCTGTTTGTTTTCGGAGAAAAAAAAGAAGAAAATTTTCATTTTCTTAAAAAAAAAACCTAATTTAAAAAAAAAGGAATGATTTCTTTCTTTTATACATTAATTAACTTTCATTTCCTTTAACTAACCCAAAACAAAAGCATGTATCAATCAAACCAAAAAAACTATTTTTATCAAAACCCATAAAACCTCTTTTTTTATTTTGGTTTACCAATATAATCTTCTCCTCCATTATCTTTTTAATTTACAAAAATATCGCTATAAAATCAAAATTGATATCAAATTAAATTTATCTTCATTTTTAAAAATTTTTTGGAATCAGGTCAATCTCTCTCTCTATCTCTCTCGTTCCTTTTATAAGTAGATTGGATAATTTTCACTAGTCCTCTTTTCAATCTATTTTTTTTTTAAATTTCTTTGAAATCTTGATCATGTCATTATTAACTAATAATTTTTTCAATCTTTTGTTTTTTCTATATTATTGTGGAGGCTTCTTAGCGTCCCAATTATTTCCTTTGTTTTTTTTTGTTTTGCTTAGTTATTCATGAAATCTGATAGGATGCAGTTTCAACGGAGTTTGGGTACAGCAAAAGCATCTAATCTGGTCGTTCTAGGATAACTCTCTAAAGCTTCCTTCGAGTGAGTTTTATTTTTAACACGATTTAGTTTCTGCAGCAAACCCTTGAAGGAGCCCGACACCCCCCCTCCTCCCCGGGGGTCCGCATTCCATATACTAGAGGACGTGTGCCACACGTTAAAGATTTTCTATAAAATAACGTCAAGTCCAGTGGGAACTAGGCTTTTGATTCCCCTCTATAACGATATCCAGGGAACAACTTGTTCTCCCCCATTCACCAGAAAAGAGTGGCTAGTGCTTATGCCCAACCCATACATTCCTCCTCTGCCTTTCTTTCCCTTTGTGTATTATTATTTTTCTTTTAGACAATGGTAAGCAATTAGTAGTTAGAGCAAGAAATAGATGAATATTAGTGTGTTAATGGCCAGATTAACTAAACCGCGATAAATGGAAATAAATCAAAATTTTCGATTAAGCTATTTTGAAAAGCTAAATCCAACCTTAAAATTTTGCTTAGCCAAAAACTTTGATTCATTTGGGTTTTTCAAACCGATTAAAGGGATGAAAATTAATTTCAATGAAAGTTTAGAAATACTACTCTGAATGTAAAGATATAATCTCTATATTTTTTTCAAAGAAATCTATAAGTATCATTATACTTAAGATAAATAAATAATTATTTAAAATATTAGAATAATACCAGTGAAATTATTTGCTGTACATAGCCTGATTAGCAATAATTTTTAGTATTATTAGAATAAAATAAAATAAAATATATAAAATAAAAATGTGATTAATTGTGATTTTTTAAAATTAGAAATTGTGATTGAATTGAAAAAATTAATTTATATTAATTCAATTAATTAATTATAAAATTTAATTAAGTTAACTAAAATTTCGGTTCAATCGGTCAAATGAAATTTTAAATATTTTTTAATCATCGGAAAGGAAACGATTTCTTTTCTTCAGTTTTTTCGAATACCACAAATTGATATGATCCATTAATCATTTGAGGCAAGACACCACAGCCGTCACCGGCGAAGTTTGAACTCCGACCTAATGGCTGCCGACTGCAACAATGGCCGTGGTTAAATGCTTCGATTGCCATAAACATTAAATTTATAATACGCAAAGACATATAAAAAGAAATAGTTATTATTTTTATGCAGATTTTTTTAAATATAACGTATACATAATTTTATTATTTTTTATTTTAATTAAACTTCAGTTAATTTTTTTTATTTATAATTAAAATTAAATTAATTGGATAGACATTTTAAATGAATAAAAAATAAAAATTTTCATAAAAATAACCACATCATTCAAAGCAGTGGATCACCGCATCATAAAGTTGCACCTGCGCACATTTGATGAATTTAAAGGCTCAACTTGTATCAAAAGGCAGTAAAGCTGAAAAAAAAAAAGGAAAAGAAAAAAACAAAAGAAAAAGAAGAGAGAGATAAGGTAGCAGGATGACCTTAGGAAACAAAGAAAACAAAAACCAATCTTTGTACAAAAAAGAAAAACAAAAGAAGACTCTGAAAAAGGACAGTAAAGCAGTAAAGAAAAGGGTATAGACACCAGGGGGGGATGCCCAAAAACACCTTGAAAACCAACTGAATTGTCTCATCTTTAGACCACCGAATAACTCCTCAGGCATGGACGGGGAGATTCTGAGGGGACGTCGGGGCCTCTCAGCTTTCAGCTAGCTAGTAAAGCCGTTCTCTCTGGTCTCGTAACCATCTCCACCTGTACCAAAGGTCAAAAGCATTGCTTAGCATAGACCACGGAGAGAGAGAGAGAGAGAGAGAGAGAGAGAGAGAGAGAGAGAGAGAGCTACGAGTGGGCTTTGTATTGGACTGGCCATCTCATTGAAAAGCGATTGGAGAAGAATAATTAATTATAAACACCTACTTAAAAAGTTGGAAAAAGATAAAGTGGTCTGAGGAGCCGAATAAATAAATAAATATATATATATATATATATATGCACAATTATCAACAAATTTATTATATATAAAATTAATATCTGTGCGCTCATATATATTAATTATTTATATACGCATAATATATATATTTTTTCAAAATAAAAAAAAAGAAGAAGAAGAAGAGACTCCACGTCAGTCCCCATAAAGTTTTGTCTTTTGAAACATTTTGTTCAGATAAACTTTTTAACTTTGAAAGATTTCAGTCTAAAATAATAAGGGCGATACCAATGAACTTAGTTCAATGGTAATAGTCATTTCAAAGACGGCATATCTCGAGATCCAGTCCCATAATTAATTAACCAAAAACAAGATATACCAAGAGCGATGAAAATCCAGGCGATTGGAGTGCATCCTCTAAATCTATGTATATATACATATGTATATATCGATAGATAAACAAGAGGGTAGAGATTTTCTCTCTCACGCATTAATGCTTTTAACTTTAATTTAAGTATAAAAATCAGAAAGGCCAAGGATGCCATGGCTGATTTACTCACCAGTAATAATCCCATCTGGGTCTGATTTTGGTCATCCGGTTTTCTCCGTAGGGGTAATCGGTTTCGGCCCTTCTTGTATTGCGGAAAGCACAGCATCCAATTGAATAAATCCCGATGAGAAACACAAGCATCACAATATTGAGAACCGACAGCTTGTGCCAATCCCTTCTCACTTCTTCCAGCACTCCGGCTTTGCAAGAATCGCACTCATAGCATAACAGGGTTGGGGCGTTGTTCCACCGGTAGCAATCCGGGTCTTGAGATACCGCTGTTGCCATGTTGTAATTGCATGAAGTTGGTGGCTTGCAACATCCAGACTGCATGCGCCGCAATTTTATAAGCACAACTCAAACAAGCTTTACGACTTAAAAACCGCCTCAAATATATATATATGTGTGTGTGTGTGTGTGTCATGGTGTCTTCCTAATAAATAAATCAGAATAAGAAAACAAAATTACCAATTTAAGATGCTAAAGCAGCACTCGAGAGAACAGGGTTACCTGTATGGGAGACATGTCTTTGACAAGATAATCGTAAGGGGTCCAAGAGGCAAGCTTGGCACAGGTTTTGGAACCCAATATGCAGCTTCTGATTGTACTCCAATACTCAGGATCCTTAATTCTGGTCCTTAACCAAGGAGAATAATCTTCAAGCTTGTATTCTTTATACATCCTGCCGGGCACTACCTCACCACCTCCTTGGCTGGTGACAACAAGTCCGAAGATAGTCAGGCCTATTAAGGTTGCAATAAGGAACAGCATGACCACCAAGTAGACCCAAAGTGCCCACGCCACACGAAAGCAAGCCCCGATGAAGCCAGCCAGTGAAATTACGAGCACAACAAAACCCACAACCAGAAGTGGGGTTTGGAGAAAACTTTCACAACTGGTCTTGTTCCTTGCCATCCATAAGCCTGCTCCAATTATCGGTATCGATGCCAAGAGGGTGAACAGATTCAAGAAACCAATAACCGTGTTGCTGAATCGATACATGATCTCTTTTAGTTGTGGTCCGATATTTTCTCTGAGTTGTTTGTCCGGTTGCTGCACTTGCACCACTGAGCTCTAGCACTTTCCCTTCTCTTCTTATCTTTCTATGTTTCCGCTACTATTTGTTTCTCGTTATGTGGAGCTTCTTTTCTTGCTGTGGCGCTTTCTTCAGCTTTTTTCTCTTTTAATGTGGTTGGCAATGCTTTTCTTTATTTATTTCCCTGAAAGTATTCGAGAATTCAAAATATGCCCATCACTTTCGCTATACTTGATTGATGTACGCATGCACCAGGTAGAGGATATGGCTAAAGTAATCATACTACTTAGTCAGTAAGCCACTTTAAATTTGCTAGACTTGGAAATTGACAAAATTGCCCTATATTCTACATGAATGTAGATATGAAATATCTTTAGTTAAGTTAGAATTTGTTAGAATAAAGTATACTCAACAAAATCGCTTAATGAAACGTTTCAGCAATTAAGAGCTTGAATTTGTTATTTAGAATTTTCATAGTATGGATTCCTTCGATAGGAGCATTATCTTGTTCCTTTTAAATGAAGTCATGACCATGCAACTGAAGTCAATTGCCGTAGAACATGAAAATGCTGTACATACAAGTGAATTCTCTGACTTTTTTGTTTTTTTTGATGAAATTATTATTTTGAATAAAATCCTATAATCTTATTCTACTTCCTGTTTAGCTAATTTGACATGCAATCATGGTCTTCAATGGTGACAACATATTTTATTATCCCCCCCGTTGCATCATATGGTTAAAGATATTTATCAAAGCAATTTCCCTTTAAATTATTCCCATTTCCACATTCAGTCTCCTCTTAACTTTGTTGACTACTCTGTCTTGCTTCCAACAGCTTGTGGTAAAGGCCTAAAGGGCATATGATTCAACATGCAGAACCCAAGGCAAGCAAAGTATAGTAGGGTCATTTAGGCAATTACAATTTTGTGGTTCAATGGGGCTTTTGGGGCGGGGACCCCTTTTTAGCTTTCATTTGAAGCATATCGGCATCAGAATTAAGTTATCTTTGGACGTGGATGATCGAATATATTGGTGCATCTCCTTATCTCCTCAAATTCCTTGTTAAGCGTCTTGTTTGATTCTCTCCGTGGTTCCACTAGACAATAGTTTAATTCTTAGTTCTTATTCCTTGCTGCATCAGTAATGGAACGGTTCCCATAAAATTGTTGTATCACATTGAAGCTTCTAAAATGCAAAGTTAAATGAAAAAGAAAAAAAGGGCCAAAGAAAAAAAAAACTTTTCACGTTTGTCTTTTTGGATAAGTTACTATTAGGTCAGTAATTTTTCGATTGTCTAAAGTCTGGGTAAATAACTTTTTGGCTGTCCATATCTTGATAAGTAACACGAAAAAAATAAAAAATTCAATAAAAATTACTACCATTAGAAAAGGGACACAAATGAGCCAGTAACTTGCAATATATTAATTTGGTCATTAAGTATTGAGCTGACTGATAAGTGGTGGCAGATGTGAGGGAATACACAAAAAATTAATTGTAAATTTTTATAAGTAAATTTAAAATTTTTATATTTTCATTTAAATTTTACAACTTCTAAAATTATTTTTAATTGGTCTTTTTTGGACAAAAAGTAATTAAAATTATTAGAAATTAAATATTAATTAAATAAAAATTATTAACGACTTAATCACTTTTTATTTACAAATAATTGATTTGAAATGATTTTAAAAAATATAAAATTCAAAGAAAAATATAAAAAAATTGATAATTCAATTATAAAATTTTATAAAAATTTTAGTAACAAATTTTTGCATATCTCTAGATGCAACCAAAGTCACTTATTTGAATAAGCTTTCAATGCCCACATGGTGAGTCAAAATGACTTACTTTAACTTTTCCCCTTTCACATCAAATCTCTTTTTTCCTATTGCTCGAGCTCTTTGCTTGGTAATTATTATTAAGGTATTAAAAATTTAATACATTATTTTTGATTATTTTATAGTAGATAATGTGAGTAAATGTCAATTTCAAAATAAGTGCAATCAATTGATTACTGGTTAACTAAAATTTGAAAATATTAAAATAATTAGAAAAAAGTTAAAATTTGATTTTATAATAAATAAAATAAATAAATCAATCAAATAAAATAAATTATGAAACATAAAATCCTAACACTTCAATTTTAAATTCATTCACAATTATAATATTTAATAATTTTAATCGTCTATAACATTATTTCAATTTTAATATAATTATCAACTTTAGATAACTACAAACTTTATTATTTGAATTTTTTTTCCTACATATTCAATAAATAAAATAAACTCTTTACTTAAATTCTAACTATTATACTCATAAAATAAACTTTCTAAATTAATATATTAGTAGCCTTAAGAATTAGAAAAATTGATTAATACAAATAACAATTACACAAATTTAGATCATTTAACTTATGTTAAATTATTTATAACAATAAGATAAAAATTTGTCTATAATCTCTTTTTATTATTTCTTATTTAGTAATTAAAAAAAGGTAAAATAAATAATAATTCCTAATTTTTTCACTTAGTATTCTTTTAATTAATTTAACTAAATTAATTGAATAAATAATTATTCAATTATTAAATTAAAATAACCCAAATAATTATATAAGAAAATAAAATAACATAACTAAAACAATTTATATCATTGAAATATCAAAAATGTTGAAATTTCTTAAAATTGTTGAAAAATCTAATTATATATATACTAGAAGAACAAATTCCTTTTAAATTGATTGTTTTATTTTCTGTTTATCTCCCCTCTCTTTTGCTCTCAAAAGACAATTATTTTTATTCTAAAAATATATATAACAACTATTAGTAAACTCTAAATACTCTAAAAAAAATCTCTAAATCTCAAAAATATTTTGATATTATTTTCTTAATTTTCAAAATTTCTGTATTAACTTTCAAGATAATTTTGAACTAGATACAATTAAAATTAGGGTTTGATTTTTTTAAGAAAATTGTAGTCCTTCTCTCCAACTTTTCAACACATTAAGTGTTGCCCAAGAAAAAGTCCAAAGCCTAAGTTATGAGTTAAAAATCAAGATTGATTTAATCTAGCCCATGATAGATTTATAACAACTTCTCCATAATTTTTGACCCATTAAACAATTGATTCAGGCCTAAGTTTTTTCATAATAATTATAAGGTTGAATATGCACTTCAATTTAAGTTTTGAATTACCTAATTCGGACATATGAAGTTCAAGTTATGTCTAATTACACAATATTTGAATAGAAATCTTACTTTAATTAAAACTAAACTTTAGTTTTCTACTTATCTTTAAAGTAACATTTCAAGGTCCAAACAAATTTAGATTTGGACTCTTAGTGTCAATCTAAAAAATTTAAAATATTTACTATAATTTTATTGAAAAATACTTTTTCAATTTAAACTTCTGAATTAGTGAAAAACATTAAATAAGTAACAAAATTAAAACAATAAAATGTTAGAAGTTTTCTTACTAAAAATATAATATTTTCAAAAATTTCCTAAAATATACTTAAATTACAAAATATATTATAATTAGTTCAAATAAATATATAACTCTTTAAAATTAATTAAATATAAAAAATAAATATAATAAATTATCAATCTTCATTATCCCTCTCCCCTTTGGTTCCTCCTTACTTTCTTTATCGATTCTTCTCTCTCTTACTATTTTTTCCCTGAGTTTATTGTCTTTATCTATCTTTACATTTTTCATCTTTGATTGATATATCACCACAATCAATTTCTTTTTTTTTGGGGGGGGGGGGAATTGTACTCTCCAAGTATCTTTTTATCAAGGTAATTTTCAAGATTTAACCCCCACATTTGGGTACCTTTTGTTTAAGGCTCATAACATTTTTTTATTTTTTATTTTTGTGAAAAAGACCCTTACCATTACTGCCATTAAACAAAATCGATCGATCCAACAGTATTTCTATTATCTAGGTTCACGTGTCATCCATGTGGAAGACATGTCATAGTTGATTAATCAATTAGTTACCGCATTATATGCATTCGATGAAACGTAAAATTTTGCTTTTGATTTTTTTTTTTTTGAAAAAATAAAGATAAAAGGTAACAAAATATTACCCTAACTCTCTTCACACTGTAACTCTCTTTAATTGAAACACTTCAACGTTTCCTCTTCTGGAGAAATTCTCTACCTCTCTAAGTGTTTCTCTCTTACTTTAGCTTTGATTTGGAAAGTTTTATCACTTCTCTCATTTTTGTCTCTTTAGCGCTCAATTTCTCTCTTGTTGGAACCATTGTGTCGTGGGGTTTTAGGGAATTTTGGGGTCATTTCTTCTGGGATCGTTGTTTGAAAGGTATTTGTATATAATTAATAACTGTTTGATGCTTTTATGGGTTTAAATTATGTTTTTTTACATGTTTGATCTAATTTCTTTTTCTAGCAATTTCTATCAAGGTTAAGTCTTGTTGAAAATTAGGGTTTTTGAACTTTTATGTTTAATTTTAATGGATACTACTCCAATGGGGTTTTCAAGTCCAAATCTGTAACTTTTTTAAAAACTGTGTTTGAAATTATTGGAACCCTTCTACAATTAGGTGTTTAAATTTCAATGTTAATTTCCTAAAGTCACACTTCCAGCAATGGGTTGCTGTTGTCCATTGGTGTGCGTTTTGTGATGGTTTTGGCAATTAGGATTTTAATTTTTTTTTTCAGTCATTTCTTGTGATGGGTTATTGTTGTTCATTTTTATACATCTATTATTGTTGTTGTTGCTTTTCTTTTCTTTTCTTTTTTGATTTTGTGATTTTTGGCTTTGGTTTCAAGTTAGTATAAATTACAATGTATTGAGGTTGTGAGGCATGATGTTTGAATAATATATAGAGTTTGCCATTATGCAAAGCTAGTTGTCCATTTGTGTGTATTTGTTAGTTTTTTTTTTTTTTTATTTTGTGACTTTTAGTTATGGTGTCCAATTAATATACAGTTGCTGCAATGTCTTGATATTATGAAGCACAATGTTTGAATGGTAAATAGTTTTTGCCACTATGTAAAGCTAGCTGTCTTTTTCTGTGACGTGCCAACTGCTAAACCATTTGTTAAATTATTATTATTCTTTTTTTCAGGATCGTAATGGACTATTATGTTAGCCTGAAAATATTTCATATGGGCAAATTTATGTAGCAATCTAAATTTAGATATTTGGGGGAGTCAATTGACATAGTCGATAATGTTGAAGTGGACAGATTATCAGAAATCGAGTTTACTTTCATGGCAAAGAAAGATCTAGGCTGTAGTAATGTGGGAAAATTTTACTTTCATGATCATGCAAAGAGTTTACCTTTTTACTCGAGAATAATCTTAATGTTAACTACTTGTCTGATTTGATACTTGTACATGAGATAGTGGATATTTATTTTGTCTATAAGGTTGTTCTACCCATTTTGGCAGATAACCTTTTCCTCATTCTAATGAGGGGACCGCCGTAATGCCTTTAAATGGTGTTGGTGCGGTAGATTTAGAAACTAACAAAAATGAAGAAGTTAACTTAAATGGTGGGGAAAATGGAATGGGCAGATCTTAGGCAATTTAATGAAGAGAAAGGCATTGAGACTTGCTTCAACAAAGCGTTTGTTGTGGGAGGAGTTTGCATTAAAGATTGTGACAAAGTCACCCCTGTTGAAGAAGAGCTGTGTACTAAACAACAAGGAAACATCAATTTAAGTGAAGACTTTGACAAAGAACCTACTGTAGACGAAGAGTTCTTTAGTGACCAGCAAAGGAGAGATTAATATTGGAGCCTAAAGCAATCATAAGCATGATCCTATGCAAGATGCAGTGCCCATGTGCGAGGAAGAGAATGTGCCTGTTATAGAGGAAGATAGTGTTAGTGATGAAGAAGCAGACTTTGTTGGTATTATTGATTGGTTGACTGACATTAGTATTTGGAGTAGAGGGCTGCAAGAAAAAGTGTGAAGGAAGACTTTCTTAGCAGGTAAAGTGATCAGGCTACTACTGAAGTAAATCATGAAGAATTTGATGTTAGTAAAGATGATGAACCTACAAATTCAAAAGACATATAGGTCCCACATATAGATAGTGAGTATATTTGTACTGAATCCTGGCAGTTACATTGACATTGAAGATAAATCAGATAGTACAAATGAGAAAGGAGGAGGAGCAGGAAAAATAGATACAATCCAAGTTGTCATATCTCTGTCTGGGATATGGGAATGTTTTTCAAATGCAAACAAGAATTTCAAGAAGTTGTCACCAAATATGCATTGATGATGGGATATGACATAAGGCACTGCAAAAATGAATTAGGAAGAGTGACAATCAGATGTGCTAATGAGTGCTCATGGAGATTGTTAGCAATAATTGACAAAACTTCGAAGATTTTTGTAATAAGAACTTAGACTCCTACGCACAGATGCACAAAGATAAACAAGTTCAAAATGATTAATTCAAAATGTTTTAGCAAAGAAGTTGAGGGAGAGGACACCGATCAACCTAACATCAAGTAGAAGGATCTCAAAAGAAATGTTCAAGCATGACCACAAAATTTATGTCACTCATGGGATGAGTAGGACTGTGAAACAAAAAGTATGCAAGGAACATGATGGTGCACATGTTGAACAGTTTGCTAGGCTCTGGCACTATAAAGAGGAGATGCTATATAATAAGTCAGGAAGCACTTGCGAGATCAAAATGAAAAATAAGGTTACTGGGGAGATGCATGTTTTTCAAAAATTTCATGTGCTTTGACACTTGCAAACAATGATAGAGACCCAAACACAAGAAGGCTTTTGGTGTAGATGGTTGTTTCCTGAAAGGAATTGACAACGATCAATCACTAAGTACAGTGAGAAAGGATACCAACAATTAAATGTTCCCGATTACATAAGCTGTTATTGAGGTAGAAAGAAAGGAATCTTGGCATTGGTTTTTGAGATTGGTTAAGGCAGATTTGTAGCTTGATGATGGCTTCAAATTAACAATAGTTTCTAACAAACAAATGGTAACTCTGCTTCCATACTGATTATGGTTCTATAAATCATTTGTATTTATAATTTGTATCATTTGCAATCATAAAGAAGTTGTCTTTTGCATTTGTGGTCTTTGAAACATTAAAACTCAAGGTTTATTGGAAGTTATTGGTGAAGTTCTTTCACAAACTAAACACCGAATGTGTGCCTACCATGTCTTTATGAATTGGAAGCAGAGGCAGAGAGGCAGTGATCTACGAGATTAGTTTTGGGCTTATGTAAAATCCAACTATTTATAGGATTTAGGGGTGCAAATGAAAAGGCCGGATAGATTTGCACTAGGTTATCTCACAAACTTACTCAACGGCCTTCTCGAAACTTGGTGTAGGGTATTCATTTGAACAAAAACTCTTTGTGATTATGTTGACAACAACATATGCAAATCCATAGATGTATCCAACAAATCTTCTCAGTATGGGCAATATATAACTACCTCTATATTAAAAAAAGATACATAATTATTTTTAAAAAAAACTATATATCAATAAGATATATGAAAAAATGCCAAATGATATCCCTAGTATACTTATAAAAGCATAAAATTTAAATAAATAAGAAAAATTACAATAGTTCAGCTACTAAATCTAATATTATTTTCTTAAATTAATAAAATTTTCCTCAAAATATCAATTAATTATTTTCAATTTAGAATAAACTATGTAAAAGAAATATTATGATATGTTATTGTTATTCCTATATTTGCACAAAAAGGTTAAACAATTTTAATTTTATAAGTGAAAGATTTATTTTGAAAATATGAATAAAAAATAAATAATAGTATTATAAATAATTTCCGTACACAAGTAAATTGTAATTAAAAAAAAAGTATTTATAAAATGTTTAAGAGTAAAACTCTCATTGGACTTAAGACTCATTATCACCACACTTTCTTTTTAGTAACATTGTGTGCCCATTTAGTAGAAATTTCATTAATAATTTGAAAATATTTAAGTAATGTCTTCCAAATTTTGCAACTAATTAATACTAAGAACAATTTCATAGTCCTTTAAAGATTGTAAAAATAAATCAATATAGATTGGTTGACCTTATAATAAAAACTTTATCCTTATGCACTTACTTTAACTCATTAAGTTTTGTTGATTAGCAATAATCACTTAGAACTTGTCACATTGCTCTGCTAAAAAAGCAAGTCTTTCGACAATATTTTCATCCATGAAATTATTAGTGCTTCCTAGGTCAACTAACATAATGACTAGTTATTGTTGAAGAGGCCCATCAATCTTTATGGTTGACATATTGGAATAGCCAACAAAGACATAGAACCTAAATACAACATACTCATCAGAAATTTTGACAACATCATGATCTGAATTTGAATTATTATCCTACACTTTAATAGTCTCCTTTACTAGTTTAATAATCAAAAGTTTCCCTCACTTACATTGATGCTCCTTATGCCACTTCTCATTGCAATGCTAGCATAATTCCTTTATTGTTCACTCTTTTAACTCCTCTTGAGTCAATCACTTAAAATTAGCAGAAATAAAAGCAACTTTGCTTTTAAAATATTTGTTAATGCCTTTAACAAAAGTAAAAAAAGTTTCAACACCCAATTTCTCCACCTTTATTCGTGCAAAAGTGATAGCTTTTACCATTGTTTATGACTAGTGAGTTTTGACTTTACCTTAGATGTTTAAATTAAACCCTAGATGTTTAAATTAAACCCCTTAATGAATGTTCCTATAATTGCCTTTTTGACCCATTTTTAGCATAATTGACAAATCATTGGAAACAACTTTGGTATTTTAGAACTATTGACATCTAACAAATTCATGTGAGCTCTTCATCCAAGTTTTGAATTTTTGAAGTCCCAAAGTAAACAAGAAGGCCTTTGGTGAAATAAGCTCAAGTTAGAACTCTAGTACAAGTTTGGAACCACTTGTACCATTGAATGAAATTTCCCTTTAATTGTATAAAAGTGATTTCCACCTTAAAGTCTTTTGTTATACAATGGAAACAAAAATATTTTTTAACTCTGGAAATCCAAATATTGAGATCATTCTCATCCTAACAAGGAAATTCCACCTTCATACGTGGTTATATATAGTCACAATTTGTGCCTACAAAGAAATCCATTGGTTTTTTTTTTTTGTTTACTGGTAGATTCAAAAGTATTTTCTCCTAATTGTTTTTTTTTCTTAAGCAAGGACCATCTATTCAAATCTTCCAAAAGACTCTTAAACAAGTGATACTAATTCTTCAATGTAAGCAATTTAGCATTAGAATTAAATGAGTTGTGTGAAGACATGATGTATGATTGTAAATCATTAATGTTGACATTTTTCTTTTATTAACAAGTGAAAGGCATAAATTATTTATTTTTTCTTGTTTTTGTGTTGGTGATAAAATTATGGAACATAATTGAAATCCTTAAGAATGTTGCTCTAACACTAAATGATAAAAACTTAAGGATTAAAATAAAAACATTACAATAAATAAAGATATTGATCTCTTCAAAAGGATTGACTTTCAATGATTTCCTCAAGAAAATCAACCTCTAATAAATTAAATAACTTTTAATTGTATTTGGTTGTTTAAATAAAAGGTCATAAGATATTATATATTTATAGACTAAAAAATTTGACTTACTAGTTATAAAAAAATTTACTATTAAAAGGATGTTATCAATGATGCTTACTTATACTAAAATAATTATTTCTATTAATACCCAAATATTAAAAAAAAATGTTAAAAGAAATAATTGATGATAATTTCATAATTTAAGGAATCATATATGGAAGTTCATGCCAAAAAGAGTCACTTAGGAACTCATTCTAAAGACACTAAATATTTAAAGATCACAAGATGTTAAGGGAAAAAGGAATGTGGGTATTAGATCTGATGCTAGACAGATTGCCACCTAGACTAGAGCATATCATGATCAAGCTATTGACAATTGATTGCTTTTTGTTTAGTGCTTTCTATGGTGCATGATCTTTTGTTGGAGATGTTTTAGAGTTGAGTGCTGGATCTTTTACTTGAGATATTCTAGTGTTAGGTGTTGGATCTTGTGTTGGAGTTGTTATTGTGTTTTTTGTGGTTAGCTTTCTTTAATATGCTAACTCATTTTGACATGAGATGAGATGTAAAGCCTTCAAAATTAGGACAAAGAATCTAATAGTAGGTTGTATCCCATATTTTTCAATATGGTTGTGATTAGTGTAAATTTAAACTTTTTAAAATTAATTATTATTAAATTATATGAATCCAAAGTTATGGAAATTTATGAGTTCAAACTACAACCTCTAATTTTCATTTCATAATAAGGAAACTACATTAAGTGCATGACTTTATCATGCACATTTTCAAAAGCTACAAATATAGAACTCATATAACTTTATATCTTCTTATAGATGGTAAAAACTAATAACAATACACATATATTGATTGCTAAATTATGTAGGAATAATGATTTAGTATCATAACTTCATCCACAAATTCTAAGTCCTCATTCATATAGTTTCTCTCTTTTAGCAACTATTTTGAATTTCTTACTTTAGTTTCTTTACTTGCCACCTTTATGAGTTAATTGTAGCTTTTACATAATCGTAAAAACCGCCTTCTTCCCATTTGAATATTATTTGTACATACACCTACAAAAATTTGAACAATATCACCACCCTAAATAATAGCACGAATTTCAATTGTTAATAAAGAGAATTAACTTCTCAAAAGATTTGAAATATTTCTCGACAAAATACTAAAATTTTCCAAATTCATTTAAGATATTACTTGTTAACGAGGGAATGATCAAAACCTATGCCTAGGGTTTAAATCCATCCACAACATATATAAATATGCCAATTCATTATACTTATATTGAATTATGGCTTTAACATTCCCGCTATATCTCCTAGTAGACCTAGTTAAGCAAGACATTGATCACAATTCAAAAAATGGGCAACTAAGAGACTATGCATGAAAAAGAGAGAGAGAGAGAGAGAGAGAGAGAGAGAGAGAGAGAGATAGAAAAATCCTAATGTAGATAAACATCAGAGATAGGAAACCAAAAAACTTATTTGTTAGCGAGTGAGACTATAAGATTTATAAAGAGAGGAAAAGAGGACATATACATAAGCATTATTATGGAGGAGTTAGGTTAATAATAAAAGTATTGTTTTTTATTACTTTTTATCTTTTTTTTAAAAAAAATTAAAAGGACAATCTTAATTTTTTGAATTTTTTGAAAAAATAAAAAAATGCTATGTCATTAAATGCATTTGATGTGGCAACCAACTAATGAATCAATGATGACATGTCATCCATGTGGATGACACGTAGCCCTAGATAATGGAAAAATTGCTACATTGGTTGATTTTGTCTAATGATAGTAATTGTAATGATATTTTTCAAAAAAAAAAAAAAAGCAAAAAGATTTTTGCCCTAAAAACAAAAAACCCAAACGTGGAGAGGGCAAATCTTGACTTTTTCCTTTTATCAAACATCTTTATCTCTCTACTGAATTGGATCTACATACCTTTGTAGAAAAAAAAAACACAAAATTGGAATTTTATTTGATTATTAAAGAAAAAGTCATTCGATTTGCTTTGACAAATAATAGTTCAACTTATGTTCTTAACAAATTTATAAAATGGACAACTAATTACAATCTTCAAAAATTCACTTTAAGAACAATATGTTTGAACCTATTTGTATAATTAGCAAAAGAAAAAAAAGAGAGAAAATTTTAGTGAATTAGTTTTTTCTATTAAAGAAGAAATTTGATATTAGGATATTAAACAACCAAACTTGATATGGTAATCCTTATAGCAATCAGGCATTTCATTTTCTCAAATCCATAAAATGTTGCTATCAATGTCAATGTTCTCATTAAAAATGTCCTTTCTTTTTAGCTTTAATGAGTGTTTTCTTTTGTTAAGCTTATTATTATGTATGAAAGATCTATAACTCCACTTCCAGTTGAGTAACTTAGGTCTCTAATGGCTAGGAAGTCTTATATTTATGGTCAATCAGTGTTGAAGGTGTCTCTGGAGTTGAGTTTGCTCCTATTATCATCTTTAGTAACAAGTTCACTTCAACTATCATTATTCTGCAAGAAGGTCATGGGCATTAGGGGGTTATCTAGGATTAAAATGAAAAAATTAAAAGGAAAAAAAAGGAATAAAACAAAAAAAATATAAAGGAGAAATGGGATCAAGGAAACGAAAACGTTGCATTGATCTAAAAATGTATAAGGGGAAATAGTTTTAACACTTGGGCTTGAGGAGGATTGTTGTGTTATGAGTCATAAATAAAATTAGTATGTTTTTGTTGTGAATTGATAAAGAGGTTTACTTAATCTTAAATTAAAAGTCAAAATTAAGGTGGAGGATAAGCAAACATCAATGTTATAATTACACTTATGTTTACTCACCTTTGTCTTTGTACTTGGAATCTAGGAATTTCATCCAACCATGACAAAGCTTTTCTTTGCCAAAATGGTGGGGAAGGTTGGGAGAGTGCATAAAGTTAGAAGAAAAAAGACTAAGATAGAATATGTGGAAAGGGAAAAGTTAAAGTAGGTCATTTTGATTTGCCATATGGGCATTAAATACTGACTAAGATATTGACTTTTGCCACATTAATTATAGCATATGTGGCATCTCAAGAATTAAAGGCCAAATTAAATCATAAGCATTTGACTTATATTATGATTGACTCGATGTCTAGAGTTAAAGAACTTCTATTTAGGTATAAAATGTAGGGAGATTCTTTCATCACTAATGACTGAGTGACTAAAGGTCTTAAGTATGATTTCAACAAAAAAAATTCCCTAACATTCCTTAAAATTTAAAGGGAGTTTATCATAAGGCTTTATAGATATCAAAACATAGTATTTTCTATTAGAATTTCTTAATTAGTAATAGTAAAAAATTCTTAAACAATATTCTTATTAAGGAATTAATCATAACATGGTTTGATTAATAAAGAATAATTTTGTATGTTATTGCACTATTAAGAACCATAATCTTAAACTTTGATTTGAGTATTGAAGGACATATCTAATTTAATGTACACAATTATGCATATATATACAATTGTGTACATTAAATTATATATATATATATATATATATATATGATTTTCCTCTCTCTTTATAACATATATGAAAACTCCATCTAAAGTGTATGATTACAATAAACGTTAGGAGAGAGAAATCAATTATTAGGTTAAGAAATGCTTTCCAATTGCATCAATGGCTTTACCTTCTACAAACTCAAGTATATTGTTTACATAAAGATAATTAATTTTAAGATTCAAATTTAATGTTTAATGATATTATTTTTATTTAAATAATCTAACAAGTAATATCAGAGTCTATATTTTGAAATTAAATATTTTTTGTATATGAATAATAAGATATATACTTGATTTATGATTATTTTCAATTGAAGGAAAAATAATAGGATTTTACATGTTTAATTTGTATTCACGTTAAACTAATTCCTTCGACCCTTATGAATCTTGAAAGAAAGCTCTTAAAATTGTTAATTTGGCCTTCATGATTAAAATGCCTCAACCATTATTATTTTGCATAGAAATTGTTAAATTGGCTTCCATGACAAATCATGTTTATGATGTAAAAAAAAAGGTTTTTGTTTTGCTGTAATATGTCGTAAGAAAGTTTAAATTCCTTTTAAATGAAATATGCATGTTTACAAATTAAAGACGAAACTTGAAATTTCTCAATGACATATGCATGTTTACGTATATAGCCACAACATCGTCTTTTAAGTTCTTTTCAAATTAATTACTTTCAAATGACGTTACTTATATTTATCTACATGTATTTTGATAGGGTGTGATGAGCATTCAATTGATCAAAATAGAATGTTTACATCATATGTGTGCATTATAGTTATAATTTGTTAGTCACCAAAGTAATTAAACTAGTATATTTAAGGACACACACAAATAATTATTTATCCATGATTTTAACAAAATACCTATGAATGAAAGTGATTGGATAAAATGATGTTACTAATCAATAGAACTACTAAATTCACTGATGAGATCCAATGAGGAGTTGATGCATAAAGGGTTTGTAAAGATCCATTAAGCATTTATGAAGGACCAATGACATATTTAAGGACTAAAAAGATGAAAAAAAATACTAAATAAGCTAATTGAGAACATTCAGGTCAAACAAATTATAAATGCCATGAATTCAAGGTTGAAAGAGAACTAAGGTTTTATTAATATGATTAAAGTGCTTAATAAGTTAGGGTTAAGTAATAAAATTTAATTTTAACTAAGAGTTTGTTATAAAATAAAAATTTACAATAAAATAAGAGTATTTTTATATTGTAGGAGTATGTTACTGTCTCTACTTTTAGAGTTTTTAGAGTTGTTTATTAAGGCAATAAATAGGCTTCATTTCATTGTTAAAGGCGTGAACAATTATGTGAATTCAAAAGTGAGAATTTTCTTCTTCAATTTTTTTAAGAACTTATTCAACTTAACTTATCACTGCCGAATTTGTTCTTTTTAAGAATGTGACATTCATATCCTTATTTATATCTTAAATTCATGTTCTTTTAAAAATTGGGTTTAGGATTTGCATGATTGAAACTTAATTTAGGTTTCTTGGGTTCTTGCTTTATTCCTTGTGCATGTTAGGTCATTAAGCCCTATCTTTTGGGATTCACATTCGTTGATATCAAAATTTGGCTTGAAATCAAGTTCACTTATCTAAATTTAAGTTGTTCACTTGTTTTTCTTTTTGGAAACATTCTATACTCTTTTGTTCATTGAATCGACAAAATCTAATTTTATTTTTTCTTATTGGCCACATTCTATACAATTTTTGTTCTTTGAATCCACATACCCTAGTTTATCTTATCTTTTATTTAATTTGTGCATAAAGAAAGCAAAACAAAAAAAAAAGAAAGAAAAAGAAAAGAAAAAAGAGTAAAGAAAGTAAAAAAGAAGAAAAAGAAAAAAAAAGAGTAGTAAATCATGTTTAATTAGGTGAAAGAAACATAAAAGCTCTATTTACTTCTTAACTAGACATTTTATAATATAAGAAAATCCTAAATAAAAGGAGTAAACCTTATTGCTTTTTAGTTCCCACAAGGATTTAAATCTAATTATTTTCTTTTTGTGTATTGTGACTTAATCTTGTTATTTTCTTCTAATCCACAATCTTTATTCATTATACTTTCCTAAATTTCTTTGATTTTGATTTCTTGGAATTAGTTAGTAATAAGGTAACTTTGGTTGGGGATGTTTAATCTAATAAGAATTAAGAAAGAAAATTTGAGTGATAAAAGGTAAGAGTGTAAACACATATTGAGAAAAAGCCTTGAAAAGTGTAAATACGAGGGTGTGTGACACAATTTTTAAGTGAAATACGTGAGGGAGTGTTATGCGAGGTATCTTAACCATTTGTGCAGAACTAACACTATATCTTCCAAAGATAAAGGTGAAATTTAAAAAGGAAGTAGTGATGTATCATTCACGATCAAAACCATACAACAACAATTTAAGTGCATAAATATCAAATTTGATGATATGAGGGATAAAATGGAGGAATAAGTCAATACAATAGTGAAATTGCAAAAGAGGCATATATATGACATAGAAGATGATGAATTTGATGATTCATCTATTTTGGATAGAATGGTTAACAATAGAAATGGTTAAAGAGATTTTTAGGAGGTGAGACACTTATGATCATGATTTTGGTAGCATTAAAATGAAAATTCCTTCATTCTAAGGGAAAAATGATCCAAAAACCTATTTAGAATAGGAGAAGAAAGCTGAGTTAGTTTTTGGTTATCATAACCACTCCGAAGAGAAGAAGGAAAAACTTGTTACTATAGAGTTTATTGATTATGTTATTATTTAGTAGGATAAACTTGTTTTGACTAGAAGAAGGAATTGTAAAAGACCTATTGATATATAAAAAAAGATGAAGGTTATCATGAGGAAGAGGTTGATCCCTAATCATTATTATAAGGATTTGTATCAAAGGCTACAAAGGTTTACTTAAGGCACCAAGACTGTACAGAACTACCACAAGAAGATAGAGATTGTCATGATTCGAACTAAAGTGAAGGAGGATAAAAAAGCAAACATGGTTTAGTTCTTGTAAAAGCTGAATAGAGACATCACCAAGGTAGTTAAATTACAGCATAATATGGAGTTGGAGGACATGGTGCACATGGTAATGAAAGTTAAGAGGTAACTCAAGTGGAAGGATTCTACATAATTTAGATAGAATTTAGGTTTCATTTCATCATGGAAGCTGAATTAGAGCAAAAGAGATGAAAGGGCTAATTACAAGCCTAAGATCAAATCATAAAAAAGTGAATAAGTGAGTCTTAATAAAGAGAAAGGTAATTTTAATTCCCAACCTAGTAAAAATAGATATATTAATTGTTTTAAATGTTTAGGAAAGGGACATATTGCATCTTAATGTCTAAATAAGTGTACCCCAGTGTTATAGGGTAATTATGATATTAAGACTAAAGGTAAGTCTAGTGATAACTCCATGCCACCATTAAAGGATACAAGTGATGGAAATGAGTAAATAGTTATAAGAGATATATCGGTAGTTAGATGAGCATTAATTACACAAACTAAGAAAGATGGTGAAGTGTAAAGAGATAATATCTTTCATACATGGTGTCAAATCAAAGATAAATTATGTAGTATGATCATTGACAAGGGTAGTTATACAAATGTAACTAGTATTACTTTAGTTGAAAAACTTAATTTACCTACCATAAAACACCCTAGGTCATATAAGTTTCAATAATTAATGAATATGACAAAGTTAAGGTAAATAAATGGGCATTAGTAATGTTTACTATTAAGAGATATATTGATAAGATCTTATATGATGTTATACCTATCTAAGTTAGACATATTTTGTTAGGAAGACTGTGACAAGATGATTGGTGTGTAATACACGATAAGTTTAAGAATAAATACTCTTTTGCAATAAATGATAAATTTATTACTTTTATACCTTTGACACGTCGATAAGTTTATGAAAATTAATTAAGATTTAAAAAAATGTGAAAGGAAAAAATAAATTGAGAATGATAAGAGAAAGGAGGGAAAGAAAAAAGAGAAAGAAGATGAGATCAACAGAAAAGAAAGTAAAAGGCATAAGAGAAAAATTGAAAGTTTGTATGAAAAAGAGAGTGATATTAAGAGATCTTTATATTTAAAACAACTTATGATTGTACTTTTGTGTAAAGAGGTTTATTTTAATACTAATGAGCTCAACCTCTTTTTACTTAGTGTTGTTTTTCTTTTGTAAGAATTTGGTGATATTTTTCTTGCAGAACCAAATGGCTTGCCACTTTTGAGGGAAATAGAAAATTAGATTGAATTCATCCTTAATGTAATAATTCTAAATCAATTGACCTATAAAAGTAATTTTAAGAAGATAAAGGAGTTTTAAAAACAAGTTGAGGAGCTTACGACCAAGGGATATGTATGAGAGAGCATAAGTACATGTGTAATTTCAGTATTACTTATGCCCAAAAAGGATAAGACTTAAAAGATGTGCATCGACTGTAAAATAGTTAACAAAATCACTATAAAGTATTGTCATCTCATACCTAAATTAAATGACATGTTAAATGAATTGCATAGTTTATGTGTCTTTTCTAAAATTGATTTGAAAAATAGATATTACCTTTAAAACTAAGTATGGTTAATATAAATGGTTTGTTATGTCATTTAGTCTTATGAATGCACCAAGAGATTAATGAATTATATTTTGCATGCTTTTATTGGTTAATCTATAATTGTGAACCTTGATCATATTTTAGTCTATAACAAAAACTTGGATAAACATCTTGATTATTTATATTTTATTCTAAGTATTTTACATTTTAAGAAATTGCATGTTAATCTTATGAAATGTTCCTTCTGCATTATATAGATCATATTTCTTAACTATATTGTAAGTGCTAGGGGAGGTTAACGAGGAAAAGTGAGTGTAATTCATAATTAACCTACACCTAAATTAGGTAGTGATATATCTAATTTCTATAAACCTTTTGTTAAGGACTTTATCACCATTGTTGTACCACTAACTAAGGTTATTAAAAAGAATATAGGTTTTAAGTGGGATAATGATCAAGACTTTTAATTTGATCAAGGAAAAATTAAAATTTGCACCCTTACTTATTTTACCTAATTTTGTTAAAATTTTTGAGTTTAAGTGTGATACTCATAGCTATTTTGATGCAAGAAAGGTGAACCATTACCTATTTTAATGAAAAGTTAAGTGGAATAACCCTTAATTATCCCACTTATAATAAAGAGATGTATGCATTAGTACAGTCTTTGGAGACATGACAACACTATCTTTGACTTAAGGAGTTTGTCATCTATACTGACCATAAATTTTTAAAACACTTGAAGGGACAAGGAAAGGTTAACAAGAGACATGCCAAATGGGTTGAATTCATTCAGACCTTTTCATATGTCATCAAATATAAGTAAGGTAAAAAAAATATGGTAACTAATGCATTATCTCTCACATATGTCTTTATCTCTACTCTTACTAGGAAATTGTTTGGATTTGAATACATTAAAGATTTATATATGAAAGATCTTAATTTTGTTAATGTGTATAAGGTATATGAGAAGTCAACCTTTATGAAATTTTATAAGTATGAAGGTTTCTTATTTAAGAAAAATTATTTATGTGTGTCAATCAGTTCCTTAAAGGAGTTAGTTATGAGAGAAGCATGTGAGGGTAGTTTAATAGGTCATATTGAAGTTAGGAAAATCCTAGATGTCTTAACTATGTATTCCTTTTGACCACTTATGAAATAAGATGTTGAAAGAGTGTATAAGAAATTTATAATATGAAAATAGGTTAAGTTTAGAATTTTATCTTATGACTTATACACCTTTTTACCCATATCTAACCAACTATAGGTTGATTTATCTATACACTTTGTGCTAGGATTGCTATGATCAAAAAATGGTAAAGATTATGTATTTGTTATTGTTGATAGGTTTGTAAAGATGACCTACTTCATCTCGTGTCATAAAACTGACGATACAAATAATGTCATTGAATTTTCTTTAAAGAGGTGGTACATTTATATGACATGCCTTAAAGCATTGTTTCATATTGGATACCAAGTTCTTAAGCTACTTCTAGAAAATTTTGTGGGGTAAGTTAGGTACTATACTAATGTTCTTAACAACTTGCCATCTACAAATAGAATGGCAAACCAAGGTAATTAATCAAACTCTTTTTTACTTTGTTGCATGTTATTATTCAAATAAATTTGAAAATATGGGAATATTGTTTGTCATGTGTAGAGTTTGCATATAATAGAAATGTTTATTTTGCTATTAATTACTCTTCATTTGAAATTGTATGGTTTTAATCTTTTAAGTCCTTTAAATTTGATGTCTTTACTTATTAATGTCTTTTAATGGCGAAAGAAGATGACATTTGAACTTGACAATTCAGTTTGGGTGCATATGCACAAGGAAAAATTCCCAACTTAAAGGTGGTTAAAACTATAGCCTAAATGAGATGATCCATTTAAAGTAGTGATACATATTAATGACAATACTTATAAGTTAAACCTTTTTAATGAGTATAATATAAGTGTAATATTTAATATTTTTTATTTTTCTCCTTTAAATATAGGTGATTAGGTTTAAAATTTGCATGATTGAAATCTAATTTAAGTTTCATGGATTCTTGCTTGATTCTTTATACATGTTAGGTTCCTAAACCTTATCTTTTAAGGTTCACATCATTGGTCCAAAAGTAAATCATTTTTTTATAATTAGTAACATTATTAAGATATATTAATATTTTTTGTTAAATATATTTACTTATCTAAAGATATCAAATGTATTAAATTTAAAAATAATTAATTACCCATTAAGTTTTAACATGATATTTACTTTTAATAGTGCATTATAATATCTCTCAAAAGAAAACTATTGTACGCTTTAATTTGATTGAATCTGATTAATAATTAATTATAAGCATTTATAATTGTGTTGTTGTTTCTATTCACTCGCATGCTTTATCTATTATTATATTTATTGGATTAAACTTCTTTAAATGGTGTGAACAAGAAAATTTCTACTTAGGTGTTATGGATCTTGACTTGGCATTACTGGAAAATAAACCTGTTGCTATTACTAAATTAAGTAGTGAGTTAGAGAAGTTACATCATAAAATACAGGAATGGATCAACAAGTTGAACCTTATGTTTTTAAAAATGAATGTTGCCAATAACATCGAGACACTTATTCCATAAATAGA
Organism: Bruguiera sexangula; assembly: GCA_020141445.1. NCBI lineage: Eukaryota > Viridiplantae > Streptophyta > Magnoliopsida > Malpighiales > Rhizophoraceae > Bruguiera > Bruguiera sexangula. The sequence goes on from JAHLGP010020636.1 coordinate 5,114,487, forward strand.
AAGTGCAAAAGAAAAGTTATAATTTGTGGAAGAATGTTTGCATTTTACTAATAAGTCACTTGTTGGTACTCTAATGGTAAAGTTCACGACCATGAAGTTTACTAGGTCACAAACTATGTAAGAGCACATCATTAAAATGACTATTATTGTAGTAAGATTTAAGAACTTGGGATTAATAGTAGAGGACTCCTTTTTAGTGCAATTCATTTTAAACTCATTACCTTTTGATTATGGATTTCAAATTAATTACAACATTATAAAGATAAGTGAAATGTTAATAAATTGGCCAGTATGCTTGTTCAAAAAGAAACAAGATTAAGAAATCATAAGAGTCACTCTACTAATCTCATTGTAAGAAGGCTATGGAGGGAATAAACATAAAAGCCCACTAATTCAAGAAAAAAAAAGAACTTACTTACACTCCTCAATTAAAAAGACGGAATGAAAGGATGACAAGTGTCACTTCGATAGAAAGTTTGAATATCATCAAAAAGATTGCCCATAGCATAAGACTTAGTTCAAAAAGAAAAGTAAATTTAATGCCTTAGTATGTTTGGAATCAAATTTAATTAAAATTTATCATAATACTTAATGGTTTGATTCTAGTATTGTTACTTATATATCCAATACAATATAGAGATTCATTGTGATCCAAACTGTAAACCTAACTAAGATTTTTCCTTAATGGGAAATAGTATGAAGGTGTCAATTAAAGGCATAAGAACTTATCATCTGGTCTTAGAAATTGGCTATCATGAAAACTTATTATAAACTCTATATGTACCTTCAGTTAGAAGAAATCTTATTTTAGTTTCTAAATTAGATTGTTTTGGAATAAATGTTAAATTTGGATATGATAGTTTTAATTTATATAAGAATGTTAGTATAGTTGGTTTAGGTATTCTTATTTATAATTTATATAAACTAAAACTTGATCATATTTTTATCAAATCCTTACTTAATATGCATTATAATGTTAAATGTAAGCATGGTATGATAAATGAAAATTCTGCTTATTTATGGTTTAGGCAATTGGATTATATATTCAAAGAAAGATTAGTAAGATTGAGAAATAATAAGATTCTTTTGAATCTAAATTTTATTAATCTTGGAACATATGTTGATTGCATTAAGGGTAAGCAAACCAAACACAATAAAAAAGTGGCCATAAAAAGCACCCAACTTCTTGGAAATTGAGGCACTTCATGGTTGTCATTGTGATTTATAGACTATTGTATTATTTATTATAAAGTCTATTTATTTATTTATTTGTACCAAATTGTATTTTGTGACAAACTCTTTTTAAGTAGAAATAAGTACGAGGTTTTGGAAAATTAGGCCTTATTGGCATGTATCTTTGATTTTCGTTTAATTTCACCAAATATCACACATAATAGTGGACCATATGATAATCAATTGTATGCATATCCAATTCTCTTCTAAACAACATTTTCAACACAAAAAATGATATAATCCATGTGTAGCGCGAGTGAGAGAACAAGCTATTATGGGGGCGTAGTGGCTAATAGGATGTGTTCTTGGATAGCAATACTGAATAGACCCAATCGGACTGAGCTGATTAAGTTCAACGCAA